>BSBM01000136.1:11582500-11952500 GCA_027924585.1 Larix kaempferi
CTTGCTCAAGAGGAATGCGTGAGGGCGTACGAGGTGGGCCACGACGGAGCTGGTCACGTACGAGTTGAGGGGCGCGCAGTGAGAACGGACTCACTCCTCAGCGCCATTAGTCCCTAGATAGCATGTAGACGGAGGATGGATGGTAACGATTCCTAAAATCCCTACAAGAGTTCCCGCAAGTCAAAACGGAAATATGGTGGCAGAAGGGCCCAACGATGAGGTACCCTGTCGAGAACGGAAAGAATGGACGCAAGGACCCAACGAGGTGGTACCATGCCAAGGAATGGAAACCATGGATGATTGGACCCGACGGAGTGGTGCCATGTCAGAGAATTAAAAATTAAGGAACCGGGAGCCCAACGACGCGGCATCGAGATCCTAGTGAATTTGATTGTTAAATTAAATTGCATAAAAACTTAGGAGAATAACTCTAGATTATTGCTTAGCAAATGCATAACAATAGCTAAGACATTTGCACATGAATAGTTATATTTTGTTGAGCATTTAAAATAATAGAAATTATTATTTAGGAGCAAAATAGATTAGACACCTAGTCAACTAAAAGCTAGGAGTTGATTAAAATATCTGGGGGACAAACTAGAGCAAACTTAGGGATGTAGGTGCACTTCCCAGAGAAACTGACACTTGGATGGGTGAGTGTTTAATTAATTAAATTATTAAAAATATTTAATTATGCATGAAGCGACATGTGTCGCAGGAGACTTCCCTTTATAAGGAAGGCTTAAGGAATGGGTAAGGGGCCCATAATTTGGACGATTGTCGTAATTTTCGAATGCCTCAAAGACTTGCTGCTATCTAAGGGTTTGGCTAAGAAATCCTGGTGGGAAGGGAAACCCAAGCTGGATTTCTGAAAAACGTGTGTGATCTCTACGACCCAAAGCTCTGGGGAGGCCATGCGACTGAAAGCATGAGCCTATGGTTGGGTGGCGGAGCTAACGGTTGCTTCGCCTATGGTTAAACGAGCTTTGCTGGTTATGGTTATGGTTTGTTTTAATTTGCTAGTTTATTCATTTATTTAGTTTATTTATCGAGTCGTTATGTTTTCTAATCTCTTTTGTATCAAGTGGTTGAGTTTCAGGTTAAACAGGAAGGATCTAGAGGAGGGGCTCTACAGAGATGTTCTTTGCCGAGACTTCGACGTAAGGTCGAAAGGGCAAGACGGACCCAGAATCTCGAAAACAAGACACCATGTTGACCAGCATGACGAGCTGATCGCTAGGACACTGATTCTAGCCCGTGACCAGATTGTTTGATAAACACGACTCTAGACTTAAAACTTAGGATTATGTTACTATTTAAAAAAAAAAAAAAAATTTATTATTATGAAAATTATTAATTATTAATGAGAAACGAAGTAGTAAACATTAATTGAATATCTTGAAGAGTTGATGGCGACTTGATGAGGATTGTGTGGAATCCCATACCTGAACCTACGTAGAACTACTGCAGTATATCTAGTACCGGGTGGCCTCAAGATGGCCTGATCGAAACGTCCTGAACTATAGCTCTTAGAGTAAAAAACGCCCGTAAATTAGTCATGGTGCACTTTTGAATTAACTGTTGAGTTTGATGGTAATTAGTCATGGTGCACGTTTGAATTAATTGTTGAGTTTGATGGTAATTAGTCATGATGTCATCATAAGCTAATTATCCTATTATTCCATGTTACAGGGATAAACATAGTAAGAATGCGAGCAGGTCGGGGGCGAGGTCCGGCGACGGCATTACCTGAGCTGAATGTGCCAGCACCATCGCCAGAGACCATCCTTATACTGCGCTCGCTGGAAGCTATAAACGAAACACTCAGGGGATTAGCACAGAGAGGAAGTGTTACCTCGGAGGAAGAGGTGGATGCCCCTCCACTAAGGGAGGAAGTTGCTGTGGTAGAAGTGAATACGGTACCAAGAACTCCGCATCAGGATATCAAAAGGGAGCTTAAGAAGATAAGGCTTCCAGAATTTTCGGGGGGTCGATTAGGGATACGAGCAGAGTCGTGGTTGGAAGAGATGACCAGGTGCTTGACCCTGCAGGAGTACACCTCCACGTCCAAGTCCAAACTGGCCATATTTCAACTAAAGGGGGCCGCTTTGAACTGGTGGGGAAACCAAGAAAGGCAGCTACACCTTACACCGGACACGGTTCCATGGGAACTGTTTGTGGAAAAATTTAAAGGGAAGTACCTACCCGCATCCTACCAGGAAGAACAAGCAGGGGCTCTTCATGCCTTGGTACAAAGGCATCTATCTGTGGAGGAGTATGAAGAGAGGTTCATGGAATTAGTGAAGTATGTCCCTTACTTGGACAATGACGAATGCCAGGTTGAGCGCTTCGTGTGTGGGCTCAATGCCAAGATCAGGGCTCAAGTATGGATGTGGAAACCGACTTCGGTCACTGAAGCAGTAGATTGTGCTCGTTACACTCAGGAGATGTTGGGTGCAAAGTCCATCAGGTCATTCAACTCTCAGCAGTCAGGGTTTGTGGGGAAGGCCCCTCGAAGCTACCCTCGGGGAGGATATGCGAGGCCACCTCCCTACGGGAACAGGAGCACACCAAGAGACGCAGCGGTAGACAGATCAGTGGAAACTAGGGCGGTGCCCCAGTCAACCACAGGAACTCACCAGGGTGTGAGGGATTTCAGAGGATCATCCGGTAGGGGAAGGGGTCCTAGGGGGAGGAACCCCTCTCATAGGTCTGAACAGGTTATCTCATCCACTCAATTACAGGTTGTTTGTTAGGGATGTGGAGGTCCACATTACCAGCATGACTATCCTGAATTACGATACGGTACAGTGCATCGAGAGGGAAAAGCTCCAATGGGGAGTGGGGGTAGCAGGCATCAGATCTCGGCTGCAGTAAACAACCATCAGGTTGAGCACCAATCCACTGTGGTGGAATCATCAGGTACGATCAATAATGTCAAGTTTAGAATATTGTTTTATCCTGGTGCTACTGATAGTTTCATTTCTCCACATGCATTAGACAAATGTGGGTTGGCAGCCTACGAGCATGACGATTTCAGCTTAGTTGAAATGGCTTCAGGGGTAAAGCAAGCAGTAGGACCTAGTGTCGATAAGTGTGTAGTGGATCTCGGGGTGTGTGTTACACAAGTCAAAGTGTACGTCACCACCCTCAGAACTTATGACCTCATCATAGGTATGAATTGGCTTGAGGAACATCGAGCTTTCTTGGACTGTTATGGAAAGAAGGTTCTTTGCATTAATGACAACAGAGAGGCCATCAAGATCTAGGGTATCAAACGGAAGGTGTCCCTACGTTTCATATCAACGATGAACGTAAAGCGATGTATGCGACAGGGATTCCAGTTGTACATTGTTGAAGCGGTAAACAGTGAGAAGGGACCCTCCTTTGATGACTATCCAGTGTTAGCCGAGTTCAGTGATGTATTCCCAAAGGAATTACCTGGGTTACCTCCTAAGAGGGAACTTGATTTTAGCATTGAGGTAAAACCCGGTTCAGAGCCAACATCAAAGACACCTTACAGTATGACGGCCCCAGAACTTTGTGAGTTGCAAATGCAGTTGAAGGAACTGCTAGATCTAGGGTTCATCAGACCAAGTATTTCACCGTGGGGTGCGCCAGTAATCTTTGTGAAGAAGAAGGATGGTTTCTTGTGTCTTTGCATAGGTTACCGAGATTTTAATAGGGCCACCGTGAAGAATAGGTACTCGATACCTCGAATTGATGACCTCTTTGATCAAATGAAAGGGGCGACAGTCTTCTCAAAGATCGACTTACGATCAGGTTACCACCAGCTACGGATTAAGGAAGGTGATATACCTAAGACTGCTTTTCGAACAAGGTTTGGGCACTATGAGTTTGTGGTGGTACCCTTCGGTTTGACCAATGCCCCAGCTGTATTCATGAGTCTCATGAATAGCGTGTTTCGGAAATACTTAGATCAGTTTGTGCAAGTCTTGTTAGACGACACCCTCATCTACTCCAAGAATGAACAGAAGCACGAGGAACACTTGTGAATAGTGTTGTCATGCTTAAGGGAGCATTAGTTGTATGGTAAGTTGTCCAAATGTTCATTCTATCAGAAGGAGATCCATTACCTAGGGCATATAATTTTCGGCGAGGGAATTTCTGTGGACCCTGAAAAGGTGAAGGACATAATGGATTGGCCCGTGCCAAAGAATGCGCATGAAGTAAGGAGCTTCATGGGGTTAGCCGGATATTATAGAAGGTTTGTTGAGGGTTTCTCAAAAATTGCGAAACCCATAACTACCCTACAGCGTAAGGGCACTAGGTACGAATGGACAGATGAATGTGATGCCGCATTCGCCGAGCTGAAAAGACTATTGACGAGTGCACCAATTCTACGAGTTCTAGATATGGAGAAGGAATTCACAGTTTGCACCGATGCTTCAAGGCAAGGTTTGGGTGCAGTGTTGATGCAGGAAGGTGGGGTAATAGCTTATGCGTCAAGAAAGCTAAAAACACATGAAGAGAATTACCCTACTCATGACCTAGAGTTAGCTGCCGTGATGTTAGCTTTGAAGCTTTGGAGACATTACCTTGTTGGACGAAGCTTTGAACTCAAGTCTGATCACCAAAGCTTAAGGTATATCTTCACTCAGAGAGACCTAAATGCTAGGCAAAGGCGATGGAGTGAATTCATGAGCGAGTATGATTTTGGGATTTCCTACATCAAGGGGAAGGAGAATGTGGTGGCAAATGCCTTAAGCAGAAAACCAAGACTTTTCTCTCTTATACCTTTGAAGGTGGATTTGAGGGAAATAATTTTAGGGCAGCTACTCGGGGATAGTTGGTACCTCAAGGTCACAGCAGCACTCCAGAATGGGAAACCGGTGGGACCAAAGTTTGAAGGCTATGAGTTGGAAGCCGATGGTTTGTTACGGTATCAAGGGAGGATGTATATTCCTGAGGAGGGAGATATTAGAGAGACTATCCTTAAGGAAGCCCACGGAGCAGTGTATTGTGCACACCCGGGTGTAAAGAAGATGTATGCAGACATGAAGTAACTCTTCTTTTGGGTAGGGATGAAAAGCGACGTGGTCAAATTTGTCGCTAGGTGCCTTGAGTGTCAGCAGGTAAAAGCTGATCATCACCACCCGGCAGGACTGTTACAGCCGCATGACATCCCTATGTCGAAGTGGGAGGTTATCCCCATGGACTTCGTGGTGGGATTGCCTCTTACCTCTCATAGGCATGATGCCATTATGGTCATCGTTGACAAACTGACCAAAAATGCTCACTTCATTCCAGTTAAGGAGACCTATGATGTCACGGTTGTAACACGTGTATTCATAAATGAAGTTGTTCGTCTCCATGGGTTTCCCAAGAAGATTATATCGGATAGAGATTCCAGGTTTACATCCAGGTTTTGGACGAGTTTGCAGTCAACGTTGGGTACTCAGTTGAACCTAAGCACTGCTTATCATCCAGAGACAGATGGGCAAACAGAAAGAGTGAATCAGGTGATGGAGGACATGCTTAGAATGTATGTCATGGATCAAACAAACTCATTGGGAAAAGCACTTACCTTTGGTAGAGTTTGCTTCCAACAACAGTTACCCTAGCTCAATTGGGATGCCTCCATATGAAGCTTTATATGGAAGGCCATGCAGGACACCATTAAGTTGGGAAAGGTTAGAGGATCGAGTAATTATAGGACCTAAGTTGATTCAGGAGATGGAAGAACAGGTTGTTCAAATTAGACAACGATTAAAGGAAGCCCAGGATAGGCAGAAGAGCTATGCCGATGCGCATAGGGTTGACCGAAGCTATAAGGTTGGTGATGCAGTGTTCGTCCGCATCAGGCCTAGCAAAAGTACCATCAGGTTTGGGAAAGGGACAAAGTTGTCACCACGATTTATAGGACCCTTTGAAATTTTAGAAAAGGTTGGACCCGTCGCGTATCGTCTTGCGCTGCCACCCCATTTGCACAAAACTCATAATGTTTTTCATGTATCTGTTTTACGACATTATGTAGCTGATGAGTCACATAAAATAAATTGGAAGGAATTGCAGGTTTTGGACGAGGGAACCATCAGGGTCGAACCATTACTTATATTGGACCGCAGGGTTAAACAGTTGAGGCACCGTTTGGTGGACCAAGTTAAGGTCCAGTGGGACCGATATAGCCCAGGTTCTGCTACTTGGGAGGACGCAGAGACTATGCATCGTGATTATCCCACATTATTTTGATCATAACTTCGGGACGAAGTTTCCTGAAGGGTGGGTGTATGTAACACCCCGTTTTGACATTACTACCTGAACTACTATTATATGTTGTATTTGCTCGACTGTGAGACCTCGTTGGTTTGACGACACTGTGGACATATGGTTCTATTATTTTGCCAATATATATATGTGTGTGTGTGATGATAGTATTATGATCGGTAGTCATGTTTAGTTATGTATCATGTGTTAATTATGTCAAATATATGGAAATTACTGAATGATGGGTACGTGGATACCGTTACAGTTATATGTTGAAATAATGAATGTTATGCCGGGTGCATGGTGAATGAATGAGTTTATTGTTATTATGTTATGATGAAATATATGTGTGTATATCGAGGATTTATGCACGATATTCTATATTGTATGTCGAGGACTGACTTACAGGTTGAAACGGCTAAGTGATAGCTAGATCCTACGAGGTGGGAGGGCCTCGGGGACATGGACTTCGAAAGATAAAATGGTATGCAAGTGATGCATTATTTACTTTCGTGTGGTTATTATGCTGTTTATTATGATGTATCTTATGACATGGGTGGGGTAGGGTTTTAGGAAAACTCAACCACCCAGATTGGTTATACGATGACAGACCGAGTACAAGTGCAACGCTGTTGTTATGTCGAGTAGACATAGTCCCTTGTTCCATTAGGGGGGTGGAGGCTTTACCCACCGTTTATCCCCGAAACCTAGAGTCATGGGAGGGCTATGCTACGGCGCGCTCCCCAAGGTGTGTGATGATGACTGGTGGTTTCCTGCTGGGGAAGCTTGGTCGATGTAGTCGACACTTCCGCTTACGGGTTCTAGCTGGAACCGGTCATGACTTGACATTCCAGGGTAGTCCAGCAGAGGACAGGATAGGATGTGGAAGTTAGTGATGATGTAGGTAGATAGATGTAGCGTGAAGTGGGGGTGAGAACAAGTGTTAACACCCAAAAAGTGCTCACTAGCTCATTCCCTTATTCACATGACCCATTTGTCCACTTTTCCACCATCTGAGCCTCTGAAGCCAACAAAAGGTCACCAAAAGACCTTGGTACACCCCTTTTTCCCACTCAAAAAGATTATTTTTCCTAAAAAAGCATAAAAAACCCTAAAAAAGGGTCCAAATTCCCAAAAATATTAAAAAGGGAATAAAAATATTAATTTTATTCAAAAAAGGAAAAAGGAGGGAAAAGTACCTAAACCATGTTGGTCGATACCATTTGGTTTCCACAAAACCACAAATGGTATTCCCCACCACCAAAACCTATAAAAAGGTGGTAGGGGCTCCTCATTTCACATCCATCCATTATCTCATCCTCATGCTGCCGAAATCTCCCTTGAGCATTTTGGCCATTGTAAGAAACCTTGGAGAAGGAGACCTCTTGGAGCTTGGAGCTACTCATCTTGGGAGTTGCTCAACATCAACCTTCACCATTGAAGGTATTATCGCAAGCACTTGCTTGCCCCCCATTTTTCAATACAAATTCATTCTTTAATATTTTCTTGTTCTTGTTTTTTAAATGTTTACATTATTTGCTTATATTCTTGCATAGATCCATGATTAGTTTCTTGTTTAATTCTATGAAACTGCTGCTACTAGTTAGCAGGTGCCCATAGCACTAAGCCTGGTTGCAAAACCGGGCCAATAGTTTTTGGCGACTCCGCTGGGTTTGAACAATAGATCTCTAGTTTTGCTTTTAATCTTAGTTTTTTATTAGTTTTTAACCTTTAGATCCATAGATCTGCCATCCTAGATAGCAGATCCATTGCTGCTCTAGGTTTTGGCCCCATCTATTGCCATTAACAGCCCGGAATTCTCAATTTTTGGGTTTGTTTTTCAGCTTCCGTGCACAGCTTTCGCCTCGCGATTTTTAGCCTGACAGTCGCGCGGCTCATCGCGGCTTTTGGGATTTTTTCCACGCGGTTCCCCGCGGCTTCGCGGTCTGTTTGCGCGCTGCACATCACGGCTTCGCGGTCATTTACCGCGCTGCACATCGTGGCTTCGCGGTCATTTACCGCGTTGCACATCGCGACTGCACAGCTCTTTTCCGCGTGGTTCCCCGCGGCTTCGCGGCCTATTTGCGGAATTTTTCCGCGCTGCACATCGCGACTGTGTGCCTAAATCCCGCGCGGCCCATCACGACTGTGCGACAGAAACCCGCGTGGTCCATCGCGGCTTTTCTGTCAAAACCCGCGCTGCTGATTTTTTCATTCGGCCAATCCGATTTAAAAAATTAATTTTTACTGTATTTTCTGCCCACATAGCACATTTTTACAGTATTAAATTCTGCATATTTTACAGCCATAGAAAAAATTTTACTATTTAAATGCACATCTAGAAGTCTTTTTAAAAATTTTCAAGAAAGTGAAGAAAGACTTATTTTGCAGTTTATCTAGGTTAAAAAAAATTTCCTGTTTGCTTCTTTAAATATTTTGCCCATAGCAATTATTGAAAACGGAATCCATTTATTTCGAAAAGAAGTTATATTATTTGCTTTCCTGTTTGAAAGATCCTTTATTTTTTCGAATAGTCCTTGAAAAGCATTGAAAAAAGTCATAAATATTTGCTTTTTTATTTTCAAAAGATCCTTTGTTTTTTGAAAATTTTCTGTAAAGCATTTACTTTTTTCAAAGTTCAGTTTACAATACCACACGTGCACCCACCCAAACACTTAATTGAACTGAGCCTTAAAACTTACCCTAATTTCAACACACTTTTAACCCCACTTGGGGAACACTAAAAGAACTTTGTAGCTAGGTAGTATTGGGGGGATAGGTGTTCCAATAACACCCCTCAGTTATTACATCTGAGACATAGAAGTTGTCCAATTAGGGAGCTAAAATCTCTTAGTATTTATTGGCGCAGTCACAACCGGTTTGTGGGAAGGCCTCTCCCCTAGGAGGGTTGAAGTCGCGAGGATGGTTCCGGAAGCCTGAGTGGAATACCGAAATCCATTCAGTAACCGAAGGGCTACCATTCGCAGTTCTCGGGATATCCCTGTATTGGGATATTGCGATCAAAGGACCAAACGGCAGATTTACCTTTTCTCGACGCGTCATGAACGGAGTATCCTAGTAGCCTTTCTTTAAGATTGATTACCCGGTGTCCCTCCCGGTAGGGGGATATCTAGCCGTTGTCTCAACACTCATATTGTCTGACTTGGATTTCATCACCTTGCAGAGGATATCGTTTGTTTGATTCACAATACTTTTAGTTAGGTGTTTGCATGATTCAACCCACCTTTGGTCTAGTTACATCTATTTTTTCTAGGAGCTGTTTGCATGTTGGTATTCTGCCCATTTTTTGCATCCCTCCACTTATTCTAGCACAGCTGCTACAATAAGTTGATTTTTTGCGGTTGATTTTTTGGCCTGAGTGCCTTCATTTTCACTCCCCTTCTTGCACCCTTGGTTGCATTAGGGTTTTGAGTTTTTTATATATATCACCACCCGATACTTAAACAGATTTTTTACACAAAAACTTAATTCTCACCATTGAGAATTTTAGACGCTCTCGTCGTCTTCAGGGCGAACTCCCAGAGTTTAGTCTACTTGGCTCTCCACGTCACCGACGCAGAGCCTTATCCCTTGATTCGACACATCGTCGGTCAACCAGACGGTCATCCGATTCTGACACGCCTCACTTCACATCTGATTCTGAGGCAGAATCCAAAAACTACGTTATATTACCACCAACCACCATTATGGCTGGAACACCATTTGACCCACTATTTACCAGCACCATAGGTGAGACATCCACAGACCCTTCTGCTGCGGTGCCATCCATGGCAACGACCACCCCCCTGGGTATGCCCAATATGGGCAACATTCCACATTTAGGAATGCCCAACATAGGACCACCTCCTGTTATAGGAATTCCCAACACAGGCCCACCACCTGTTATGGGTATGCCCAACATAGGAATCACACCACATGTGATTACTACAAACTAGATCCCAGCAGTTTCTGGTACTGTTCCCAACCCCAGTGCAACCCACGTTGCACTTGGAAATGCCATCCCACACCAGACCACACCTATTGGAGGGCACATACCTTCCATACCTAGCATACCTTTAGGTGCTACTGGACCCCTACATCATACCACCATGACTAGGCATGTCCCAATCCCAGTCACTACATCTGCTAGCTTACCGTACATGGCAAGTCTGAACCTGCTAGACTTAGCTAGGCTCACCAATGACCCCATCAGACACGATCCTGCGTGGCCTCACATGACCACCAAACTCCCCTCTGACATCCCTAAGTTTGAGGGCAAGGCAGGTGAGGACCCCCAGAACCATATCATGTCCTTCCATCTATGGTGTTCCTCCAACTCTATAGTGGACGACTCTGTCCTCCTCCGCCTTCTACAGCGCACCTTCACTGGCTCTGCAGCTAAGTGGTATATCGAGCAGCCCCATGGGACGCATGCCACCTTTACCTCCCTTGCCTCGACCTTCCTGTAGTTATTCCAGTTACCTGTCCTCTATGATGCGGGAGTCGAGATCCTACTGTCTTGCAGGCAAACCACGGCCACCCACATCACTGACCACATTCATGAGTGGCATCGACGCCGAAGCCTCTGCAAAATCAAGTTAGACGACCGTATCTTCTTAGATTGGTTTCTAAAATCCCTCCTCCCTCTCATTGCAAAGGATGTGGCATCCGAAAGACCCTAGTCTGAAGAAGAGGCCATCCTCAAAGCCCAACAGTTTGATCTCATTTACGCCCAGTCGGGTTATCTATACACAATCATATGTGATGCCCCACGAGGTGACTCTTCACGCGGTGACGCACCGGGGGCATCACATGCCGTTGATGTCATCATTGGCCACATCACACCGCAACCTAAACCTTTCAGCATGGTGAGCACCATGCCCGCCCCAGACCTCTCTAGGGCTACATCCAGTTCCGGAGCGACAACTTCTTACGCTCCAACAAACCAGACCCATCACATTCATGGACCCTCTTGTCCACAACATTGCTATGGCCAAGCGCCATCAGCATATGTACCTCCTACATACTATAATCAACCTGCCACACAAAACCCCATTCAGTTCCCACAACAGCAGATGCATTACCCACAACCAGCTGCACCAGCTAATATCACACCTCCGACAGCTCAGGGGTACCAACAACCCCAACAGACAGCTGGACCACCACCAGCTCCACCAGCATATTATCCACCGCAACCTGCTCTTGCACCTGCGTCTCCCCAAAATCCCCCTAATGCTCAAGGGCAGGTATATGCACAACAAAATCAGCCCCAATACCAAAATAACCAACGCAACTAGGGCGGGCAACAAAATCATGGAAGAGGACGTAACCGCGGCAATAACCAAGGTTCACAACCTCCCCACCCTCCACAAAACAATAACGCGGCACCTGCTCATCAGAACCCTGATCGGCCGCCCAAGCAAGCCAAAAATCCTACTTTACGAACAAACCATCCTTGTTCTATTTGCGGGGTCTATGGCCACTATACACACGCTTGCCCACATTTGGAGCGAGCTCGGCAACTCTGGACTGACGATGCCCATCGTCAAGGACAAGCAGCTCCCCAGCCACCACCCAACCCTCCACCACCTCAACATCAACCTTTGGTGCTACAAAACCCTTTTCCAACACAAGGAGTGGTGAACACTCAGCCATTAGCTCCCCCACAGGGCAACGTGCCACCACAACAAATCACTTATGCAGCGCCTGATCAATCCATGTTCGATTCAGGTACTCACCACTTGCTGATGATGTCAACTGCTGATGTCAACATCCAAACCCGTCGGAACCAGTATGGCTCTACCTCCGAAGCCCCCCCCGCCGATAAGGATACTAACGCTCATCCCACAGATCAGACGTTACGTATACCACTGCTTCCACTCGATGGCGCCTCTAAAGCACCTCGCTTTCCACTTCGCCGTATCAACAACAACCCCAATGCACGGGCTGCGTCAAATTACAACATAGCAGATGACTTAGCTCAGTCTCCCGCAACCATGTCTGTGTTAGAAGTCTTGAAAAACTGTCCATCACAGCGCAAGATTTTACTTTCCGCCATTGGGGAGATTGACCCAAATGATTCGAAATTGATGACCTTTGATTTGGACCAGTCCGAACCACGTCTGCCTTCCACCATAGCAGTCCAAGTTTCCGTTTCCATTCGGAATCTTGTCATCCATCGATGTATCATCGATGAGGGTTCCTCTACATGCGTCATGTCCACATTCGTTTGGAAAAAGTTGGGATCCCCTACTCTCCAGCAATCCACCACTGCATTGCGGGCCTACGACGGCCGGTCAGCACAACCCCAAGGTCTACTACCCAATGTCCCTGTCCAGATAGGTGGTAAAACTGTGCTCATCGATATAGAGGTCATTAATGCCCAACTCGATTATAACCTCTTACTTGGCCGCAGCTACATGTACGCCATGAAAGCAGTTGCCTCATCCGTTTTTCGTACCATGATGTTCCCCCATGAGGGACGCGTGGTCAAAATCGACCAACTCACCTACTATGATCCCAATGCCCCTGCAGCACCCGAAAATGTTCTCCCCATGGTTGAACAACCCGTTTCTAGTGCAACCACTTCCTTTGTTTCTTCTGTGGGACCCGGACTTTACTCAGATACGCCAATGACCTCAACCTTTCAATCTATTCCACCCCCGCCAGCCGCAACCGCCGTATCTGACCTATGTACTCTTTCCCACAACATGCAAACATCCAACAATCAACCGCCTTTGTTTCCTAAACCACCATTGGTACCTAGTCACATTGGCGTTACACCTATTCACACAATCCCCTTCCTATTCCCTCCCTCGGGCGTGGTAAGTTCCCCGGTTATGGCTACCCTTAGTCTCCCCGGTTTAACCTTGGGATTACCCGTGTGGTACATTCCCCCTCCCATTCCACCTCCAACACCAAATGTCATCCTCCAACCGGTACAACCTATTGTTACCACTACTCAACCTCCTCCTGGTGTCACAATCCCTTCGTCGTCAACGAAACCTCCTCTTGGTGTTACAATCCCTTCGTCGTCAACGAATCCTCCTCCTCTCGTCAAGCCCAATGGGGGCAAAGGTCCACAGCCATACACTGCTATACCACCTCCTAAGGCAGTTAAACCCCCACTCGTGTTTCGAGCTCCTCCTAAATGCTCGTTGTGCGATGAGATAGGCCATCCAACTCATCAATTCCCACAGTTACCGGCACTCCAGGAGCATATGAATATGTTGGACGATGACACCAGCATCCCAGTAGTTAGACTAGAGCCACCTCTACAGCCTCGCGACAAATCACTGCGCACCAACCATCCTTGTGCTATATGCAGTGTTTACGGCCACTACTCTCACCATTGTCCTGATCTACCTGACTATAGAGCAGCATTGTACGAGTTAAACAACGTCGATTTAGAGATATCTCCTCCCCTCATCGAGGAGATCTACCCCCCGCCATCATCCTCGTCGGAAGAAGTCAATACAATCTATATGATTTCAACAACTTTCAAACCAGAACCCCTTGATTTATGGTCTGACTACTTCAATACTGATGAGAAAATTTTGGAGACACTCACTGCACCCGACTACCCTTGGGATGATATGCATCATTGCTCGTACTTCCTCCTGGAAGCATCCACATCCACCGCATCCAACCAGCTATCGGTCGAATCAAAAGATTTCATACCCACTAAGGTCGATTGGTTAAAAGACCCCATCCCAGCACCGGATGCCTTTGAAGAAGGGAACATGTCCAACATTTCCCCCATTATACAAATCGATATTTCCACAACACCAGGGAAACCTGAGCTCATCTCGCTGGGCGCATCTTGCACTCAAGCAGAAACTCAGGCGTACAAAAAGATTTTTCAAGAATTCCGGGATGTTTTCGCCTGGTCCTATACCGAAATGCCTGGTCTTGACCCCGCCATTATAGAGCACCACATTGATACATGGCCTGAAGTACCCCCTGTTCGTCAGAAACAACGACCCATTCATCCTTCCAAACTCCCCGTTGTTAAAGCTGAGGTCGAGAAACTTCGCAAAGAAGGATTCATTTATCCTATTTCGTACACCACTTGGGTGTCGAACCCCGTTCCCGTTAACAAAAAGCAAGGCAGCCTTAGAGTATGCACTGACTTCCGTGATTTAAACCACGCTTGTCCAAAAGAAAATTTCCCCATGCCATTCATTGACCAACTCATTGATGAGTGTGTGGGCCATGAAGTCCTATCTTTCATGGACGGGTTTTTCGGATACAACCAGATTCACATCCGCAAGGAGGATTAGTACAAGACTGCCTTCACCACCCCATGGGGCACCTTTGCCTATCGCGTCATGCCATTCGGCCTTAAAAATGCTGGTGCCACTTTCCAGCGAGCCATGATCTATTGCTTTCACGACTTGGTCCATATCCTGCGAGTCTATCTTGATGACCTTACAGCTCGTTCCCGAAAACGATCAGACCACCTTAACGACCTCCGGCAAGTTTTCCTGCATTGTCGCAAATATAAAATCCGCTTGAACCCACACAAGTGTGTCTTTTGCGTTCCGGCAGGCCGGTTGTTGGGTTTCATTGTTTCCCAAGACGGAATTACTGTTGATCCCCTGAAAGTCAAAGCCATCTTAGAACTTCCCCCTCCTCGCACGCTTCGGCAGCTCCAGAGTCTACAAGGACGGTCCAATTTCCTTAGGCGCTTCATTCCTGATTACGCCACCAAAGTCCACATATTCTTACGCTTACTTCGTACCCACATACCCTTTGTTTGGGATGAGCAAGCAGACACGACATTCGAAGCCATCAAGAAAGCTCTCACACAAGCCTCCTTGATATCCCCTCCGGATTTCTCTCAAGACTTCACCCTTTATGTCTCGGCATCTGAACATGCCGTGTCCGGAGTCTTGGTCCGAGAAGATGCCTCTCACCAAGAGCATGTGATTTATTACGTCAACCAGACCTTGTCTGGCCCACCCCTACGTTACCCATACGAGGAAAGATTATCCCTAGCTGTAGTCTTTTCCGTACAAAAACTGAGACACTACATTTTACTCAGTCATACCACGGTTGTGGCCGACTCCAACCCTATGGTCTATCTCCTAACCCGGCGGCTCCTACAAGGTCGTGTGGCTAAATGGGTCATTATCCTCCAGGAATATGACCTTACTTTCAGAACTCCTAAAAGCACCAAAGCCCTCGCGCTTTCTCACCTCATCACCAACCTCCCATCCTCTTCGTCATCACCCGTTATCCAAACGGATCTGATTGACGAACAAATCTTCATCATTTCGTCTGACGACCCTTGGTACGTAGACATTTTGATTTACCTCCGCACGCAAAAATTTTGACCACACATCGATCGTGACGGACGTCGTCGCATACAACACCATGCCCCCCGATACCTCTTGTTAGGGGATGTACTTTACCGACGCGGCGTTGATACCATCCTACGCCGCTGCCTATCCCATAGTGAGGCAGAACAAGTCCTTAATGATTGTCATAGCGGTGCTTGCGGAGGCCATTTCTCCGGCATGGCCACCGCCCAGAAAATCATTCGGGCAGGTTACTTTTGGCCATCCTTGTTTACTGATTGCATCACCGCAGTCAAGCATTGCCAGAACTGCCAACTCTTTGCTCCCAAAGAAAGAACCCCCCCTGCCCCCCTTCATCCAGTCATCACCGTCGGACCATTCTGCAAATGGGCCATTGACTTCCTCGACTGCAACCCCCCGTCAGCCGGCGGTCACAAACACATTATCGTGGCCGTAGATTATTTCACCAAGTGGGCGGAAGCCATGCCGACTTACAATTGCAAAGCCGACACTGCAGCACAGTTTTTCTTCAACCATGTTATCACTCGTTTCGGAGTGCCGAAGCAACTAGTCTCTGACCACGGCTCTCACTTCGAAGATGCTGTCTGGAAAGAATTATCAACCATGTTGAAATTTGAACACCATTTCTCTTCCGCCTACTATCCCCAAGGAAACGGCCAAGTCGAAGCGATCAATAAAATTTTGAAGACCATCCTCCAACGTACTGTAGATAAACACAAATCCAATTGGCACCACATGCTTTTCCCGGCACTATGGGCCTACCGCACGTCAACCAAAATCGCCACCAGTTTTACCCCTTTCCATTTAGTTCACGGTGTCGAATCCGTTCTCCCTATCGAGTGCCAGATTCTAGCCTTACATATCGCCGTTGAACTCCTACCGGACACTTCCCCGATTGAGCAACGTTTACTACTCCTAGAGCAGGCCGATGAAGATCGGCGCACAGCCATTCAAAACATGGAAGCAGCCAAACAACGATCCAAACTAAGTTACGACAAACACGTCCACCCAAGAACCTTTTCTGAGGGAGACCTTGTCCTCGCTTACGATCAAGCTCATGATAAAACCGGAAAGGGAAAGTTTGTATTTATGTGGCAAGGCCCCTACATTGTACACACTTGCCTCGGGCAGGGGGCATACATTTTGACCGATTCAGAAGGCAATCCCCTATGCAACCCACGCAACGGGTTGTTCCTTAAACGATTTTACCCATAGAAAATATGATGGACACCACCGTCCATTCTAGTATAGGATTACTTTCTTTTTTCACAAAAAATTCAAAAAACCTAAATATTTGTTTTTCTCTGCATGACCACAGATGGATCCTCTTCCACTCTGCTATGTCGGTTTCGCTGATGGTGCAAGCCGTTGGTCTCCCAATCTCGCCTCCGCAGCTTGGGTAATATACTCCCCTTCACATGAGTTAATTCACATTGACGGAGTATGTTTAGGTGCCGCCACAAATAACCAAGCTGAGTACGATGCCGTGACCGGTCTCCTGGCCGCAGCTCTCCAAATGAGCATCCGTCACCTCAACGTTTTCTTGGACTCACAGCTCCTGGTTTTCCATCTCAACAATGATTACCAGGTACGCGATCCCTGTCTTTTCAGAAAATTCCTGCGCACTAAACAAATGGTTAGACAGTTTGAATCCATTTCGTTCACACATGTCCCAAGAAACCTCAATAGTGTAGCAGACCATATGGCCAAAAATGTCCTCGACTGGCACACCAATCACATCATGTCATAACCAAAATGTGCCTCCACAGGCATATCCATAAACAAAATGCATCCACGTGCATAACATGTGCCTCCACGGGCATATCCATAAACAAAATGCATCCACGTGCATAACATGTGCCTCCACGGGCATATACAAATAACAAAATACTGCATCCGCGTGCATAACATGTGCCTCCACGGGCATATACAAAAGACAAAGTGTGCATCCACGTGCATACACGACAATATATCCAAATATATATACACATATATATATAAACCATAAAGTCAACATGTCATAGGTGCCCTCAGCACCCAATATACAAAAAATACACCAGCCGTACAAAAAGAGTTTCCCCATATGCTCATCAGCATTTGGGGGCAAATACATATCATCTAGTCCTGAGGGTCCCTAGGCTCCTTTGGCGCCTCCTTTGTTGGTCCCGCCGGATCATGGCGAGCCCTAACTCTTCGCTCTGCTGGCCCCGCTGGATCATCCCGTAGACGGATCCTCATCTCAGTTGGCCCTGCCGGGACATCCCGAGCACCACCCCTGTGCTCTGCCACAAAAACCGCTGTCCTCAACAGGAGCGACCGCCACTCAGGCGGCGCACCGAAGCAACCCTCCAAAATATCCCGATCCATGTCTCTCCAACCATCCTCGGGGAGTCCAGCTAGGATCCTGTCGAAGGTCTGTCTGACACCCTCTATGGCGTCATCTCGAGGGCCAACCCCTCGCCCACGAGCCGCAAATCCTCCACCGCGTGGAGGCGGTACCGCTGCAACCACCATCGCCCGCCCCCGACGAGCTACGTAGTCAGCTGGCGGCACTGGACCAACATCTGCACAATGCAAGTAAGCCATCATATGCATATCCAATATAATCATAGACAAATATATCAAATAACACAGGATATAGTATAAAACAATACACAAAACATACCGTCTAAACTCCAGGCCTGTCCTGGGGCACGAGGCATCTCTGGGTCACCGCGATAGTCCATACTGGCATAGGGGATAGGGGTAGTCCTCAATCAGCAGGGGCATCTTCTCCCACTACTCATAAAAATCCTCCGTGAAGAAACCACGGACACCACCTCCGCCACGAGGCATCATATGCCCCCATCGCATCATGCGCGGCTCACTCACCAGACCATCACGAACGGGCACCCGTGGTCGTAGGATCGACAACCCCTCGAAGAAAAAACAGCATAGAAAGGAGGCATAACAGAACTCTCCTCCCTCTCGACTGGCTTTGTCCAGATCTCTCCGGACACCAGCCAGAAACATCTGCCCCCAGGCATAATAAGTACCCCTAAGAACAGAGTCCACCATCATCGTTTGTCCCCCTGACAAACGATGTGGCGCCGCAGCACCCAACACTCGTAGAACACATGCCCCAACAGCCCGCATATCCCACTCACGTAGGGATCGCAGACTAATAGAGCTGTTCTGCAAAATGGCATCACCAACACAGAAGGTCTGTAACAAATCCTCCATATCTACACCCGGCGGGATCCTTGGCAGAAGATCTCCCACCTCCCCCAAACGAGGCAACCCAGTCAGAAAATAGACATCCGTGAGAGTGATCTCTAACCTCTCACCCCCAATGATAAAAGCACCCTCCGCCGGCACCCACCAACTCACCAACTTGTTCAGGAGCCGTCTCACTGAACGAATAGGTGGGATCTAAGCGAACTTCAAGAGTCCGCTCACTGCCAGAGTCTGCCTCACCCCCGGATCAGTCTGAATCTTCTCCATCAGATCATCATCGATCTCCCGCTCTCGCCATGAAGACAGTGGTCTCCTCAACATCCTGCCAGAAAACAGAAGGAATTTTTAGCCCCAACACAAATTTTTTGAAAAAATCCCATCGCGGCTTTTCCACCAAAAGCCGCGATGACCATCGCGGCATCCATGCTAAAACCCACGATGACCATCGCGACCTCCATGCTAAAACCCGCGATGAACATCGCAGGTATTGCCCAAACAGTCGCGATGAACATCGCGACTATCTCCCATGAACTCGCGATGAACATCGCGAGTGTCAGCCTAAAACCCGCGCGGTTCATCGCGGGAACAGACCCGAAACCCGCGATATTCCACCTTGGAGGGTCAACATGGAATTTCGCGGCCTTCGGGGGCCCACCGCCAAACAAAAAAGACATAATTGACAAGGCTACGAGAAATAGAGTTACCTGAAACTCGCAGAATCGAAACCAACGGTGAAATCTCCTGGAAATCGAGAAATAGCTCTGACTGCTTTGCCAAACTCACACGTAACAATGACACGTCATATGGGCCCCACGCCCTATTTATAGAAATTCCACCATTTTTCAAACAACCATTGTGGTATCATACGAAGTCCATCTTTCAAACCGTTGGTACCATTAGAATCAGCACAGTGAGAACTTCATGCAGGTTCCTTCCTTTTCCCGTTTTCACGGGGTCCATTTTTTGACCATTTATTGGCCCCCCTCGTGGCCTCGATTTGCGTGCCACATCAGCCGTCGTCCGTTTTTTACGTGTCTTATATCGCCGGATTCAGTTTTTCGCGCTTGTGATGATGCTTGAGATCATTTCTCGCTCTCACCTTTAGATTTTTTGGGCATTTTTTCCATGCCCCCTCGTCACCTCGGTTTGCGTGCCACATCGGCCGTTCTCCGTTTTTGACGTGCCTTATATCGCCGGATTCAGTTTTCCGTGCTCGTGATGATGCTTGAGATCATTTCTCGCTCTCACCTTTTGATTTTTTGGGCATTTTTCCCATGCCCTCTCGTTACCTCGGTTCGCGTGCCACATCGGCCGTTCTCCGTTTTCGACGTGTCTTATATCGCCGAATTCAGTTTTCCGCGCCTGTGACGATGCTTGAGATCATTTCTCGCCCTCACGCCCATACTTTTTTGGGCATTTTTTCAAAATGCCACTCATCACCTCGATTTGCGTGCCACATTGGACGTAGCCCCTTTTCGACAATCCTTATGTCACCGGATCCAATTTTCCGCACTGATGATGATGCTTGAGACCTTTTCTCGCCCTCATCAATCCCTCTTTGTTCGATATAATTTTATCCCTTTTTCAGGCCGAGCAACCCCTTTTACGAAAAAGGCACTTAGGGAGTTTCTGTTAAGCTCTTTTCTGACTCCTAAAACAATGAAAAGATTGCCGAGCAACCTTGCTTCCTTTCATGCTCGTTAAACGTATCTGAAAGGGCGTCTACCTGGTATAAGTTTACCCCTTTTCTGGACCTTGTAGACTAATTACGAAAAAGGAATACTCTAGTCACATCGGCTAGAAGAGTTCTCCATCTGCATCATTTTATGTTTTTTCGGGCCTTGGAGACTAAACTATGAAAAAGAACACCAATAGAGTCCACTTACAGTTTTCAGACTCTCTAAACATGAAAGCAATCATGAGCATGAGCCGTCCTGGGCTCACAAAATCCACAGGAACGTACCATTTTAGAGCACACTTTTATCCCTTCTTGGAGCTCATTAAAACTACGAAGAAGGAATCAATGGTGCCTCTTGGCGCCACAACAGATCATGTCTACTCACATGGCAGCTTCCCCATTTTGGTCGCCTTTGTTCAGAGTATTTTGCAATATGTCACCTTGAAAATCCCTCGACAGCACCTATCAGCTCGTCCTCCCCCCCAGAGTCAATACATACCATTCAGTCCGTAAAAGCAATGATCCCCACACCTACAAGTCAGTTCCCTACGCTGCCAGGTCAACCATGTCATCATGCTCTGAACAAAGGAAGTTTGAGTCTACCCACTATATGACCCCAGTTACTTCCCATCCCCACAAGTATGTCAGTCCTACCATCAGTACTACCACACTTCAGTTCTGCACCTCGCGCTCCTATCAAGGAAACATCATTGCCTTGTTAGTTGTTGGTCTCCCTCTGTCGACAACAACCAAATTTATTCCAGAGGATAGACCTAGAGGTCCCTGTGTCTTGGACTCATCACCATTTATGATGAGTGCCTACGAATCATTTCGAGAGAAATCCTCAGTGCCTCTCCAAATGGTTGTTTCTCACATGCTCGACTTCAGCACCTTGATCGCATCGTTGAGACTCGCACAGGGTATTGGTCCTTTCAATTATCAGTCAAAGACCCCGGATACCTCCTGAATCCTCCACATTTGAGAGTCTTCATATGGATAAAACCAGTTACACTTTTTCTATAGATATCCGGGTTGCGCATGGCGACAGTATTCAGATGTACCCCAGTTTTATACTCCCTCGAGTATACAATCACAAATACTTCCCAGAGATGGCTCACAGTCATTGAGTCCATACAGATGTTGGACACCTTCAGTTTCAGCAGTTCATCACTTACTCCAGTGTATCAGTTTATTGAGATCAGTCATGATCATGAGTATATCCCACAATAATGTCCCCTCTGGACCATTATGATGTACCAATATTTCTTTATGTATTAGATCCCCCTTCTTGGGACTAATTGTTTTGTATATGTCTTGATACGAGCATGGGAATGCCCGCCTCGTCCATTATCAGAGATTATACCTCATTCACATTGAGGCCATGTAATATTTTTTGTTTTTCCAGCTTCCAAGGGCCGTGGCTCCAGTCTCCAACCGGTCTCTTCTCTCCCCTAAAACCCCAGAAAAAAGACAAAAGAACTATGATGTCTATCGGCCATATGATGAGCTCCTGCCCTCACACATCAGGGGGCAATCTGTTAACACCCAAAAAGGGCTCACTAGCTCATTCCCTTATTCACATGACCCATTTGTCCACTTTTCCACCATCTGAGCCTCTGAAGCCAACAAAAGGTCACCAAAAGACCTTGGTACACCCATTTTTCCCACTCAAAAAGATTATTTTTCCTAAAAAAGCATAAAAAACCCTAAAAAAGGATCCAAATTCCCAAAAATATTAAAAAGGGAATAAAAATATTAATTTTATTCAAAAAAGGAAAAAGGAGGGAAAAGTACCTAAACCATGTTGGCCAATACCATTTGGTTTCCACAAAACCACAAATGGTATTCCCCACCACCAAAACCTATAAAAAGGTGGTAGGGGCTCCTCATTTCACATCCATCCATTATCTCATCCTCATGCTGCCGAAATCTCCCTTGAGCATTTTGGCCATTGTAAGCAACCTTGGAGAATGAGACCTCTTGGAGCTTGGAGCTACTCATCTTGGGAGTTGCTCAACATCAACCTTCACCATTGAAGGTATTATCGCAAACACTTGCTTGCCCCCCATTTTTCAATACAAATTCATTCTTTAATATTTTCTTGTTCTTGTTTTTTAAATGTTTACATTATTTGCTTATATTCTTGCATAGATCCATGATTAGTTTTGTTTAGATTAGTTTCTTGTTTAATTCTATTGAAACTACTGCTACTAGTTAGCAGGTGCCCATAGCACTAAGCCTGGTTGCAAAACCGGGCCAACAACAAGATCTAACTGTAGGTGTGTAAAACCCTTGGTTAGTATGTGTCGTAAATCAGTGATGTACAAATTGTCGTAACTTGGATTTTGGTTAGTTAATGGATTTGTACCTTGCAAACTACGTTTAGAACTTGTGTCAGTAAACAACAAGCTTCATGATTATGATTGATATGTGTGAATTATTACTGTTAGTGTATTTATGCGAGGTATGTAAGCAGTAGCTATGCTTACATAACTCGCCTACATATTTATGAATTTCGTGAAATCTTGATGAGTAATAATGTTAATTATTGTTGATTAATATTAAAAATGTCGATTAAGGTTAATAATGATGATTAATGTTAATAATGTATATTAACGATTAATTATTGTGGATTAAGGTTAATAAAGTCGATTAGGGTTAATATTGTTGATTAATGATTAATTATTACCCATTAATAATTAATTATTGTTGATTAATAAACAAAGCTAAGGTTAACCTAGGTAGTGACTAATGCAAGTGATTAGAATGCTTGAATGATTGTTAATTAGTTTAATTACAACTAAGGTGTAATTAAAATGGAACCAGGTAAAGTCCATTAAATCTTAGTTAATTTTATTTAATTAATATAATTACACATTGATAATGTTATGATTTACATTGATAGGATTATTGTTCATAATTGATAAATTGAATTAGTGAATTTATAATTAGAGGGAATTTACATATTAGAAATATTAGAAAACCCTTAATTAAATGATTAGGTAATAGTAATTAATCAATTGACAATTACTGTTAATTAATTGAATTGGTGAAGCGTGTAAGTATGAAACTCTTATGGTGGGTGGGTGAACCAACCCCAACCCCAAACAACATTATAAAAATAATATAACATTTATTATTAATTAAAATTGTATTTGAATAAGAAACAAATGTTAAAAAAATTATTGTTGTAAGTTGTGTCGGTAAAACCTCATAAAGAGGGGTAAATATTAAATGGTGGAATTATTAAATTAATAATATTTCTAGGAATTGGTTCGAGGTAGCTTGAATGAGTAGGCATGAATGGGTTGGATGAAATTTATGATGAAGATAGGGGTAGTAATGGGGAGGAAGGGTTGGCAAACATGGGGGATAAGATGGAGAAACGAGGAAGAGGAGGGGGAGCTTTTTACCTTGGGATTTTGGGGGAGAAGTTTTGGGAGTGCAGAAATTGGGAGAGCAGAGCTGCAAAGAAGGGATTCTTGTTGGAGATTGTTTTTTTTAGGGGATACAACAACTTAGGGCTTGTACTCGGTTTGGGCTCGGGGGTCCAAAGGGGTACCTTTGGAGATGGGTGGTCGGCGAGACCTCGCCAGTTGGCAGGGTGGCAAAACTGTTTTGGCTGGTTGAGTTTCAGAACTGTGGGGAAGGCTTTTGGTTGCAGGGAAAATCAAAGAGAATCAGCAAGGCATTCAGCAAACGGGGGTAGCAACAAGGATGGATCTACTAGCTTTCTACAGGTATTCCAGCAGGTATGTTGGTCATTTCTACCTTGTCAAATTTGGATT
The DNA here is from genome assembly GCA_027924585.1 of Larix kaempferi. Lineage (NCBI taxonomy): Eukaryota > Viridiplantae > Streptophyta > Pinopsida > Pinales > Pinaceae > Larix > Larix kaempferi. The sequence goes on from BSBM01000136.1 coordinate 11,606,734, forward strand.
TATGTTGGGTATTTTCCAGTTATATGCTATATGTTGTTGCACCTGCACATGAGAAGTAGATGTTAAAATTTAAATGTAAACTTGATATAATTTACATGCATAGAAATAGACGTAAGTAGAAAATCAAAACAGAAATTTGAAACAGTGTGAAAACAAAGAAAACACAGATTTTATTAAAGTAAATTAGAAAATCTAGGACGGAGTCTTACACACTCGATGTATATTTTAATTCTAAAGATTTAATAAAATATTTTTCCAAATCTGTTAAAGAATTAAACAAGGTAGGATCATTGTTCTTTATCTTACCAATAAGGAGAGAGTCTGAATCTGCAGAAGCCGTATTACAAGTGAATAAAGAAGATGTAGGCATTATGGAGAGGTGCAATAAAAGAACGCTGCATTACAAGTGAATAAAGAAGATGTAGGCATTATGGAGAGGTGCAATTTTATTAGTAAATTAAAATTAATAAAAATCTCATTTAAATCAAAATTTCTGAGTTTTGGTCAAGATCTAGCTCTGTGAATTATCCATACAGCTTTGACCATTTGGAATATAATTTATTTATATATCATATAATAAAATTATGATTTAAAAAAAAAAATCAATTTTGAATTTTATTCTCAAAATTTAGGATTTCCATTTTCAATAAAATATCAAAAATTAAATATATTCCTATTTTTTTAAATTATTCAAAAATACATTAAAAATTAAAAAAATAAAACTATTAACTTGAGCTCCAACAAAAGGGAAAAAACCGTCCAAACCCTAATTTATTGTTATTATTTAATGAAACTTCACCCTTTAGTTTTCCTCACATTTCTTATTGATCATATCTTAAAATTTGCATATATATTTTTAGTTGACATGTTTTTCAAGCTGGTTTTTTGGATATAAAAGAAAAAGAGCAACTCTATTTGACAAAATAAATGATTTCCAGATTCGATGGTAATTGCTTGACATTTGTGAGGATCTTATTCCAATTAATCATAGACGTAGAAGGAGAGCAAAAATTGTTCCTTTGGATATAAAAGAACATGATCAACTCTGTTTGCCAAAGTAAATGATTTCCAGATTTGATGGTATAGAAACTGTGCACAAAAATTGTTCCAGATTTAATGACATAGAAGGAGAACAAAAATTGTGCACCTATAGAAGCTGTGCTGATGAATATATATGAAGGTAAATGAGTATATATGAAAGTAAAGAACTACCCTTTCTTGATTTTCTGTACTGTATCTTTTAGTTCTTTGATATATTTCAGTATTGCAGCTTTCTGTGGGGCTTCTCATTATGCTTCATCTTCAAAATGAATTGCTTCCCCTAATAAAATTGCATTAAACGTTATTTTCTTTTAGTTTCCCCTCGAAATATAGAATTTGGTTGATCTTGGTTTGCATGTCCTTCGGTAGTGACTTTAGCTGTTGCTGCAATGCAACTTTTACCCATATAAGAATCTCTAATTTTATAATATTTTATGATCCAGGTGTCCATTTGGAACTCAGAACAACAATATAAAAAACAAATAGATTTGTATGCCCTGTCTGTACCAAATAATACACATAGTAAAGAAACGTGTTGTTTGACCATCATGTATACAAAGATTGGATTGCCAGTGTATTCTTAAAGCCACTGTACAATCAATGAAACAATCGAAAGCCAATGTACATGCTTATGCTTACCTGAATGATTACTTCACTGGAAAACATGCAATGGGATGTTAACGAATCCTTCCTATATACAAATTAGCTTCATCCTGATTAAAAAGTCTTGGTTTACAATCTAAAAGGCATGTAAATGTCGATTTATTCAGGAAAAATAACGAAATTCAACATTCCATACTTTTGAAGCAAATAACGAGAATGCAGGTGTCCATCAGATCAACATTGAGATAACAACTAAGTACAGGGCTTATAAAGAGAATCACGAAACCAGTTTCTACTTACATATCTTTGCGTGCCATAATCACATATTTTTATAGGGAAAGTGTAATTATGATGGTATCCAATAAAATCAATGATAAAAAAATGATGGAATGTTCCAAGCAACCAGTTCATTTACACAGAAACTTGGCCATCTTGTCCTAGCTTGATGCCACATAGACATGAATTTTATGTATCATCCTCGTGATTAATTCTTTCTTTCCCAGCACACATGAACAAACATGGAAAATGCTATTCACATAGTATCATGAAGATAGATTAACAATAATCATGGTAAATGCAAATGCATGTAATGCTTAAGTTAGAACGATTAGAACGAGAAACCAGAGATGTTTCACTTGTTAAATAAATCCTTAATCAATGCAACAAACATTGTTTGAGAAGAAGTGTTGTGCTTCTTCGCCGTATATGCCACACCTATTGACCATTAATAATAGAAGCCAAGTTTTGTTTGACTGCTGGTTCACTACAAGAAGCCTCACATAGTTCATATTCATCATGAAGCTTTCTCTGCCTTAATAATAATGCAACATAATTCCTCTAAAACGGGTACAGATGAAGCTTTTGGGATTGGGAATTTGCAACAACTATTAACAAATAGTGAGTGGTTTTAAGTTCAGGTTAACAGATCAATCCTCCAGCTCAGGCTAACGAACATACTAAATAGAACTTGGGTATTTGTTTAAGAAACACAAAGAAAACATACAAGTATCAAGATACCGATTCCTGCAATTCGTTGATATTCTTTTATACATCACATAATGTAAACTAAAGTTTGAAATTCAAAATAAAAAGTTGAAGACATCACGATTTCCAAACACAACCATTCGGTAACTTAGCCTAATCACTGAAAATTATCAACCAAAGTATCCCATTATAGGACTAAGAAATAAGGGTTTGATTAGTAATTCTACAACAGTAGTTTTTGGTATTTTATGTAATAGTCACTATTTAGTACCAATAGACACTAATTATTGTTCTGCGTTTTCTTTTGCGTTTTATCAAAGATGGCCGTCCCCGTGATCGACATGAAGAAGCTGAATGGAGAAGAGAGGGAGCTGACCATGGCCAAGATAAAAAAAATGCCTGCCAAGAATGGGGCTTCTTTCAGGTGATTCCCCATTAAGTTCTATCCAATTATATTTGCTAACTCGTGTAGAGTCGCTCATTGTTCTGCCAGATTCTTATTGTATGTCATGCATTAATTATGCAGATTCTGATCCACGGCATACCGCACGGTCTTCTCGACAGAGTGAAAGAATTGTTCAAAGAATATTACAAAAATTCCATAGACGCGGAGTTTCAGAAGTCTGAGATTGCAGGGATGGGTGAAACTGCTGTCTCCCAAGGCAAGAATTTCGGTACTACTAAAATAGACGCCGACTGGGAAACTGGCTCCTTCCTCCAAGAGGAAACTTATGAAACAGTGTCACCTCCTCTGCCTACTAAGCTCAAGTATAATAATATTCTTGACAACTTGTTCACATTGTCCTCCAAAACAGTCAATCCCAACACCTAAAATATGCAAACAACCAAAAACTTGAACCTTTAGCGTCTATCTGTTTTACCTGTAGATCGCTTTCCAGAAAACAAATGCTTTGGTTTCATGTTCAGTATGACCCTATCACCCTCTCCCTTGCGGGCATCCTTGTTCCGTTTCTTTGCTGCTTTCTTGCCAAGTTTAACTGCCTTTAATTTCTTAGATGAGTCCTTGAAACCCTCACCTGGGATAACTTCACCAGGAGGCGATCCGTGCTTCACCTCGACCGCCAAATTGTGAGCTGCTCCTGCCAAATCAGAGGGGTGGTTTTCAAACGTTAGTTGTACTAGGGCCATGATTACAAAATAAGATGTGAGCGAATCAAATAAAAGATAATTGCAGTTATATTATATTTATAAAAATACGAATTTATATTATAATGTTTAGATTAGAACGGTGTGAATAAATTTTTGGTCAAAATTTTGTTAATATAAAGTAAACACTTATGAATTGCATAATAACCCTACCTGCGGTAGGGATAATAAGAATTTCAGAGTACGTTCATGGAGGGCTGCAACAAGGGACCTCAGATTAATGATTACCCTGCCCAAATTCTCCCTCTCCGCAATCTTTTTATTAATTTTATTTCAACATTTTCATATAAGAACACCAATTCTATATAGTGAAACAATTAATAAAATTATTAAGGGATGGTTGAGAACATTGATCATAATACTCCCCACCACATTTAAATATAACTCGCAACATGTTGTGATATCTATAAAATTTTGAACAAAAGTGGTTGAATACTCATGCATGTTACATACAATGGAGACGAAACCATGAACGGTACATAAGCAACAACTAAATGATGTGATATAGTTATCTTATTTGTCAATGCCTAGACAAACAAAACAAAAAACAATCACAATATTTCCATTCCTTCTTTTGTGCCTTCCCCACCTATGTAGCGGTACCTCTAACACCACCTACACATGTCCCTGAGAGTCCTTCCGCTCTTCGGCTCTGTCATTTGAGCCACAATCGGCATGAAATAGAGATAACCGACCGCCCGCTATTGGCTCTATCATTAGAGCCATGATCGATATAAGACAGAGATAAGGACATCCTTACTTAGGCTTTATGATAATCTTTATTCTCTGTACATATGATTTTTAGACGAGAGAGAAAATGAGTTTTTTTTTTAATCTAAGTTTTCAATTATATATTAATAATTTTAGCAACTAATATCATTTTTGTTTTTTTAAATTGAAATGAGATCATTTGTATACTAATCTTAAATAATCTATACCAAACATCACTATAATCTCAATCAATTGGCACCAATATCTCAATCAATCTATACCAAACATGGCTATAATCTCAATCAATTGACACCAATACCTGAAAAGCTAGGGTTACACTTGGTTATTTGAAAAATTACCAAGTGTTAAGTTCAATAACACCATTACTTGCTTATTTTTATTTTTTATATATTAATATACTAATAATTTGTATAATGGAAAATATGTTTTAGATAATGATTAAAACTGGCACAGCCACTTAACTAATGGTCGGTGAACATCGATAGATCACAAGTTAAGTGTCATGAACAAGTTATATGTTACTTGTTCTCCATGCTTAGTTGTAATCACTGGTTGTTTTTATTCATATAGAATAACATAGACTGTCCTTGAAGGACATAGTTGTAATCACTGGTTGTTTGTTACATTCTTTAATTAAATGGGTTGCTTGTCACTACCTATTATCCATGCATGAGCTACCAGTTATTATATATATATATATATATATATATATATATTTTCCAAGGAAAAAATCTTTTATTCATATAGAATAACATAGACTGTCCTTGAAGGACTTACATCATTGCTTCATGAGCTGTCATAACATACAAGAGTTCTTGAGAAGATAAAAAAAAATTCATTTCCAAATGAGAAGAGCTTAAACCATTACAAAAATACATTAAACATTTATTGTCCTTCAAAACATGTGCTGTGATTTTCAAATGTGCTGAAAAGGCCTCCCCTGACACATCTCTTCTACTAACGAACCTGGAGCCAGGAGAAGAGAGATTTTAGACAAAAAATATGCTTCTTGATTTAGCTCCCGGTACACATGACTTAAAGAGATGAATCCAAACATTCCAAACTGTCTTTTCAAGGAGAACAAAAGATATTGTAGATGGGGAGCTTTAATCTGAATCTTGTTATTTTCCCAATCTATGACTAGTTTTAAATCACCAAATATATGAATATTGCGTATGTTTTTGGCCAATGCAGAGTAAAGTAAAGCCCAAAGTGCAGAAAGTTTTGCCATATTGTTGAAGCAGTGGCCTGAACTATACTTGATTAGAAACTGCACCTCATTAGAAAGGTAGATGATCGCACATGAACCCCCCAAAGGGGGATCACCTTGGATTGTACCGTCAAAAAAATCCCAAGGAACGATTTTGTTAATGCTAGGAGGGTTGAGCACTCGAATCTTCTTTTTTTTTGTCTACAATCTTGTGCTCTTTCGTCCACTGCAGGATCAAGGTGCACGCTATTTCTGAAGGGATTTTACGATTTTGGAATATAGTTGAGTTCCTTGCCCACCATAATCAATATATACAAAAATAGCAGAAGGCATCAAAGGATTGTACCAGTGGATTTTTCCACTAGCTGCTACAACAGAGTTCCAAAGTGGCTTCCATTGGAGAAGACGTGTTGCAGCGCTCTTGAGAAGCCTTGTTCCAAACCGCCCCTGCATAAGGGCAAGATACGAATAAATGAGCAGTGGATTCATCACTCGAACTGCAAAGCACACAGCAACTTGGACCTTCCCATCATCTTCTTAGTAAATTTTCCCAAGTTAACAGTTTGTTTTTAGAGCTAACCAAAGAAGGATTTTTGCCTTTAGAGTTCCTGAAGTTTTCCAAATTGTACGCCACCACCAGACTTTCTCTTCTGTAAAGGATTCTTGTGCTTGGACTTCATAACCCAGTTTTGCAGAAAAGACTCCAGAGGAGGCATTCTTTATCCAGAATAATTTATCCGACTCATTGTAATTCAGGGAGATGAAGTTTGAAATCAAAAGGCATTGTAACTTCATCCATTCAATAGCTTCTTCGTCTTCCAGACTTAAATCTTGGGCAGTTTTCCACTCTCCTCTGTGCATAACTTGAGAATCGCCCCTCCAAGCATCCACTATAAAATATATGTGTTTTCTTTTTAATAGAGATAAGGTGGAAGGCGGCAATTTGAAGTCTCCTCCGGAACCGACCCAAGGGTCCTCTCCAATGCGCACCTGTCTCCCGTCTCCAATACTCCAAGGCGTCCAATTTCCTACTAAGGGGAAAGAAAGCATCAGAGCTTTTCAACAATTTGAGTCTCCCTTGTAACTCTTTCTTTGGATTCTGTACCAATCTATAATTGATGAATTTGGGCAGTACTTAGAAATCAAAGCTTTCCCCCACAGAGAATTACTATTTGAATTCAATCTCCACAGACATTTCGCTGCTAATGCTTGGCAAAACAAAAAGGGATTTTTAATACCCCAACCTCCCAACTCCTTGGGATTTGCCACTGTCGTCCATCTTACCAAAGGAATCCCTTCCTTTTTTCTACTGGCTTTCCAAAGGAAGGAGAATAATTTCTTTTGAATCTTTGTTAAAATTCCTTTTGGAATGTAGGCTATAAAAGCCCGATAGACTGGAATACTATGAAGTACCACTTTAAGGAGAGTTAAATGACCTCCTCTGGAGACAAATTTGTTGGCCTAGCAAGAGATGCGTGATTCCACTTTTTTGTAAAGCCAAATCCAATATTTGAATGAGTATGAGTTAGGCTTGAGAAAAAAACCCAAGTATTTGAACCCATCATTAAAGGGAACTTGAGTAAAGGTCGCCTCAGAATTAAACTTCTGTTGTATGTTCTCGGGAACTTTGTTTAGAGCAAGATTAGATTTCTCCAGGTTTATAACCATTCTTGTAGCCTTTCTATAAAGGTTTATAATTTGAAAATTATCCATGCATGAGCTACCAGTTATTTTATCTCTCCCTCTCTCTCTCTCTCTCTCTATATATATATATATTCAAGGAAAAAAAGCGTATTTTCTTTCAAAATGGAGCAAAAATACATTCTTCAGTGCCATACAACATTAGTGTTTTTAGAATAGTAATGTCGAACAACAGTCTAATAATCTTTCAGCGGCCAAAAAGAAATCCTGAAATCAAATGGATACAACCAATTCAACAAAATCACCAAAGATCAAATATCTGAGAAGGGGATAATCTGAAGATTCAGAGTAGTTTCCCTTTGGAATTCTTCTAAGTGAAGAGCCCCCTGATGTAGTAGTAACCCTTGTTTGGAAAAAGAATCAACATCCTCATTGAATTCCCACCTGATGAGTTGGAATGAGATATAATCTCTCAATTGTTCAACCAAATAGATCAACCCAACATGAGAGACTTCAACTTGTCCTAGTAAGCAATCGATCACTAGTTTCAAATCACCCATAATCTCCAAATTGAGCACCAAATTCCTAAAAGCCACCTTCAACAAAAAAAATAGAGCTTTAAATTATGCCTGATTGCTTGTTCTAAGGCCCAAAACACCACATCCTTTGAAGTAATGCTGACTGTCCAAGAAAATTATGAACCCAAATGCAGTAACCAAATTATGATCCTGACTGGCCCCATCAAAATAGGCCCACTGCCTGTTTTCATCAATAACCAGGGGCACCAGAATTCACAGGGGATGAGTCTTAAGCTCTGGTTTATAAAAAGAAAACAAGGCACTAGATTGATATTCCACCTGCACAAATGAGAATTCCTTATCCTTGTAAATGGCAACGTTCCTAACTAACCAAATACCCCAGGAAACAATAATGGGAAGACTTATGAACACCATGGCCTCCTCGATATGAAAAAGGCCTTAAAGCACAACTCCACAGAAAAGCCATCCCACTTGATAGGACAACCGGTTTGCCTCCCCACTTCCCTCCAGACTTGCTTGGAAAATTCAAAGTAAACAAACAAATGAAGAACAAACTCTTCATTGCTTCTATAGAGAGGACAAGCCCCAGGTCCATGGAAATTGTAGTCTTGAAGTCTATCCCAAGTCAACACTATATTGTTTAACATTAACAAAAAATGGAGTAAAATTTTGGGAGGCCCTTTAATTTTCCATATTTCCTTCCACCACCACCTAAACCTATGCACAACAGGAAACATGGACTCATATCCCAACTTTGCACTATACACACCACCAAAGTGATTAAAGCTCCAATGAAGATCATCCTCTTCTCTGGTAATTCTAACATGACCATTAACCAATGCCCCTGAATAATCCTCCTATTTGGTCCTCCACTGTCCCGACAGACCAAGCTCCTCGACCGACATACACTCTTGCTTCCAATAATCAGAACCAATAAACTTGGCTACTATGTGGAGATTAGTTATACCCCTGCTTTGGAGATGTTCAATGAGTCTTGCCGACAATAATCTCTCATTAGGTAGACCCAGAATGGAATCACAACCCAACCAGACCGATCTACCATTCTTGACCTTCCAAGCCAGATGATTCCTATGAACGGAGAAAGCATTAGTTAAGGCTCTCCACTGATTAGAACACTTAGTGATAGATTTTTCCCTACGTCTAGCCTAGTCCATCACCGAATCAGGAGCAATGTATTTGGCCACCAAGATCTGTTTCCACAGACTATCCTTCTTAAGAAATTCCATAAAGTTTTTGTTTCCAGAGCTTGATTAAAAACAAGGATATTGTTGACGCCCCAACCCCCCAAGATTTTAGGAGCAACTAATTCCTTCCAATTAACCAGAAGAAATGTTTTTCCTTCCCCGTCATTTCTCCACAGAAAAATGAAGCAAAATTTTCTAATAGCATGAAGGGTCCCCATAGGAATCTTTGCCAACAAATTCCAATAAATAGGGATAGCCTCCAGCACTATCTTAATAAGAACTAGACGACCTTCCCTGGATAGCTAGCGGTTACACCAAAAGGAAACTTTACCTACTACCCTCTCAACAAGCCAACACCAGTCCTTTTTTCCATAATTATTAGGTTTCAATTTAAAACCTAAGTAGGAAATACCTTCCTCCATTAATCTGCATTCATATATAAAATGACCCCTCCAAAATCATGAGACCACTCCTAGTTAGACAACAAGTACATGGAAGATTTTTTAATGCTAATATCCATTCTCGTTTCCCTACAGAAACACTCTAGAATGGAGCTCAACCTACTGAACTCGGCATCAACCTGTCTACAGAACATAAATAAATCATCCACAAGCATAAGGTGACTAAGAGACTCCCTGCAATTGAACGAGATACACTGTAAATTCCTACATGTTCGTTAAAAAATGATGGATCGACTGAGTCCTTCAATAACCAACAAGAACAAACACAGAGAGAGTGGGAAACCTTATCGAAGCCCTTGAGCATCTTTGAAAAAGGAAGGACCCGAACCATTGATAAGCACCGCAAATACTGGGGAGGTCACATAACCCATTATCCAATTAGTCAGTTCAAGATTAAACCACCATGTGAAGAAGAACAAATCTAAGAAAAATCCAGGAGGCATTATCATATGCTTTCGAGAGGTCAAGTTTGATAGTAGCCACTTGGGCTGCAAATTGTTGGTTTTAATAGAATGGATTCTTTCCTGTGCTGCACCCATAGCCTCATGTATAACTCGCCCCTTCAAGAATATGAATTGTTCCAAAGATATATATGTAGAGAGAACGGGATTTAGTCGAACAACCAAAATTTTAGCAATGAACTTATACACTTCGTTGTAGAGAAAAATACGCTTGAAGTCAACAAAAGTGCAAGGCATGTCCTTTTTGCGAATTAAATCAATACAAGTTGAATTAATAGCCTTTGGAATCACCCCTGATAGGCGCACTTCTTCCACCACCTTAAGCAGGTCCTCACTTATAAATTCAAAAAATTCCAAATAGAACTCCAGCGGCTAGCCATCTGGGCCAGGACTCTTATCTCTACAAAAACACTTCAAAACACAGGAAAATTTGTCTAAGGTAACAGTCCTGAATAAGTCCGCACTCTCCTCCGCAGACAACAATCGAGGAAATTTCTGAATAATTTGTAACATCCCCATCATATCAAGTTAGGCCGGTTCCGAGTACAAGCCTTGAAAATAAGAGACCGCCTCCTCTGCTAGACCAAAGAAACCCCTGACAGTCTTCTCCAAAAGATCGTGAAGGTCCCAAATAGTATTAACATTATTACGATGAGAAGCCATCCTCTGAAAATATTTGGTATTCAAATCCCCCACTTCCAACCAAAGAGCCTTGCTCTTCAATCTCCATTCCAACTCCAAATCCTCCAACAACTTATGTTTTTCATTTTCCAATAGAGTAATTTCTTCCTTCCTACCTTCATCCGAGAACAAGATAGGGTCTACATTGTATAAACCCTCCATCTTTCGTTCCACACACAACAGTTCTCCATCCATATAATTCCTTCTGTCTGTATTCCACACCCTCACCTTCTTCTTGAGGACTTTTAGGTTCGCTGCAAACTGGTTCGAAGCACACCTAGCACCCTCCTAGATGTGCATCCAAGAAGATTCTACCAAAGAACGAAAGCAAGGTAGTTTCAACCAACTAGAATTAAATTTAAAAGGAGCTCCGAGCTTGACCATCAGAGCCCCATTTTCCAGAAAAATAGGGAAATGATCCGAAAACAAATAGGGCTCTACCCAAGACCTGAACAAATGCTTATCTTCAAACAAATTCACATTCATGAAAAACCTATCCAGTCTTTTAGAAATACCTTGAACGTCAGCACGCTTGTTGGACCAAGTCAGCTTGAGCTCCACCGGCTGACATCAATCTAGCCATGATCCTCGAAAAGCTCCATGAGATCAGCAACAGAAGCATCTTCACGTGCCTGACATCCCCAAATCACATCCACACCAAGAGTAAGGTTCAAATCTCCTCCCACAATCAAAGAATCAGCCTTGTGACATTCCTTCACAATAACAAAGGACCAAAACTCCAACCTTTCCTCATACGTGCCGTAAATGTTAAGCACTAAAAAAGTTTGATCCACGTCAAGGCTATGAACTTCAACCCCCAGGACTGAATGCCCACCAAAAGTATTTAGAACCTTAAAATATTTAGATACACTGGAGACCAAGCCCTTGGAACGCCCACAAGCATCAACATAAAATAAACAGAAATAACGAAATATCTTCTCCAAGAGACTAACTATCTCCGAACCAATTTCCATATACTCTTGCAACAACAGAATATCTAGGTTCTCTACCTCTACCAAATGCTTGAGGGATAGCATTCAGGCTCACCCTTCAAGGCCTCGAACGTTAATGGATATAATATTCATTAAGATCCACCCTCTTGGGGTTTTCATGCTCTAAGTACCCCTAATATCTGCAATTGTCTTCCATGCGAGATTTCATGCTTCACCTTTTCCTTGACATGGAACACGATTGATTTATACCCAGATTTCCCTGGAACAATGAGTGGAGACTACTCCAACTCAATACCTTCAACCCCCTCAACACTATTTACATAGGAACGTAAAAATTACGGGCACCTACTCCCGTTGCCAGACAAACTATCACCTCCTCTCAAAATAGACTTTAGACGAACAATAGAAGGCTCACCTTTTATTGACCTTTCCACTTACACCCCTCCCGATGCATCTAAACTAGAAGGCTTTTTATCACCCGCCATGAGTAAGATTTCTTCCTCCGATTGATCCACCACCTTGCATGCCTATTCCATGCCACCCTCAACAATGTTCGAGACCCCAAGTGTCTCCTTCACTACCTTACCACTTTCCTCCCATAGATCAATAAGATTCGCCATTTGACTACACGAGAGCTCAAATCCCTCCATGAGGTTCGCAAATGCTGGAAAATTTTGGTCTTCCTTACTCGGCACAGTGGGGATAACTTCGTCCCTGATAATCTCAGCCTCAGAATCCTCCTTTTCCACCGGGGAACGAATAATCTCGGTGCCATCCTCTGCTTTTAGGTACTTTGAAATACTTCCATCCCCTTCTGGCACCTCTTTTGGCTTCCAATTTTTTTTAACATACTGTAAATTACAATTTGCTACCACATGCCCATAAAGATGACACCAAGCACACTTGAAGGGCACATTGAGATAATCTATAGATCAAGAAAACATCTTCTCACCCGCAACCAAATCCAGAGTCTCAAAGAGCCCCTAACTCGCGTCCACCTCCACCAAAATTATGGCCACAGACCTCGATTGAGTTTTGAATAAATCAGTGTCCACTGCTATGAATTTGACAATGCATCCCCTATCGCTTTTAAACCTTCCCGAGACCAAAATTCTAGAGGCAGGAAGGGAAAATTCACCCAAATAGGAAAAGTTTCCAAAGAATCCTTCCTAGGGTCAAATAAAGGATGCCATGGCTTAATGTATAATGGGCATTTCCCATTTAACCAAACCCAATGTAGAATAGCCTCAGTTTCCTCCACCGTCTTGAATTCAAAGCACAACCAGCCACGAGGGAAACCGAAAACTTCCGGAAGGGACTTAATCACTCGAGATGAGGACTCCTCCACCCATTTCTTAACAATAGTTTTCGAGAACCGTCTCCCACAAAACCTCCCGATGAGAATTCTCAAATGAAATTTGGGAATCTCCATAACCTATATATCCCTTCCCACTACCAGCTCCTTGCTCACACCTTTGGATTTCAAAAATTTCTTATGACACATACCTACTGTTGATGAGTGACTGACAATAGGGCTCCCTGTAATTTTAATAGAGCAACCTCCCAACTCTACCCTAAGAACTCCGCTGCCGATAAATATTCCCCCCTTTGGGTTAGCTACGAGTGTTGAAATATCAGTAGAATCATCATCCGCAACACCCTCACTATCATGCAACGACGAGGGGGAAAGAATGGGAGTACACTGATAGGACTTCCCATAACAAGAGCCTGAACCTGCTGCCTCATTATTTCCATTAACTGGCCTCCCGACCCACTTCGAAAAAAACAGAGAATGATTCAAGCCCGCGGTTGAGGTGGGAACTGTACCACCCACTACCTCCTTTTCCACCCATGTGACTGCCTCTTTCCCACCGACCAAATCCTCGCATGATGTCCCCCCACTATTTCCACCACCGACGAGAAAGTGGTGACCTTAGCCTAAGGTACCGTCTCCCACATAAATGATTTTATCCGACAACAATCCAAATCTAGGAAAGGGGAAAGAGTTTGACACCCCCAACGACTTCTTGTGAGCCGCAATAAAACCCCAACTGAAACCTGCACATCCACCATTCCAGTTGACCGGAGAACCCTCCCCCCCATCGGAACTTTGTTTTGAAAAAACCTCCTGATCAGATGAAAAGATGCTAGATTCATAATTGGAATCGTCCGAATAATCAACAAGAGTTTCGTAGGCTACCTCCATTGGACCGGGCTCCAAGGCCGAAGCCCTCAGGACCATCTACAAACCCTAAACTAAACAAACCCTCCACACACACACACACATATAGTATAATTGTTTATTTGGAATTTTGAATGAACCATAAAATCAATCTGGAGAGTACACTTGTCCCATCCTCCTTCAATCTAGGAAAAGCATAGATGGTAGTCCACCCCAAATTCTATGATATAAACACCTATCGGTATAATAATAGGGAATCAAATTTCTCTCACACACACACACATATATATATAATTGGAAGTTGTTTTTAGAGAATGAAAATAAAATTGAAATTAGATAGTTTTTATCTTAATCTCAATCAATTAACACCAAACACCACCATAATCTCAATCAATCGTTGCTAAACCTCGAGAAGCTAGGGTTTCTCTTGGTGGCCAACCAGTGTTTCATCGGAATTCAACTATTTATTTTATTTAAATTTGAATTCTGCTTTGTTCAAATCATGCTTCCAAATGCATAAATGGTTTTTAAATATCGTTCTTCAAGATTTGATTTTTTTTTACTGGATATCATCAAAATCGTGGCGAGAAATTTGTCGAAAATGGGTGAAATCGTCCAATGTTTAGGCTAAGCTTTTGAGAAATTACCAAGTGTACAAGCCTAGTTAAAGTCCTGTGATGTGGCAATAAACACCAATTAATATAGAAGTTTGTATCTCAATTATCTTATAAAGAAAGATTTTAGTTCATAGAGTAAAACGTTACTGAGTTTTCTGAACATTGTACTTAGCCGAATTTGGCCTCAGCCACGACTCAACCATTTTTTATTTTTATCAATATATTTAACCATTTCAGTTAAAAAAAATATAGAAGTTTGTATCGAATTTAGTTTGAGATATGCATTTTTAATGGTGTTAAAATAGATTTTCAAAGTTTAAAACTAGCTTTTGAGAATATTTCAACCATAGCTTTAACACCATTGGCTAGTTGAAATTTGATCTACAGATTATCCCATAATGTAAAATTAGGGTATTATAGAATATCATTGAGTATTATGGAGTAGGGCATTATAGAATATCATTAAGTATATTGTGCAATGTTATTCAATGATGTTATGATTTATTCCCAATTTTATTTTATTTTCATAGAAAAATTCAACTTACTATTAATATGCGGAATAGTAAATATAACCAGCTGTCAGATCATACATATGCACACAAACCCTGTTAGTAGGAGGACCAGGGAGAAACCGTTCAAAGTGACAGCATAGTGTCAACAACTATAACAGAATAGTCCTAAAATAAGGTGCCACCTGTCCCTAAAGCATCCACAAGTCAAAACAGGAAGACATCCTGTAGTAGAACAGTATCCATATGCCACATCAGCAAATATATACAGACCAAAATATATAATAATTCCCATGTACAGTCATCCTCAAATGCCATTCATCAAAGGCATCACCAACAGAAGTATAGCGGGCAATCGAAGTAAAAACATTAGCATATAGCTGATTACATCCGAGCTATAAATACCGAACAGCAGCAGAAAGTGGCTGAAATAAATGCCGCAAAAAGATAGTGAGTATGGAAAATCGTCCAACAAGTAGTTGGACCCTGTGCATTTCAAGGATCTGCACATTGAACTATTAGTCATATAAGATTAAACAAGATGCATAATACTGGAAAGAAAAACAAAATGTGTATAACAAGTAAAGACTATAAGCATCATGTCCAATGTAAATGATAATAACCATGAGTAAAAAGTATATCCTCCCGCCATTCCTGCCACATGATGACCCCTGCCTGAGAATTAAGCGCCCTCTTTGATAGCATATCCGCCTCCATATTAACCTCTCTGAATACATGTTCAAAATGTATGTGTTCAAATTCAAGAATAAGCTTTCGAGCCGCTTCCATCCAGTGAGAAAGTAGTAGAACATTGAGTGATGAAATGCCTCTAGCCCAAGAGATAATAGATAATGAATCACCCATTACTACAAGAGATGAGATCTTTCTCAATCGAGCACAGAAAAGTAAGAGCCATAGGGCACATAATTCACTCCTTGTATTGGTTCCAATACCCAGATTTAGCCAGACATGGATAGAGACAGTGTTGGATGTGTGAATTGTTGCGCCCGCTCCACCCCTCCCATTCTGTCCCACAACAGCCCCATCAAAGAATCCACATGGGAATATCAGTACCGGAGGTGCCAACCAGTTTTGCTTACACAGATTATTCCTGCCCCCGACAGCTCCATGAATTGAAATAAATTCTTTGTGTGCCGCAAGGGTTTTATAGCAGATCCCATCACGGTAAGGAGTCGTGTTTTCAAAAATACGAGAATTTCGAGCTTTCCATACCTCCCAGATCATATAGTATGGAAGCTCAGTACAACCAGTGGAATGACGGGACCATGCATCCAGACATTCACAAAGAGAATGTTGTCTCCAGCGGAATTGCACTCCAGATTTATATGCTATTTGCTTCCAGAGATCTCGGATGAATGGACATGAGGAGAAAAGGTGATCAACTGACTTCTCCTGTGAGCAACAAAGGGGACACCATCCCGGGCCAATGAAACCATGACGACATAAATTGTCCCAAGTAAGTATCTTATTACATAATGCTAGCCATATAAAACATTTTATCTTGAGGGGAATGGCAAGCTTCCAGATAGTTTTATCCCACCAACGAACCTCAGTATGAGACTCCGCAAACATTGCATCATATGCCAATTTAGCTGATACATTGCCACAAGACACATCCCACAACCAAACTAATATGTCCGCAGAGTCTGATAATTGTATGTTTGTTTGGTATAACGGCCTGATATATTCTTCCCATTCATTCCCCAAGGTACCAGTTAAACCCAGCTGTGAAGCCGAAATCTAGAGACACCGCCCATCCTTATACTGACCAGCCGCATGTGCCAAAGTACAAAATCCATTGGATCTGAGGTGAGTCCTTAATTCCATTGATAGGATATGTCCAGTTGATCCTCCCAAGATTGGATCCAGCCCCAGTTTAATGTCACGACCATTGCCAGGAATCCAAGCAATCCAATGTGCAATTGCCCTGAAAGATCCCATCAATCCATTCCAAATATTTGACACACCCATAGTAGCAAGCCGATTCAATCAAAGCCAGTTTGCAACATAAATATTTTTCAGGTATTTAGCTCTGATAATCCTTCCCCAAACCGAATTATCGAAGAGGGCGCGCCATAGACTTTTTGCGTGTAGAGCCATGACAAATAGTTCCAGGTCCTTTATATGATGTAATAACCAAAGCATTAACACTTTGTTTCTCAAATAACCAATAATAGAAGTATGATGTAATTATTGTGATGAGACACTCCACTAAAAGTATGACTAACATATTAAAGTTAATAAATTATTGTTCCATAGTACTCTTTAGTGTTAAAACAATTTCATTTTATTTAAAAAAATAATTTTATTTATTTCTTATTAGTAATTTAGTGTTTTATTTATTTCTTATTAGTAATTTAGTGAAAATTGAGTAGTTTCATTTATTTCTTATTAGTGATTTAGTGAAAATTGGATAGGTGACATAAAAAGCTATTGATTAATGACAAAATTTCAAAGGAACCATCCTTTTAAAATGTCTTGGTGTAATTAATTATCATAATTCTCTGAATATTAATGAACATAACACTTTTAATTTACTTTGAATCAATAAATTCTTTTAATTATTTATCACAATTCTCTAAATGTTAACGAGAAATTGTTGTTTTTAAACAATAACACTTTTAATTTATCTTGAATCAATAAATTCTTTTTTTCTTAAATTATTAAGTGAAAATATTCCTATCAACTTTAGAATTAAAACAAGAATTAATAAAATTGAATTATTAAATATATAAAATATAAAAATACTTTGAAGACTTTCAAGTAATATAAAGTGGTAAGAGGTGTGTCCCCTATTTGGAATGTTTTTATGAAAGAATATTGTTGGTTGGTTGATGGATTTTTTTGGAAAGTTGGTAATGGTGCCGAAGTTGCAGTTGACGTTGATCCGATTGCTGGAGTGACTGAACATGTGACATTATCCTCTGAACTGTTACATATCTTGAGGGGAAAGGGTTACATCACTCTGAATTCTATTGTGAATAATGGAGCACAGGGATATTGGATGGGGGCTAGTGATCTGTAGCTTCCACGACATGTTGTCTCGAAATGGGAGAACTATATCAGTACCCTTAATGGAGTTGGCATATGTTGTTACCATGGGGAGGATGAGATACGCTGGGCTGGAAATGTGTCTTCTGGCAAAATCACTGCGCGCACAGCATATGACTATATTATTAAACATAGATGCATTTTCCCCACACACTAGTGGTACAAGGTAATCTGGCAGTGGTATCTCCCTTTGAAGCTGAAGTGTTTTTTATGGTTTGTATTGATGAATAGGCTTAAAACGTGGGACAACTTGGCAACGATGGGGTGGATTGGGCTAATTCAATGTGTATTGCGCAGGAATGGGCCTGAATCGGCCACTCATTTATTCATTGATTGTGCTTTTACTATGAGTGTGTGGGAGAAGTTCTCTCTAAATCTGGATCTCTCCTTTAAATGGATTGGGACAAATGTGGAGTCCTGTTTACATGCATGGGCAAAATCGGAAAATTTCATTCCACTCTCCCAGTTTTTATTTGTTGGGCCATTTGGTGGGCTCAGAATAAATCCATCTTTGAGAATATAAGTCCAACTGTTGATAATGTTTATAATGTTGCATTGTGCCAATATTTAAAATATCAGAAAGAGGCTGTTATATCTGTTGGGCGAAACATTGGATAGTTTCACCTCACTGTTGATGATCCAGTTCTCTTTTTCGATGGGGCTGCTATTCTTGGGAAATGTGGCATTGGTGGAGTCATTTTTCTCAATCCAGAACACTTTTATACTATGCGCATGAACTGTGGCAAAGGAACCAATATGAAAGCTGAGCTATTAGCTCTTTGGTGTGTCATTCGGGTCGCAAATTGCTTTGGATTGACAAAGGTCAAAATCTTCGGTGACTCCAGAGTCACTATTAAATGGGCACGGGGTGAATTTGATTTGCAGGTTTTGAATTTGGTCTACTGGTGCAATAGAATTCAACATGAATTGAGATCCTTTAGCTTTGTTACACTGGAACATATTTATCGAGAGTTCAATACTCATGCTGACAAGCTGTCGAAGCAAGCTATTGAGGGCGATGAAGGCTTTTTATTCTGGGAAGAAGTCTGTGAAGATGTGGTATTGGATACTGGTTCTTTTTATTTTCTACACTAGTGATCTATGGAGCTATGTTTGTTAGTATTTGGACAATGGTTGTTAGTCTATTTTTTATTTTTTATTTTTGAGAGTTAGAAAAAACCATATTACATGGTTTTTCTGGGATACTTTGAACATCTTTTGATGATTATTTGTATTACTTGATTCAGATTTAATTGAATAGCAGTAGTATGCTTTTTTTCGCGGAAAAAACAAATATAAAATCCAACTTGAAAATATCGCAATAATATATCCACTTCTATTGTTCTTAAAAAATATCCCACTTATTATGTCAGTAATATATTGCATTTCCACATATTAACTAGTTGCACGAAATTCAAAAAAAATATTTTTCCATAGGTAAAGTTTTAACCTTGTACATGGTAATTTTATTTATTTCAAGTTTAAATTATCTTATTTATGATTGGTTTAAAATGGATGAGCTCATTCTCGAAGTTTGGTGTGGGGATTGTAATTGACATATGTCCCCTCATATGGCAACCTCATGTGTGTTGCAAGATTTTAGATATAAAGGCCATGTCGATACGATGTCGTGTCATTAAGAGTTATTTGCGATTTGGGAAGTCGATGCCGCGGTCGAGCTCGTCTTTTAACGCTTAGGATAAAAGACAACTAAAACATCCCAATTTTTTGGTGATTTTTTCATAAAAATCAATCAAATTTGTTTCTGGAAATTGCAATTTTGTAATTTCAGCAATCGTAATTGCCTATTCTAAACTAAGTGCCCTATATTAAACTACCTGAATTGTCGAAATTATGATTTGAACACTCCAAATTACCATTTAAACTATTTTGACTCCGTTGAATTCCAACAAGTCGAAAGCATTAATTTTAGTTAGTGCTTATACTGCTTCGTCCTTTAGCATTAATTAGTACCGCTGATGAGAGAGGCTAAGCATTTGTGTGTTGTCATATGTTGAAAACTTAGAACTTTCCATAGACATCGACCTAAATATTTTATTCCATAGCTTCTCGACTATGGAAGGTAAGCTTTGGGCTTCGATATTAATAATGGTTTATCCAATGCATCCGAGTGGGGGCAAATCTATGCTAGTTTTTTTATAACTTTAATCAAATAAAAATGTATAACCACGTAACTCAAATGAAATGATTTCGATCTCATTTAATTCCTATCACCACTTAACTGGAATGAAATGATGCAAATCAAAGTCCCTTTTAACTTACTTTAACATGGACTCCAATGATAAATGTCCTATCAAATAATATTTTTATAACCACTTAATTTATGTGGCACTTGTAAATCAAAATAATTAAAAAATGTCATATCAATCACTTCTTAAATAAAATCCCATGCGACAGATTTATCGTTTTTGTGTATAATTAAAAAAAAAAAATCTTTCTATAATTTTCAAAAAAACGCTTCAAATAATAATGATGTGATTTGCTTAAAGGTAAACATTATTGTCACAAGTACTATTATATCTTGCATAATTAACTCATGAGTTAACGTCAAAATGGTTGATGATGCACGTTCCTAACTTAACCCAATGATGAATCTACAACATTAAAAGCCCTAAAAATTATTTCATATTTTTGTATTTTTTTAATTAGCCACTCAATCATGTAGAGTTAGTATCGAAATTTGATAGGTAAATAGTCGTCATTTGTCATTTTACATGTCAAAATATGACCACTTCATAAAATTAAACGTCATTAATAAAGTGTGAATTTTAATTTCAACCGTCATATCCCAAGCTCTCTCTCTCTATATATATTCTCTTTATATTTTTATTCTAATATGGAAATTTTGATTTTGTCATGGTTTGGTTGGCTGTCTCTCCTTGTAAGTAAACTTGACTCGATCATTGTTTTTTGAGGTGGCATATATATATAACTAATTAATAACTAATTAGACATATATAACAAATTAATCTTTTTATATTTCTATTTCTAATATGGAAATTTTGATTTTGTCATGGTGTGGTTGTTTTCCTCTCCTTGTTAGCTAAACTTGACTCGGTCATGGTTTTTTGGGCCCATGGAATTTGGTGGCCCATTGTATTGCTTGTGAAGAAGCCTATTTAAAGGTTTGAACCTTCTTTGTCATTATGTGTGTGCTTGGTTTAATTATTATATTTTTGTAAAGCTTTTTATTTTTGTATTATATGAGGCAAGATATGAGAACAATGTTTCATTTAGTTATTATAAATGTTATTTCAAAACATAATTAACTATTATTATGACCGGTAAAATTAAGATTTAAACGTCAAATAAAAGGCAACGTTAAAATTAAAATGTCATATAAAAATTTCTTGAGGTGCAAAGTAGGACGCCAAATTTCAACCCTGTGTGGAGTTGATTTAGTATATCACCTAAGTTTCAGACCCAAAATATCTTCATTTATTGATGGTGTATGTGATAATATTGAAGTGGTCTACTAATATAATGGATGGCGGCGAGGGTTTGAACAGTGATAGAGACGCCAGCCATGCCCACTGCAGACGGCAACAGGCTGTCAGCGGCGTCAGGGGATGGTACGGATCCCTAGGCAGCAATGCATTGGCTTCAAGGTCAGTTTAGCTGGTGATACGGTGGTAAGTTTTTTTGTTACTGTTTTCTTTCTACCCCACTTTCCCCTTCGGTAGCTTCTCGAATATCCCGGTATGGAGCAGATGGATGAAGTGGATTATGGCAACGACACGCTGCGGTATCGGGATATTTGGAGCTCGCCACCTGGCGATTCTCGGTTTATGAGCGGCGATGGTGGTTTTGGTGGAGGCAGTGTAGCGGATTACCATCTGACCGAGGGTTTGTTTCATCCTGCTGAGCAGGCTTCTCAGGTGTATTCTTCGGCGCCTTCCCTGTTGGCTTCACTGTTCTGGGACAGGAATGGTGAGGGATTTGTAGCGGCGGGAAAAGTTGATACAATTTGGGGTGTTAAGGTCCCGTGCTCACTCTCTCTGGAACCTGTAAGTGCGGGGATAGGAGACCTTCGAGATTTCCTGATTTCCTCGGACGGCTCCCATGAAACTCCGGTGTGGGAGATAAGCGGGGTATCGATCACTCGGGAAGATATACCGGGGGTGTATGGTAGCGGGGCCACGCAGGGAGGTAACTGTGCAACGACTCTGGACTGGGCAGAACAACGGGGCTTTTCTAGCCCAACTGGAGACTCGGCAAGGAAGGCTGTAGGATGTGGTGTAGGTTCTGAGGGTTCAAAGAGTCCCCGGGCGAAGACGCGTAGGAGGTGGATCAAGAACACGGGCAAAGCCCTGAACTACGCTCTGGGAGAGGACATAGGCTTCCAGCAGATAGTTGAAATGGTTAAATCTGTGCTGGTGGGCAGGGTATATGGCAGGGCGGTGAGCCTTAAATCGATGATTCAGTGGGCTATCGGTATTTGGCTGGGACATTGTGGTTATGTTCCGCAGATTGTGGGCTTCTCGGGAGGATGGTTTGCATTCCATTTTAACTCTGAAACACATGCAGTATGGGCGCTTAGCATGAACTGGTCGATTTTCAAGGCTCCTCTACTACTTAAGCCGTGGAATCCGTTGTTTGACGCGAGCTGTGAAAGAATGGATACTATACCTCTATGGGTAAGGCTACCTGGGCTACCCTTACAGTATTGGGCTGAGGATAATTTTAGGAGCATTGGTAATCTTTTGGGAATTTATTTGGAAGCCGATTTCTCATTCCAAACAACAGCAATCCAGAAGGTGGCCAAGATTCTGGTAAGCATTAATGTAAGGGAGGGTTTATTTGAATGCATGGATTTGAAATGGGGACCTTACTGATTCACACAAACTTTGGACTATGAAAATGTGCCGTATCGTTGCAGAAGGTGTCATGAATATGGGCACCCGACCGTTGAATGCTCCTTATCGGTTCGTATGAAGATTGGCAAGAATTTGAAAAGGAGGTCTGTGGAGAAGGAGGTAGGAGAATTATGGGGAGAAGAAGCACTGGGAGAGCAGGACATGGCCCGTTCATCTGAGGAGATTCCCATTGAAGCAGTGGAAGTCGAGAACATTCTGGAGGAGGAAGGCATTGTCCCTGAGTCGAATGATTATTTGGGCACAGCAGAGAACGAACGCTTTATGCCATTGGACAAGACATCGGAGGTTTCCTTGCTTTCTCTGTCTCAGGAATCAGACATTGTGGCTGGTACTCTTTCTGCTCCCTTTATAAACCCTTCCTTCAGTCTTTTTATTAAAAACTTATCTCTTCCTAGGTTCAATTGGGTGGATGGATTTAGGAATTTACATATTTCTGCACAGTCGTTGGCTCTGCTACCTTCTCTACAGGGTGATGTTGGCTCTGCCCCTGTGTTGGAAACCATTCGGATTGATTGTCCTTCCCTTGTTCCTCGTGATGATTCCCCTGTACTTGTTCAAGTGATGGCTGAGACCTCTACACCCACCGGCTCTTCGGAGTCTGGTTATTTTTTGCGCTCCATGAATAAAGCCACTGGAGGAGGTTTAGGGAAGGAAAAACCTAAAAAAACTAAAACCAGAGGAAGGAAGTCTTTCATCTCACATGCTAAGTCCAGAGCGCGCTCGGATCTTAGGAATGGAACACAACTTTCAATTGAAAGGGCACTTAGAGCAGTGACTGCCCATAAGGATGGGTTGCGATGAAGATTATGTCTTATAATTGTCGAGGTCTTGCTGGTCCCTCCAAAAGACCAGCCTTGCGACGGATGCTGCTCCTTGAGCATCCTGATGTTCTGTTTTTACAAGAAACTATGTGTGGTGGTGATGAAGCTATTGACAGGCTTACGGCTTGGTTTCCTGGGTGGTGTTTTGAAGCCTTGGATACTAGGGGTCGGTTCGGAGGTCTGGTGATTGGTTGGAACGAGGCTAAGGTTTGTGTATCCTCCCGGTGGGGGATGCAGTCGGTTTTGGGAATTTCATGCAAATTCCTGGATTTTGACCGTATTTTTACTATTGTTAATATCTATGGCCCTTACTGTGAGAAGGAAAAGTTTTGGACCTCTCTACTGGGAAGAAACCTGCTCAGCGGGGATTATGTGGTATTGGGGGGTGATCTAAATTTCTCTCTGGGTCATGCTGAGGTTTGGGGGCCGCACTCAAATGTGGATCCCCTTACAAACTTTTTTGTTCGGAAGTTAGTTGAAGGCAACTGGATTGATGTGGAGCCTGTACTATTGAAGCCAACCTCGAGGAATAAGAGAATTGGACTGGACAGTGTGGCAAAGAGGTTGGATCGTTTTCTCCTTTATGAGCATCTAGTGGAGGCAACTTTCTTTGTACGACAATGGATTGGATCGGGGGGTAACTCAGATCATGATCCAATATATTTCTAGATGAAAGATGGTCCAAATAAACCTCCTGCTCCTATTAAATTTAATAAAGTCTGGCTAGAAGATTCAACTTTCTTGGAGCTGATACAGCAGCATTGGTTACCATATCATATTGAGTCGATTCATTCAGCAGCTTTCCATTTTGCGGAGAATCTTAGAACACTTAAGGAACCCATAAAATCTTGGGCTGCTGAGAAGAGGAGGAGGGACGATAGGGTCCTGAAAGCAATTGAAGGAGAAATTGCCTCTATTTCTGAAGAGGTGGGTGGTGGTTACAGCTCTCAGACGTCTAAGGACCACTTAACTCTTTTGGAAAATCAGAGGAACAGAATACTTCTTCAGAACGAGGAGACTTGGAGATTGAAAAGCAGGGCCATCTGGTTGGAAAGTGGGGATGAAAATTCCAAATTCTTCCATGCTTATGCAAAAGGAAGAACGTCTGCTAATACTATATGGAGTCTTGAGGATGTAGAAGGCAATTCTATGTATACTTTCGATGGGTTGGCTTCTGTTGGGGTTACTCATTTCAGGGATCTATTCAAAGCCAGTGAGAGAGTGAATATTGAAGAGGTGATTCGGGTAGCCCAGCTTTTCCCCAGGTTTGTGGAAGCGGAGGATAACAGGAAATTGTTGGCCCCCATTACTGGGGAGGAATTAAAGGAGGTTTTGGGAAGTTTTCAGAAGGATAAGAGCCCTGGGACTGATGGGTGGACTATTGAATTTTTTATTGCTCTTTTTGATATCATCAGAAATGATCTACTTGAACTTGTTGAGGACTCGAGGAGAAATGGCAGGGTGCCAGCCAGCATCAACTCCACATTCATAGCACTTATTCCTAAGGTGGACACTCCTTCTTCCTTAAACGACTTCCGGCCTATCTCTCTGTGTAACTGTGTGTACAACATAGTCACTAAAGTGATTGCTAGTAGGCTTAAACCTATTCTATCTACTCACATTTCAGAAGAGCAGTTTGGTTTCTTGGAAGGGTGTCAGATTCATGAGGCAATTGGCATTGCTCAGGAAGGGTTGCATAGCATTAAGACAAAAAAAAATGAAAGGCGCAATTCTCAAAATTGATTTGTCCAAAGCATTTGATAAGGTGAGCTGGCTGTATATCCGTCTCATGCTTACCCATTTAGGTTTTGAGATTGGCTTTATACGTTGGATAATGAGCTGCATTACTACTGTATCTTTCTCTGTCTTAATGAATGGAGCAGCGATCCCGTTCTTTCATTCTGGTCGTGGTTTACGACAGGGATGTCCCCTCTTTCCATTATTATTTTGTTGGTGGCCGAGAGTCTGAGTAGAGCTATCAAGGAAGCAAAACGGGATGGAGAATTCGAGGGGATAATGGTGACGCCGAGCCTTTCTCTTACTCACCTGCTCTTTGTGGATGATATTTTGATCTTTTGTTCTGGCTCTAGATTGGACACTGTAAGACTCAAAGAGATCCTGAAACTCTTCTCAACTGCAATTGAAATGGAGATTAATGAGGGGAAATCCACTCTTACTGTCTCTCTTTTGGGGGAGGAGGAATACATTTTATATACTACTTCATTTCCTTTCATGATTCTTAATCTATCGGATGGGTTAAAATACCTGGGATTCAATTTGAAGCCTAATGACTACTTAAAAAAGGACTGGACCTGGTTATTGGAAAAGCTGGGAAAGAGGTTGAAGTGTTGGAGTTTTCGGTGGCTCTCGCGTGCAGGGAGGCTTGTTCTTGTTAAGACGGTGCTGGAAGCCATCCCGGTATATTGGATGTCACTTGCTTGGATTCCTAAAGGGATTTTGGAAGCAGCAAGGAAGATATGCTTTAATTTTCTGTGGAATGGAAAGGAAGATGTTCATGTTACCCCATGGGTGAGGTGGGACAGAATTGCAGCTCCAAAAGCCTTGGGGGGGTGGGGTCTAAAGAATATTTTTCACTTCTCTAAGGCTTTGGCTGCTAAGTGTGGATGGCGTTTAATTAAGTCCGATGGCTTTTGGGCTAGGGTTATGTTGCTGAAATACGTTGAGCCCGACAATGTGGAAGATTGGATTAGGTCTCCTCAAAAGGGACATTGTGGTCGTTCGGTCATCTGGAAAGCCTTGGTGACCTCTTTTGATGTCATTGAGCATAACCTTGCCTGGGATGTTGGCAATGGACAAAGGGTGAGGATTGGTCGCGATCCCTGGGTAGGATGTGAAGCTCAACACATACTGTCTGAAGGTTTGATGGAGGCGTTGAGGCAACAGGGAATACTTTCTCTCAGTCAGTTAGTGGATGCGGAGAATGTATGGATGGGAAGACCTGTATGGAGAAGGGCAGACTCATTCGGCTTAAGAGTGGAGATGGTGGATGAATTAAGACAGTACTAAAGAGCACTTTGCAGGGAACATATTTTCTTGACCGATGAAGATAACACTCTTATCTGGGATGGGGACCCGTCCGGAAATTACACACCAAGAAGTGGGTATCAGTGGATTAGCAAGAATTATGAGCCAAGAGATCTGGTTTGGTGGTTGAAAACGGTTTGGAAACTTCATTGCCCACCCAAAACCCGACTTTTCATGTGGTGTACTTTGGCAAATCGGATTCCGATGTGGGATAATTTGCAGAAACGCAGCTTTCACGGTCCTAGAAGATGTTACCTGTGCAAACTATATGGGGAAACTATTCCACACCTGTTACTGCAGTGCCGCTTCTCAAAGGAGGTTTGGAGCATTATATCTAGAATTTTAAAAACACCTCTGCCTTGGGAAGGAAACACGTTTGAAGATGCTTGGAGAAGGTGGACAAACAATGCTGCATTGAAAGGTTATAAAGCTCTTCCCCCGGTGGTGATCTGGGGTATATGGCTCATGCGCAACAGTAGTTTGTTCAATGACAATCTGGGAACTCCGGCTCAAGTGGTAATTAATAGTTGTGGGATTTTCCTAGCTCTTAAGCGGACTCGACAGGCACCTTGTCCTCGCGTTATTCAACCTGTGGAAATTGATAGATCCCAGCCATGGGGCTTTTTTGATGGGGCCTGCCAAAACGATCTATGTGGGGGAGGGGCTATTTCTTTATATTTCTTCTGTTCACTACTATGTGATGTCTTTTGGTCTTGGGAGGGGAACTAACAACTGGGCAGAGATACTAAGTCTCAAACTGTTGATTTCTTATGCTGTGGAACTATCTATCCAGAAACTTAATGTTTTTGGAGACTCTTTGAATGTGGTTAATTGGGTTAACGACACATACATCTGCAGCAGTCGGAGGATTGCTTCTGTTTTGGAACAAATTCAGAACGTCACTCTCACTTTGGAAACTTTTACTTGCAGGCACATTTATCATGAGAACAATGCTGAGGTGGACAAGGCCTCAAAGGAAGGGCTCAATTTGGGGGTCGACACTTGGAAAATATATGAATTTCTGAATGGAAATGAGCGTGCCTTCTTTCACAGACCGTTCATAGAATGATCGAGATTATGGGTCTTTTGTTACAGGTTACTGATACAGGTTTTATATTTTTGAGGAGACAGAAAAACTACAAACAGTTATTTATATCTGCAGCTATGTTTATAAACTTAGAAATTATTTTTTTGTAATTCTCGTTTTGTAAAGATACAAAAGAAGTTTATACTTGCGTATTGTAAAAGATGTTATTACTCACATAGTGAGAACATCGGAGCTATTTTTGGGCACACTATAGGGTGATTGTCACAGCAGTCCTATACTCCACTCCAGATGAGTGTGTTGATCATTGTAATTTCGTACTCCATGGATGAAATGAAATTACGCTTTTTTTTCGGGGAAAAAAAATGTGATAATATTGAAGTTTATTTTTTAGGATTATTTGCTAAAAGTATAAGGTTGATGAGGTTATATACGTGTATATTAAAAATGTTATTCACAATCTGATTTTTTTTAACTTGTTTTCTTATTTTTAATATCATCACATATTTTTCAAGAGAAAAAAAACATGTAACTTGCTATTCGATTCTGAATCAAAGTTACATATGTCCATAAGCGACATCAAAAAGGAATTGATAAGCGACATCAAAAAGTGACTGATGAGGAGTTCCGATCCTACATATAAGCTAATATGTCAAATACATAATTCGGACTGAGACATCAAACAGTTCTTCCAGAAAATACTATCCAAGATACAGACAATAAACAAAAGAAGACAAACTGATAATGTAGGATCTGATCCAAAAACTCAAAGAACATAATAGGATCTAGAATTAGTAAGAACATTATCAACAAATTCCTCAAAGAAGAGGAATCCATCCATCTCTCCCACTGCCTTCTTTGAAAGAGAGTCTGCTTGATGATTGAAGACACAGTGAATATGATAGATTGACATCGAAACTAAAAACTATATCAAATTTTGCACTCTGAGCATCCAATGTTGAAGCACCCAGGGATGTAGAGATAATAGACCATTTTCCTGATCCACAATAACTTTTGAATCTCCATACAACTTAATATCCAAAAAGCCTCTTTTCTTCACAAAATGGAGTAATCCCCAACGAGCCAACAATTTAGCGAAAGTATTGGTTCCTCTACCAATACTCATCCATAATTTAATCTCATGGTTCCTCCTTATAGACATATACATTCTAGCACCATAGTTGCCTTCTTTGAAAGCACCATAAAAAAAACCAGTCACAAAATTTTCAGACAAATATGGCCTTACAGAATATTTGGGTTTCTTTAATGAAATATCTTCATTCCATTGATTAAACACAACTACAATCTTAGCAAGAATTAAAGGCAATTGAAAGATTTTTTCTTGAAAGATTACTTTGTTTCTCATCTTCCATATCTCCCAGATAGTAATAAAGGGTAGGATTTTAAATTTTGTCTTTTTTCTAAGCCATTCATACACAAAATTTTCAAAACTTATAGTTCCCCAATCCTCTTGTCCTTTAAGAATTCTGCTCACGTCCTTCCAAATCAAACAAAAAATTGGTCAATGACAAAAAAGATGATTCACCATTTCCATATCCTTTTTGCACAAAATGTAGAGACCTAGACCGCTGAATGCACGCTTTTGAAGATTATCCCATCAAAGTATTTTGTTAAATAATGCCAACCATGCAAAACATTTTATTTTCAAAGGAGTGCGAAGTCTCGAAAATCTATTTGCCCACCATTTTGTATCAGTTCCCTCCACCTCCTCCATGTAAACATTATAAATCAAATTTGCAGAAGCACTTCCATCTACTTTATTTTTATCCAAAATTATGGAGTCAGGCTGATCGCTAAGTCTGATGCCTGCATATGAGAGAGACCTTATGTAATTGTCCCATTCAGAAGAAAAATCCCATAGGGTCTATACTAGGGATATTTGATGCTTCTTCCCACATTCCAACTGATATATGAGATGATGAATCTAAACTTTATTATGAAAATAAAAAATACTAACCCTTATTATCCAAAACAATATATATATTTAAACCAAACCTCACATTCCCCACTTAAATAATGAAAATTGATTGACAAAATATTTAAATTACAATTTTGTCTTGATGATAGATTTTGGCATAAATTATAAATTATTTTACAACACTCTTTATAACGAGCTTTGAACTTCTCTTCAATTTTTGAAGCTTAACAAATATCTTGAAACCTCATGGAAGTTGGCCACATCAACATGAAAAATCCAAAACATAAGAATTAATTTTTTTTACAAAAGTAATTTTAGTTTTAATTTTATTCATGACATTAGAAAACTATGAGAAAAGTTTAGAATTTTCAGTATGCTTTCTTCTAGGTTTTTCTTTCAATAACTTTCGTGTTATAGCAACACCTGTTAACAAAGGCCAAGCCAGGAATTAAGGCTTAGGGTGGTTGGTTTACTTGGTCGCCATGACTGGTAATGTAGTTTGTAAGCCTTCTTTCAATAACATTTTTTGTAGAAATATCTGTTAACAAAAGCAAAGGCGGGGACGTTGCCACCTTATTTATTAATTTTATGTTTTGATTATTTAAATTTGCATTGGTTGTAAATGGGTGATGTCACCCTCGGTATTTGGAGTGGGGATTTGGTCTGCCATATGTCCACAAATGACATCACACACCACTATCCACCATGAATCTTGTTTTATACATAACTCTCATGTCCTGCTACAATACCTTCCATCATGTCATCTGGTTATTTGAATTGGTAGCCGTGGAGGAGGAGGACGCCAAATGCTAGACATGAACCATGGATGCAGGCACACAAGCTGCAACTTTCACTATCTCGACATAATCCTTCCAAAAAAAAAAGCAATACTTAATTCAAGATCGTCTTTCTCTGAAAACTTGCGTAGCTGTCAATAGCTTTTTCATAAGGGATGAACAACATACTTTAGAAGCTGATTACATTATTGAACATATGTTTTAAACAAGGACAACTGATAACATTACAGGCTATTAAGAAAATAGTACATGAGGTTCGCCAATCAAGGAAGGGAAAAAGGGAAGGTGTGCGATGATAGATTTGGACAATGCGAACCCAATATCGGTCAAAACTAGGCTAATTTTTCAATTTGCAAAGTTCAACTATGGTAAAAACACCTTGAAATTTGGAGCGGGGGTTTTGCTCGACATCTGTCCCCTTACACGTCAGCCCATCATCTACCTTGGGATTGCGATGCACGGTCCAATCAACTGTCCACAACTCGGTCCAACCAACTGTTGCCCAACTCCACTCTGGCTCTCTGAGACGCCAGAGCTCTCGGCCAATTAGGTGGAAATGCAGTGGAACGTCCTCCACCTACAACAAGCACGACGACAGAGCCGAGGAATTCACCTTAGCCAAGAGGGAGCTTTTCCAGAGAGCTTTCCTTTATGTTACATCCCTGATCTTGTGGTTTGTTGGGTATTTTGCACGATATGCACATGGATAGTTTGTAAACTCCATGTCGAGATCGAAACTGTTGCATTTTAGAGAAGACTCCTCAAATATATCTATGTGGATGGAGGGCCTCCGACATTCTTAGTGTGTTGATGGTTGTCTGGTCATGTTTTATTTTTCTTTATCTTAGCTAAGTTATAATCTCTTAGCTATTGTACGTGTTATCGACCATCTCTATGCTTTGGTTGCTTGTCTCCTTACTAGGCCTTGGGCATCACCTACTTCTTCCCATCATTACCCATGGCAGCGAGAGATCATTGCCAAGAATATTGGTCGAAAGCTCACAATCAAAACCATCAACATTACTCTGTCATGGGTAGCTGCGTTCCTTCAAGGTGTTTGACAGCGCTAGCAATCACGACATGAGCCCTTAACGGTTTGAAATCTTTTACTATATGTAAATTTGCTCATATTCTTTCATTGAGTGCACTTGAGTTGTACTTGAGCATTTTTGTTTCCTTAAACCTATCCCCCACACCACCTTTACACTGTTGTTCTTCCTTGAAGATCGAGTCTGGCCACCGAATTGGTTCCTTTGATTATGCGCAGCCTGCTCCTCTGTCAAGTTGTAACGTTTTTGCTCCTGTCCATTGTTTTATTTTTGTGCAACAACCCTCTGCATTACCAGCCAGGGTTTGTTGTTGATGTCCGCGTGCTATAATTGGCTTTCTTCCAGAATGGTTCTCTGCATGGTGTGATCATAAAAAAAATTTAAATGCACCCCCAAAGTCCATCAATTCTATGTTGTTTCCAACGTTTCTTTGTGCTCTTGTGGATTGTCACATTGGTGTTGGAGATTCTCTAAGGTTGCAGGAGTGTTTTTTTAGCTGTTGGTGTGTGGCTGCCAAGTATGCTCACTCAACAATGCGTTATTTTCCTTGCCTTAGTTGTCATCTTGTGCTTATGATGGCCTGCTCCTCTCTATTAATTAACTGCATTTTTTGTTAATACACCTATGAAAATGCAAATGATAACTCCTCCAAAACTTCACTTTCCAGCTCCTACATTTGCAAACTCTATTTTCATGCACATTGTCGCATACAACTCTTATTTATAACTAAACCATAATTTAACAAACATTAATTAACTTTTTTTAATAAATTTATTTTTTCAATAAATTGTTTGATAAAATCCCAAAACCTTGAAAGAGCTAGCAAATCAAAGTGTAAAACCACTGGAGCAATGCATAGAAAAAGATGCGTTTTACATAAAGTTTACCATAAAAAGTTAGTATGGGATAAGGGAAGAGCGTGCCTAAACGCCACTGTTGAAAATCAACTTAGTTAAAAATAATAAACTCTTCATTATTTACTAACAGCAAATGTTTTTCCTTGCTTTGACCTCTCCGGTGGGGATCGTCCGGTGGGAGGAGTGGTGGGGGACCTTTTTTTCTCCTGTGGCATTGTTGATATGCATTGGTCTTGACTCCCTTTGCACGGTATACTTGTTATGAGGTATTTTTGGTTTTCATGCGGTCTATATATCTTTTATATTTATGTTAATATATCCTTGTACAAGTCATTAGCACTATTCTCTATAACTACTTGTTGATCCGGTTTTTGTTGGAGCACTATTTATTTTGCGGATGTATATCCTTTGGGCATATCACCTGTGGTATTGACAGTTTTTGATGAGCCTCATGATGGACGAGTCCGTGTGATTTGGACGTTCCATACTGCGTCTGTTTTATTTACTGCTGATTATATGTTTATGATGGGCCTCGTCATTGTGTAGTTGTTTTTTGCAATGGGTTACCTGATATTTGGTGCTTCTTGTACACTGTTTTTTTGGTTTTTATGGCATATTTTGGCACTCTGATTTATTGGGACAGTTTTAACCTGTGCCCTTAGGGTGTAATATTTACTGTTCTAAGCTAGACATATTCCTCTATGTTTTTTTTGACAATTTGGAACATTTACTATTTCGCATTATTAATAATAAGATAAATTTTTCTATGGAAAAAAAAATGTTTTTCCTTTTAAATTTATGAAAATGCGGTATTTAACATTCTAAAAGAAATATTTCCCAGGATTTGCCCGAGGAATGTCTTCACGCGGTTTTCACAAGTCTAGAAGTCACTTGTCACGACTCACACAATGTTTAAAAGTCCCACAAAGATATTCTTTCCATTAATTTAATGGAGGTCCCACAAAGATATTCTTTTGACTAATTTAATGGAGGTGTATTCTTTTGGTTAATTTAATGTGATTGATTTAATGGAGGTATATTCCTTTGGTTGATTTAATGGGAGTGCGGTGATTAATTTAATGGTAGTGTGGTAGTTCGTTTTGGATTTTCTCGATACGTCTCGGCGCGTAGTGAAATGAAAATATATTTTAATGGTAGTGTGGTATTTCGTTTTGGATTTTCTCGATACTTCTCGGCGCGTAGTGAAATGAAAATATATTTTAATGGTAGTGTGGTAGTTCGTTTTGGATTTTCTCGATACTTCTCGGCGCGTAGTGAAATGAAAATATATAAATAAATAAACAAATAAACTCCAAACACTCCATTCGTCTCCTGATCTATGGCCGAGAAGATGGAGAGCTGTTACTGCTGTAGTACGAGAATGCTTCTTTTCTGCTTCTGTTTCATTCTCTTTTTCATTCCATTTGTGGTTTCTACGCGCCAATTATCTGTTCGTCGCAGTCCCCATTCCTATCTCAGCAACGCTTCTGATCAAGAGGCTCTGCTCGGATTCAAGTCTGCACTCACTTCTTGGAATCCATCCACTATCAGTTCTTGGACACCTAATGTTTCATTCTGCGAATGGACAGGTGTCATATGCAGTCGGCGGAGACAGAGAGTGGTTTCTCTCAATGTTTCCAGCATGGGATTACAAGGTACTATCTCTCCTCTTCTCGGCAATCTCTCTTTTCTTAGAATACTCAACCTCAGCAACAACCATTTTCATGGTCACATTCCCCATGATTTGGGAAATCTCTTTCGCTTAAAAAAGCTTTACCTAGGTAGGAATGAACTGCAAGGTTCTATTCCGCCCACTCTTGGTCGGTGCCGTTGTTTGCAGGACCTATCTCTGCGATATAACAACTTCACAGGAAAGATTCCCCAAGAACTGTGCGTTCTCCCCACTTTATATTTCTTAGACTTAAAAAATAACATTTTGACTGGCACAATCCCAGCCTGCTTGGGAAACATATCCTCTTTAGGCCGTATACATTTGGGTACAAACAACCTTCACGGGAGTGTTCCTTCCGAATTGGGTATGCTAAGTCACGTGACCTTTATAGTTTTGCATCTTAACCATCTCACGGGTCAAATTCCATCCTCCTTGTCTAACTGCAGTAATCTCCAATACTTGGATATCGCTTTTAACCAGGTTACTGGTCACATTCCTGTGGAGTTGTGTAGCAGGAACACCCAGTTGATTGAACTCGATCTAGATGTTAATCTGTTGAGTGGGAGCATTCCCGCTTCCCTCTTCAATTGTACGAAGTTTCAAGCGCTTGACTTTTCGGGTAACCAGCTCAGCGGAGTAGTTCCCATGGAGTTGGGTAAGTTGACGCATCTCCAATGGCTTAATTTAGGCTCGAATCAACTGGTTAGCGGCATCACCACGAGCTTACCTATTCTTACTGCTCTTACTAATTGTTCCACCCTAAATGTACTAGATTTGTCCCATAATAACCTCAATGGACGTTTGTCCTTTTCTATAGGCCGTCTCTCAACAGAACTGAACTACATAGACTTGGGCAATGATGGATTAGTTGGGGAAATACCTCCACAGATTGGAAATCTAACTAGTTTAACATTGCTGGTGTTGGAGGAAAATTTTTTAAGAGGGACAATCCCATCTTCACTTAATATGCTTCAAAACTTGCAAAGGTTATATATGGGAAGAAATAGTTTACAAGGAAATATTCCCAAGGAAATTGGGCAACTCAAAAGCTTAGGATTCTTATCTATCTTGGAAAATAATCTCTCTGGAAGGATTCCAAACTCCATTGCCGATCTCCAACAACTAAGATATCTATATCTTTATAAAAACCAATTATCTGGTGAAATACCTCAAAATTTAGGGAAATGTGTAAACTTACTAGATCTAGACCTATCATACAACATGTTTAGTGGGCATATACCTCATGAGGTTGCAAGCCTTGCAAATTTAGCTTTGTCTCTTAACCTTTCAAACAATTTATTACATGGTCCTGTACCTATGGGGTTAAGCAAGATGACTATGGTTCAAGCTATAGATATTTCTGCAAATCAGTTAATTGGTTACATTCCAAGTGGGCTCGGAAGCTGCAAAGAACTAGAATACCTTAATCTTTCTTACAATGCACTTCAAGGTCCAATTCCGGTTTCACTTGCTGAACTTCAAAGTCTTCAAGTCTTGGATTTCTCCTCCAACAATTTGTCAGGTGGAATACCCATGTCATTGGTGAATCTCAAAATGCTCAGCCAATTGAATTTCTCTCTCAACAATTTGTCAGGAGAAGTCCCAAAAGGCGGAGTTTTCAAAAATCTTGATGCCACAGCCTTTAAGGGAAATCTTGGTCTATGTGGACCTTGGGTAAGTTTGTCACCATGCTTTGCTCACAAACATAAAAGTGCTTCACATCTAAAAAGAGTTATTGTACCTATTGTTGTAGTCATTGCTGTATCATGTTTGCTTCTAGGAATCTTGTGGAGACAAAATCACAAGAAGTATATTCCTAGAGGGGTTTCTGCATCCTTAAATGTGGGGCATCGAAGAATTTCATATGGAGAGCTCATCACTGCAACAGAAGATTTTAGTGACTCCAACTTGTTAGGAGTGGGCAGTTTTGGGAAAGTGTACAAAGGGACTCTAAATGATGGCATGACAGTTGCTGTCAAGCTTCTCAATTTGGAAAATGATGGGGCTCACAAGAGTTTTGATAAAGAGTGCAAAGTTTTGGGTAGAGTAAGGCACCGAAATTTAATTAGAATCATAACCTCTTATTCAGATCTCCAAACCAAAGCTTTGATATTTCCATTAATGCCAAATGGAAGCTTGGAAAAGTGGTTATATCCAGATGGAGAAGGAGAAAGTGGTTTAAGTTTGATTCAAAGGTTGAATATAGCCATAGACATTGCTCATGGCATGGCGTATCTTCATCACCATTGCTTCGTGCAAGTGATCCATTGCGATCTAAAACCCAACAATGTACTTTTGGGTGAAGATCTGACAGCATATTTGATTGACTTTGGCATTGCTACCATATGTTTTGCAAATTCAGAGGATTTAGCTTCCACTTCCACACAGGCACTCAAGGGATCCACAGGCTACATTCCTCCAGGTATTATTTGAGCTAAATAGCATATTAGGCAATGTCATGAGTTTTGTATTTTTAATAAAAATTCTAAATTAGAAACCTTATGGTGAGGATATTTGAATGCAGAATATGGTTTGGGTGGATGTGTCACAACAAAAGGTGATGTTTATAGTTATGGAATAGTGCTATTGGAGATGCTCACCAGAAAGAAACCCACCCATAACATGTTTGTGGAAGGAGTGAATTTGCCAAAATGGGTGGGTAACAATTTTCCAAACCATGTTTTGGAAGTGGTGGATCGGAGTCTATTGAGGACTAGTACCATCATTGAAGATGATAAGGTGCTCAATTGCCTCGGTCACCTCATTAGTGTGGGTTTGCGTTGCACAAAAGAATCTCCCGAAGAACGGTTGACTATGATCGACATTGTGGACCAACTGCAAAACATCAAAGAGACTTTCTTGGGAACTTTTGGCATTCCAAAATTCCAATCAAATATAACACATTTGCTAGCCAGTGCAAGCAATGCCCACAACAACATTGGCGAAGGCCAAAGTTCTTCAACATTCTAATTTAATGTAAAGGAGCATTGAGTGTATAACTTGACCATAAAGTTATGAAATAATGGTCATTGATGGCATCTCATTTGAATTTGTTCTTTTATGAACACTGTAAACATATCAATTTTATTGTTCAATATATTTTTACATTTATAATAAAATGTACCATTTTGATTTTAATAATTTTTAGTTTCATAAATGAGAAATTGAAAAAAGAATTTTGAATGGATCTAATACCTGACTTACAGATGATAGTTATAGATACTCCTACTTCAATCTTTAATTTTCTGTAAATCTTTGATTTTTACTTATTTTAAAATCTGTAAAGTTAGATATTTTTGAATATTTATAGAGTAAATCTTTGTATTGGCTTCATGTACTTAAAAATGTGTTTTTTATTCTTTTATACAAATAGAAATTCAGTTTGTTTTCTATTAATTTTATAAATAAGAAAGTGCACTTTATTTAATATATCTTACCATATACTTTTTAGATAGCAAAAAAACATTAATTATTTTATATCAATGTTTTTTATTTTCCAATTCATTGTAAAAATATTTATGACTAACAAAATTCGGTTCAAATTGCAATTAGGAAAAGTTACTGACAGCATAACATAATTACAGGTGCCAGGCACTTTGAATTGGAATCATGAAAAACTACAAAATTCAGTCCAAATTGGAATTAGGAAAAACTACTAACAGCATAGGAAAAACTATTAACAGCATAACATAATTACAGATGCTAAGCACTTCAAATTGGAATCAGGAAAAATTACAAAATTCAGTCCAAATTGGAATTTGGAAAAATTACTGAGAGCATAACATAACTACAGGTGGCAAGCACTTCAAATTGGAATTAGGAAAAACTGCTGACAGCATAGCATAACATAGTTACATGTCGCAAGCACTCTTTTGAATGGAGCTTGAGAAGATCCAAACATTCAACAGTATCACTTTCATACATATTTATAGAAAACTAAATTCAATGATAAACAAACCGAAGTCCACTAGCTAAGGAAACAGTATTGCTGGACAAAAAAAATATGAAAAGGGAACACTTCCACTCACATCCAATCACTTTTCTGATTTTAGTAGTGATAATTGTTTGGATAAATAGGCCTTCTGATTCACTTCATTTAGTGAAGAGCATAGTGCGGTTAGAACAGTATCACTTTCATACATATTTATAGAAAACTAAATTCAATGATAAACAAACCGAAGTCCACTAGCTAAGGAAACAGTATTGCTGGACAAAAAAATATGAAAAGGGAACACTTCCACTCACATCCAATCACTTTTCTGATTTTAGTAGTGATAATTGTTTGGATAAATAGGCCTTCTGATTCACTTCATTTAGTGAAGAGCATAGTGCGGTTAGAACTGTTTTCTAAAACATTACCTCTACACACCACTTTTGATATATTGAACATTTTCTGGTTCATTGGCTAACCAATGATTTAAATGTATTCTGAAGCATGAAAATGTATTTTCATAAAAATATTGTATTCTTAAGCATGAAAATGTATTTTTATAAAAAAATTTCACTGGAATTTATGAAAATGTATTTTTATAAAAAAAATTCAGAAGACTTTATGAAAATGTATTTTTTTTTTGTGACTAGAAGGGTTCAATTAAAAATACAGTGACCAGGAAAATGTTTGAACTTTTTCAAAGAAAGTTAAAAACAAAGAGTATTATCTTGGAAAAATACATATATTTAAGTTTTCCATAAACAAAAATTTATTACAGTCTTGTCTATTGGTTGTAGCTTGGGTGGTTGGGAGGAAAGATTGTTGCCCTCCCACGCAGGTTCAATTCTTGTAAGTGACATGATGCTCTTGTTGAACTTTATTGTAATGATTGTATTTCAAGTTTTTCTTGATTCCTTCAGAATAACAAGAAGGTGATTTTTCCGCTAAAAACTACAACTACAACCAATGAAAATATATATAGCCTAACATAAAATAAAGTTAAACAAAATTGTGGTTAGCTGCCAACATGAAAAAATAAAACTTAAACATCATTTTTCCCCTTCTCGATGATTCTCCTCGAGCTGTATCAGATTCCTCTCCCCTTTGCGTCCCTCAATGTTGATGAAATTAGCCCATCAGGTATGTTACCTTCAATCGTGCAAGGGGTTCCCTATGCAGGGCTGGGTACCTTTTGCAGGTGACAGTAAGCTATAGCAAGCATGATGGTCAATTCTCATCTGGGCTGAGTTTCATGACAGACCTGTGCATATTGCGACAGTCACGTACAGAAGCCTGTGGCAGCCTCAAGGAGCAATTCTGGACAAAGCTAGGATTAGTCTGGGCAACCCTCTTCTGTGGCAGCCTCAAGGAGCAATTCTGGGCAAAAGCTAGGATGAGTCTGGGCAACCCAACACAGCAGTAAAGCCTATTTCTTTCAGATATAGCCACATTGCAGCCCCAAAAGATAATGAACCATAGGCAGTGGGAGGCAGTCTTTGCAATTCTGGGCGAATGGAGCTTTAAAATTCAGTTCTGAGCCAATCTTGTGGAATATCGGAATAGCCCTGGAAGCAGTTCTGGTATGTTCTGGGTGCAATTCAGGACTCCTCGTGTCCTCATACCACAACTTTTGACAGATCCGAGTATATTTCATCAAGTCAATTCTAGGCAGGTCTGAAGCTATTCTGGAGGCATCCTGAGCAGAGTTTGGGTAGCAATGAATCAGTTTTATGGGGCAGTTTGGTTTTCTTTTGTGGTATTGCTTTGACTGTTTTCCATAACCAAATCTGTAGCAGCCCTTCTTCATCTCCCGACCTCAAAGCGCACCTGTTCTCAGCCTCAGCAAAGGACCCGCACCTCTGTTTGGGGATTGTCCTTTAGAAAAGAGAGCAGGATGCAGCTTAAAGACTGGAAGTTCATTGCGTCCTCTTGTGGCATCTGGGCACTCGCAGTGGTTAATAAGCAGAAGATAACGTCTGGGATTGGTTGTTAAGAGAGCATTGAACAACTTTAGACGGGTTTCATAGTCGGTCTGCGTTATCCCTGAGTTCGTGATGGGCCCTTTTGCATGGTCAGCGGAAGTCCCTTATGGCTATTCGTAACCTGGTTTCACACTTTTATCAAGTGAAAGATTGAGCCTAGGCGTTTTTGAGGTAAAAAGTGTCGTGTTAATGGAGATCTTTTAAAATATTATTTGGTCTTTATATGAGCGAAGGGAACCTATAAACACTAACTAAATCGCCCACTGACTAAATCGCCCGTTTTTCAGGACACTTTCTTATTTAATCTGGTAAAAAAACTGATTGGAAATTGCAGTTTTTGCAATTTTAATAATCATTAATATATGTTATAGATTAAATGGCATATTTAGAAACTATTCAAATGATTTAAAATGCGATTTGAGCAATCAAAATTGTAGTTTTAACAATTGTTGCGACGGATACGGGGTGTTTTGGTTGATCCATATATTGCTCCAAACCTTTGAGAGAGTCATCACGCGGGCATGGTATAAGGACCTTGTGGGTCTTCCTTCCTTGTTGGTGGTTTTCTAAAAGATCCTTTTGGTTGCTTGGTGAAGAACAAGTTACCTTATGGAAAATGTTTCTTGTTACGTGGTAAGGTGTTTTCTTCTCCGGATTTTATGTTTTCTGTCGCTTTTTTAAAGTTTGTCAGTCGTCCGATGCGTTAGATGACCATCAGAGGCCTCTCCAACGTTGAATTGCCTTCCCAAATCCTTACTTGTAACCACAGTTCCACGTGTCCTTTCTTTAATTGCCATGTCATCTTTGTGCTTTAGATTTTGTATATTGGTCGTCTGAGTCTTAGTGGCATTTGTAGTGATGGAACTAGTATTGGCAATCATGTAAAGCAAGCCTTCCACTTGACTCATAACTCCATGCACCGTCGTGGGGACCTAGGACACCCAGCTCAAAAAATGAATCCAGATGCTCGGGGCCTTTAAACTAATGCAAACTCGACCTCGCCACCTTTGCTTTCGTGACCTCTCGATTAAAGGGATTCTAGTTGTACACCAGCTCCATGGGAAGTTGCAGAATGAATGTACGGTCTATTGGGTTGTGTTAAGAATGGGACCAAAGCAAACCATCAATCAAATTGAGCTCAGTTTTTATTTCAATTTAGGATTGATCCCACGAATAACTATGCTAAAATTTGGTGCCATGGAGTATATTCTAAGTGTTTTTACCTTTTTCCAAGTATATTTTCTGTCTTGTTCAGTTGGAAATTTGAAAAAAAAATTAGAATCACATATATTAGCTATGAAAATTGCATAATTTGGGTACCATGGAGTATTTGAGAGTGTTGAATCTATTTATAGATTCAAAAACACAATTTAAACACTTCCGAATTTGGATTTTGCCATCTGACCAAAACCCACTAAAAAGTCCAAAACGTAAAATAATTAAAATGCTCCCTAAAATTTTTCGATCAACATTATTAACAAATCTAAGACGTGACGTGTATAATGACCAAGGGATTAAGAAAATGGAGATCAGCCATTGCACACAACACACAATAATAATTTGTATTTTGTTGAATCTCAATTACAACATATATATATATAGTTGGAGTCAGATCCAACTTATTCTAAACTTAGTTATGGAGGTTGAGAGAATATCTCAACAACTCCAACAAACCAGAACCAACTCTAAATTAATCATTAATTCTAACACCCTCCCTTAATGATTACATACCACATATTACAACTCTCAAGTCACAACATAGATCTGGGTTACTTTGGAGAGATGGAGATGGCGCTGTTAGGTTTTTCCTGTGATTTTGCAAAAATTTTCGAGATTGATGGTTGATGGGTCGAATGTATAGCCTGTGGCGACTTGGAGTCAAGCCATTTTTCTGAAATGGCCTAGTACCAGCCAAGGTTAAAAAAAGTGGGAACCTTTCTTTTTGTTGGTCGCAGGCTATCATTCCTCACCTCAATTTGATTTTTCGGTTTTTTGCAAAATTTCTATTTTCCCTTATCTGGCTTATTCTATTTGTGGTTTTAATTCCTCTCCAGTTTTGATGGTTTTATTAGTTGGATCCCTTGCTATTATTTGTCACTGGCTCTAATTCGGATCTAGGTCTTTCCAAATCTGGGGTTTTTTTTACTTCTCGGATATTGTGGCGATAATTTGGCTTTTTGGGGTCTGCCTATTGTTCGCCTTTGCCCCGGCAACTGTCTCTCCCTTTCGGACAACAACCGACAGCTGGGGTTCACCATACTATTTCCGGGAGTGTGACTCCCTCATGGCGGTCACTTCCCCGTCTTCAAACCCCTCTCCGCTTCTTCCCTCGTCCGAGCAGGGTTTTCTTAGTGCGCCGTCTGGGGATGCTTTTCCGATCAGAAGTAAACTCCGTGGGGTGAAGGCAAAATCTAGGAGACTACTGAAGACCTACAAAGCGAGTTCTGAAATTGTGCGCTTTGACATAGACGAAGATTATAACCTTGAAAGGATTAGGGTTCTTGCTGATCGTGCTCTGGTTGGAAGACTGGAGTTTGCCTCTGGTAGCAAACTGGAAATCTCAGAATGGGTTACTAAGCATTGGGTCCCTCTCACAGGCATGGCGCCCCGCATTAACCTTCTCTTGAATAGATGGATATTATTTATGTTTTCTGAAGCCTCTCACCTTGAGAAGATCCTGGACTGCTTTTGGGAATTTAAACAAGGTTCTCTATTTCTTAAACGATGGCATTTAAATTTTAACCCTCTTCATGAATACCAACCCCTTCGCCACCTCTGGATGATTGTCCCCGGCCTCCCCATCGTCCTCTGGACAGAAGAGATCATTAGGGGCCTGGCAAATGCTGTTGGTAGATTTGTTCGGCTGGATAAACAAAATTTCTTTGGAATGGATCGTCGTTATGCAAAGGTCATGATAGAAATTGATACGAGAAGAGGTTTGCCGGCAGAAATTGAAATAGCTTGGGGGGCCAGGGTATGGAAGCAGACTCTAGATTATCTCAAGGTGCCTTTTCGTTGCTTCATCTGCAAGTGTACTGGACATGTTCGTGCCTCCTGTCCCTTCGGCTTCAAGGATAATTCGGTCTCTCCTGTCCCAGAGTTTCACTCTCCCAAGACCAAGGATCTTCCGGGTAAGTCTTTTGGTCCAAACCCTAACAATTTCTCTGATTTGACGCCAGAGGAGCTTTCATTTATTGAAAAGTTTGAAAAACAACTTTCTAAACGTATTTCAAAAGGGGAAATTCAGATGAGACATGACCTGGTGTCTGGGTTACCAATCGTTAATCAATTGGAATCCCCCCCTAGCCCAGATGTTAGCCGTAAACTCTTCTGTGAAGTGGACCCTGAATCTGCAGTTACTGGAAATGCTTTGTCTTGCCACATAGTGGTTGATAGCTCAAACCCTCCTTCAAATAAGTCTTCCCTTTCTGGAACCTTGGTGCCCCTGACATCTCATTCGGAGGGTTCGGGCGTGTGTCTTAAGACCGCTGCTAGTTCTTCTCCCCTCCCAGTTTCGATCTTGGATGATAATTCGGACCAGGCTTTAAATTCCCACAAGCTTGCTGTTAATCCCACTGGCATTTCCTCTTCCGGTGACTCTGATATCTTAATTGAAAGTGGCTATTATATTTCGGCGACTGGTGAGGAATTTCCTCCCCTTCCCTCCTATTCTAAGAGCCCGGGGATTGGATCTTCGGCTATTCCTGTTAATACATTAAACTTTCAAAATGTCACAATTAGAAGAGGCAAAAAGAAAAAGAATGTTGCCTCATCTGAGCAGCTGCCTCCAAAATCATACAAGCCGATTTCTCTGAGATTAGAGGAGGTAGACAGGGGCGAAAAGGTTGACATCTTGGGGCTTAGAGCATCGTCCCCCACCCAGAATGTTTCCTGATGTCTATTCTTTCACTTAATGTTCGCGGATTGGCTAAAGTGTCTAGGGCACAGGCTTTAGCCAATCTCTTTAAGTCTACTGTCCCTGCTGTCATTACCCTTCA
Organism: Larix kaempferi; assembly: GCA_027924585.1. Lineage (NCBI taxonomy): Eukaryota > Viridiplantae > Streptophyta > Pinopsida > Pinales > Pinaceae > Larix > Larix kaempferi. The sequence goes on from BSBM01000136.1 coordinate 11,650,826, forward strand.
GGAAACCATGTGTGATGAAAAACTTGCTATTATTAATCTGTGTAAGATTCTTCCACGGTGGGAGGTGGCCGCTGTTAGCGCTTCTGGCTTGTCAGGGGGTATAGCCGTGGCTTGGGATCCAAATGTATATGATTTTAAGGTCTTCTCTACACCCTGGGGTATACTTTTAAAGGGATATTTTTGTGATCATAAACAATCCATTTCCATTCTTAACTGCTACGCCCCATATAAGGAGAGATTGACCTTTTGGAAATCCCTTCAGGTTTCTGGTATTTTGAACTTGAATGACTTGATAATTGCAGGGGATTTAAACTTCACTTGCCATGCATCTGAAATTTGGGGCCCCTCTGCCAAATTAGACGAGTTAGCTGATTTTTTTGTTCAATTATTGGTGGATTTCGATCTGGTTGATGTTCAGCCACACAAGTTGGTCCCTACCTGGACTAATGGTCGCTATGGAAAAGATGGGGTGCACAAGAGGCTGGACAGATTTCTTGTCAAATCAACATTGTTAAGTTACTTTCAAAAGCATAGGTCTTGGGTATATGAGCACAAATTTTCGGATCATTGGCCCATATTACTTCAACTGGAGGAATTGAGCCACTTTCATGGTTTTCCCTTCAAATTTAATGCCTCCTGGCTTGAAAATGACTCTTTCTGCTGTATGGTTAGAGATTTCTGGCATAGTTATTCTGTTATTGATTCAAATCCAATTCTAATGTTTTGTCACAAGTTAATAGGTTTAAAAGACGCAGTCACCAAGTGGATTCGAGAAAAAAAAGAGGCAGATAGAAGGGAGTTATCACAGTTAGAAATCAAACTACAGAAATCCATCTCGGCTAATATTTGTGGCTCTTTATCATATGATGATTTTGAAATCATGCGTCTGATTGAAAAGAAGAAAGATGAACTTCTTACCCAGGCTGAAAAGGATTGGCGTCTCAAAAGCCGTGCTATATGGGTTTCTCTTGGCGATAAGAACACAAGATTCTTCCATTCCTTTGCATCTGCAAGACGAAATTCGAAACACTTATGGGAAATTGAAGATGACAGAGGTATGCTACATTCTGGGCTTGACAATATTAAAGCAGAAGCTGTTTCTTATTTCGGGCAGAATTTTTGTGATCCTGGGGATTGTGTACTATCTGAGCAGATTAAAGTGGCCTCCCTTTATCTGCGCTTTTTTAATGAACATGAAGCGTCAAGCATCCAGATGGAGGTCTCCTTGGAAGAAATTGAAAAGACTTTGAAGTATTTTGCCAAGGATAAAAGCCCCGGGCCCGATGGATGGCCGGTTGAACTTTATCTGCACTTCTTTGATCTGATGGGCAGTGAGCTCAAAGACCTAGTGAACTTCTCCAGATCCAATGGCTATATCCCTGGTGGCCTTAATTCTACTTTTGTGACCCTCATTCCCAAAAAAGATAAGCCCAGTATTTTTGGTGAATATCGCCCGATAGCTCTCTGTAACTTACTCTACAAACTTATCTCTAAAATTATAGCAGATCGACTAAAGGAGGTTCTTTCACGGCATGTCTCTATGGAACAATTTGGATTTTTGGCTGGGAGGCAGATCCATGATGCTATAGGCATCTCGCAGGAGCTGTTACATAGCATTAAGTTATATAAAAAACCTGCTCTTCTGCTCAAAATGGATCTCGAAAAAGCTTATGACAGAGTAAGCTGGTCTTTCCTCAGACTGATCCTCATAAGAATTGGTGTGCCGGCTTCGTTTATCAAATGGATAATGTCATGTTTATCTTCTTCGTGCATCTCAATCCTAATTAATGGTAGCCCATCTGAATTCTTCAGTTGTTCCAGGGGGGTCAGACAGGGTTTCCCTCTATCTCCATTGCTATTTATTTTGGTCATGGATGGATTAAGCAGACTGATCAATCAAGCACTGATGAGGGGTCAGATTAAAGGAATCAAGATTTCAAAGGACTGTGTGATCACACATATCCTTTTTGCTGATGATGTTTAGTGGCGGGCGAGGATTCCATTGAGGAATGGCTTTCATTTAATGAAATTATCCAGACCTTCTGTCGCGCAACAGGGATGAAAGTCAGTTCAAATAAATCTAATTTTTACCATCTTTTTCCTGATGCTGAGCATATTTCGGGCATTCTCTCGATTCTGCCTTACAAATGTTGCCATTTGGAGCAAGGATTTAAATATTTGGGATTCTACCTTAAGCCAAATAATTATCATGTAAAAGACTGGTTTTGGTTATTAAGGAAAGTTGAGAAGAGAATTGCACATTGGTCTTTCAGGTTCCTTTCCATTGGGGTTAAGCTCATTCTTTTGAAGTCAGTTTTAACCAGTATTCCAGTATACTGGTTCTCATTGCTGGAAGTCCCATCTTTCATCATCCGAACTCTTAAAAGATATTTCTTCAATTTTCTCTGGTCTAGATCTGTAAACAATGGAAAGATTATTATGGTTGCTGCTGACGCTGTATCTAGACCACATAGATTCAGTGGCTGGGGGATTAAAGATCTGAGTTCTTTTAATACTTCCCTTAGACTTAAAAGTCTATGGAGATGTATATTTGGAAATACGCTCTGGTCCTCTCTTATACATTGCAAATATATCAAGAAGGAGATTTTTTGCTGGATCAGAAACCCCAAATTATCTAATTGGAATTTCTCTCCCTTATGGCGGGGATTCATGAAGATTTTTCATTGGATTAAGAAGGATCTCTTGTGGCAGGTTGGATTTGGAACTATGGTCCGTGTTGGGATTGATCCCATCATAGGGATGGAAGAAAATTATATGCTGCCATCGTCCATATCCAGATATCTTCAGATCTTAGGTTTGAATACTTTGGATAAAATTTATCTTCATCACAGCGACAGGGTGAATGGCTCCAAGTGGCTGTCTGCAAGGGACATTGGTCTCACTGGTTACCTTGCTGATACCTGGGATTCTTACATCATGAAACTTAATGCAGCAGGTATCTGCTTGAATCATGCACCAGATCAGCTTTTTTTGGAATGGAAATTCGGCCACTGGAGAAGTCTCGGCTAAATCGGCCTATTCTAGAATCATTCAAGACAAGTTCATATACCCTCAGGATTGGTGGTATAAACGTCTGTGGCATTGGTCGATCCCATTAAAACTCAAGTGTTTTTGTTGGCTTTTAATGAATGATAAATTGAAGACCTGGGAGAATTTGTGTAAAAGAGGGTGGCAAGGCCCTAGCATTTGCACTCTCTGCAGCAACGATGCTGAATCCAAACAGCATCTTTTTGTCGAGTGCTCCTTTTCTTCAAAGATCTGGGATGTGGCTTCAGCCAGTTTAAATATTTCACAGCGCTGGAATGTTGGGGACTTCAATAAGTGCTTGCTTAATTGGTTCAGAACATGTAAGCAACATTTCTACTTAGCTATATGCATTTCCTAGTCAATTTGGTTTTCTAGGAACTGTGCCATCTTCCAGAACATTTCTCCCAACTCTATGCAGTGTAGTATGGTGGCTTTAAATATGTATTCTTCTTGTAAGGATAATGTGCATAACTCTAGAATTGACAGAATCAGTAACTTTGAGCTAAATGTGGACCAGCCAATTCTATATTTTGATGGAGCTTCACAACATGGTATATGTGCTGTTGGGGGTGTGATCTACCTTAATGAGTCACATTATTTTTCTATTAGACTCAACTGTGGCTCAGGAACAAATATGAAAGCGGAATTAATGGCACTTTGGTGTGTTCTCAGAGTTGCAAACATCTTTGGATTAGCTAATATCAAGGTTTTCGGTGATTCCAGGGTCACCATAAAATGGGCTGCGGGTGAATTCAATCTGAATGTGGTGAACTTGAGACACTGGATCTTTCGGACACAATTTGAAATCTCAAAGCTCCAAGGTATTCAGTTTGAACACATCTACAGAGAACAGAACTCTCTCGCAGATAATCTGTCCAAGCAAGCATTATCAGGCAGTGAGGGTCTACTGATTTGGGAGGAGTGGCTGGATAACAGCCTCCAGGATGGTGGCTCTACTTACTTTTTTGAATAAGTTTTGCTGGGACCTTTTTGTATATCTTTATGATCTGCTGATTGTATTTTTTTTGTCTTTTGACTCTGCTGTCATGCTATCATGCTATTATTCTGAAAGCTAGTGTAATTCTGTAATATTTTTGAGTCTCATGCTCGGGAACTAGTTCTTATAGTTTTGCTGATCTCCATGATATCGATTAGATAAAAGGATCGGAAATACTTTGTACTATTTGATTCAATTTTTTGAATATCAATAGTAGATTTTTTCGCTGGAAAAAAGGGGGGTTTTTAAATTGTGAAAAATAAGGTCAATATATTATAGGTATTGGGGGGAATGAGGAGTTATGTGAGGTTTATAGGTATTGGGGGGGATAAAAAGGAGTATTTAGTAAAAATGTGGAATACCTCATAAAAATAGGGTTTTTTAATTGGAAATATGTATTGGGAGGGAGATCAACAAAATGATTTTGCTAGGTTTTATCAATATCTAGTTAAATTAATGGTATTATTTAATATCCCATGAACGAAGGCACTATGGCATAGTTTCACTATGTAAAGACCCCGTGTATAAACTAGGTTAAAATAAAATTATAAAATCATAATGTTTCTCACTATTTTTCAACCACCAATCTCATTTTCATTTAAGAAAATAACAATCAATAATTCTCGACCTAACCATCCAAACATTTTTGAGTTTCTTTTACGTCCTTTCATCCTTAAAATAAATTGTCACAACCTTTCCATTAATTAGTATTTAATATATAAGTTGAGTTGATTTCTTTATAAGTTCAACATCATAATTTTACATTTCCCTCTCTTTATTATTATGTACTAAATTTTGTGTTCAGCTAAACATTAAAATATGAGTGTTTACTTATTATGACACATTAAAATATGAGTGTTTACTTATCATGTCATAATAAGTAAACACTCATATTTTTTTAAGGGGATATTAAACTATCAATTTTGAACGACTACGGTCCCTATAAAAGTAGGGAAGAATATGGGTCCTCCTTGGAGGAGTGTGGCTTGCTAAATTGTCTAAATCTAATTTTGACAGGAGACTTAAATTTTACCCTATTAGCTATCGAGATTTGGAGTTAAAAAGCTAGATTGGATCCTTTGTCAACCTTCTTCAAAAATCTATTGCAGAGGAATAATCTCATAGATATTGAGCCTGTTAACCTAGAACCTATGTGGTGTAATGGTAGAAGGGGCGAGGAGGCAGTAAGTAAGAGGTTAGACATATTTCTTATAAATGAAATTTTGGCTGCTTCCTTTCAAAATTATCGAACATAGGGAATTGAGACCAATATATCAGACCATTTCCCCATTATTCTTCAATTGGATGGGGTTAAAACTCTGAGACACTATCCTTTTAAATTAAAGAATATGTGGCTAAAGGATCAAGATTTTTGTTCGTTGGTTAAGGAATCTTGGTTTTCTTTTGATGTTGAAGACTGTACTTGTCCTATGGAGAGACTTAGAAAAAAGTTTAAATACTTGAAGGAGGTTGTTGGTAAATGGGAAAAGGAAAAGCTGGGGGAACGAGACAAAGAGATTAGGGTTGTTGAAGGTTTAATGGAGAAGATTTATACAAACAACCCCTCCTGTATTTTCCTTGCTGAGGAAGGTAACTTATGGAACTAGAAAGGAAGAAAAATTTCCTATTAACTCGAGAGGATATTAAGTGGAGGCTTAAAAGTAGGGCTGTTTGGGTGGCCTTGGGTGACAAAAATACTCGGTTTTTTTCATAAATATGCAACCTATAGAAGAAATGTAAATGCTATTTGGGACCTGGAAGCTAAGGATGGAAGGATATTACACACTAATGGTGAACTTAAACAGGCTGCTAAAGATCATTTTTAAACAGTTCAAAGATCCTGGAAAAAACAATATTGTAGATCAAATTAAAGTCATAAAAAACTTCCCTTTTTTCTTCTCTAAAGAAGAGGGAGAAAACATTGGGGCTCCTATCACCTTGAAGGAGATTGAATGGGTTCTTCACTTATTTGCCAAGGATAAAAGTTCGGGCTCGGATGGGTGGACTGTATAACTTTTTTTGGCCTTATTTGACATTATGGGGATGAATTGCTACAAATGGTTGAACACTCTAGAGTTGAGGGTTATGTCTCTAAATCCCTTAATCATACCCACATATCCCTCATTCCTAAGACAAATAAACCTGGAAGCTTCAATGATTACATACCTATTGCACTTCGTAACCTTGTCTACGAAATAATCTCAAAGATCATTGCCAACATATTAAGACCAAAGCTGACAGATATGATGACAAAAGAACAGTTTGGTTTCCTTGCTAATAGATAGATCTTAGATGCGGTGGGGGTTGCTCAAGAGGTTTTGCATTCCATAAAAATGAAGGAAATGATGCTTTTATTCTGAAAATGGATTTAGTAAAAGCCTATGACAGGGTAAATTGGGACTATTTGAGATTATTACTCTTACAAATTGGTTTGCCTTTGTTGTTGACTAACTGGATTATGGCGTGCGTCACTTCTGCAAACTTTGCAGTACTTGTCAATGGCTCTCCTTCTACTAGTTTTAACAGCTCTTGTGGACTCAGACAAGGATGTCCTATGTCTCCTTCTGCGTAGTTTTATATTTAGTTTCTTGTGGTCAGGTACTATGGATGGTAAGAAGCTTCACTTGGTTAGATGGGAAAGAATCTCCGAGACCAAACAAAATGGAGGATGGAACATACAAAATTTAGACTCATTTAACACTGCTCTAAGCATGAAGAGCATGTGAAGGGGACTTTTTGGGAGTGGACTGTGGAACAAGGTACTTCATGAAAAATATATAAAATCTAATATTTTCCAATGGATAAGAAACCCATGGAAATCTGTTCGAAATTCCTCATATTTATGGATAGGATTTTTAAAATCTTTTAAGTGGATTAGCAGGAAATTAGCATGGAAAGTGGGCTCGGAGTTAACATTTTCATTGGTATTGTCCATTGGTGGGTTTTGAAGAAAATTACACTCTATCTGCAAGTTTAGTGAAGTATCTTGCTGAGATTGGATACAATACTCTGGCGTTTGTAAAGAAACCAGGCTGGAAGGGAAATGATTTTAATTACTGGTATTCTGCTTGGGATTTAGGAATTGAGAATGAATGGGCTCAAGAATGGAATCTTTATGTCACCAGGATGAACTTTGTGGGCATCCGTCTTGCTACAAATGCTGTTGAACTAGTTTTAACAGCTCTTGTGGACTCAGACAAGGATGTCCTATGTCTCCTTCTGCGTAGTTTTATATTTAGTTTCTTGTGGTCAGGTACTATGGATGGTAAGAAGCTTCACTTGGTTAGATGGGAAAGAATCTCCGAGACCAAACAAAATGGAGGATGGAACATACAAAATTTAGACTCATTTAACACTGCTCTAAGCATGAAGAGCATGTGAAGGGGACTTTTTGGGAGTGGACTGTGGAACAAGGTACTTCATGAAAAATATATAAAATCTAATATTTTCCAATGGATAAGAAACCCATGGAAATCTGTTCGAAATTCCTCATATTTATGGATAGGATTTTTAAAATCTTTTAAGTGGATTAGCAGGAAATTAGCATGGAAAGTGGGCTCGGAGTTAACATTTTCATTGGTATTGTCCATTGGTGGGTTTTGAAGAAAATTACACTCTATCTGCAAGTTTAGTGAAGTATCTTGCTGAGATTGGATACAATACTCTGGCGTTTGTAAAGAAACCAGGCTGGAAGGGAAATGATTTTAATTACTGGTATTCTGCTTGGGATTTAGGAATTGAGAATGAATGGGCTCAAGAATGGAATCTTTATGTCACCAGGATGAACTTTGTGGGCATCCGTCTTGCTACAAATGCTGTTGAACTAGTTTGGACAGGTAATTTATCAAATGGTCAAGTTACGACGAGACTGGCATATAATTTCTTAGTTGACTATGAAAACTTCCATGTTCCAAAATGGTGGTTTGGTAAATTGTGGAAGTGTAAAATCCCACAAAATATTGCTTACTTTCTCTGGCTGGTATTAGAAAACACTATACTTACTTGGGATAAGTTACTTCACCAAGGTTGGGTTGGTCCAAATAGATGTGCTCTATGTAACAATGTTGTTGAATCAATTGATCATATATTTATTTTTTGCCCCTTTTCTGTGATCCTATGGAATATAGTCTGTGATGCTTTGAACATAAAGAAGGCCTGGGGTGTGGAACCTTTTGATTCAAACTTATTATCCTGGTACAATGCAGTAAAAAACCACAAGTATCTTCCAGCATTTATTGTATAGGAAATTTGGAGGCAAAAAAATGATGCAATTTTTTAGGACAGAAAACCAAATACTATAGTTGGGATGATAAAATTATAAACTCTTATAGGGAGATAAGTAATGAAAAATTCTTGGTTAAAGGCTCAAGGCACTCTATAGACTTGTCTATATGTGATGATACTCTTGTTTTTTTTTATAGTGCTACAAGTAATGGTTTTTGTGAATCTAGTGTTGTTCTACAAATCAGCAAAGAACATTTTTCAACTTCAAAATTCACCGTGGACATGGAACGAACGCTAGGACTGAACTCCTTTCCGTGTGGTTTTTGATCCAGGCTTCTACTTTGATGGTGATTGATTCTCTTAGAATCTTTGGAGATTCGCTAATCATTGTCAAATGGGCACAAAATATTTATAATCTTCAATCTCTTGAGCTACATCAATGGTGTCTGCGTACTAGGAAGCTGCTCTTGGAAATACATGATTGGGAGATCACACATATCTATAGGGAACAAAATACTGCTTCAAATTACTTATCAAAAGAGGCTATGGACTTGGATGAAGGCACATTTTTTTGGGAGGAATTTATACAAAACAATTTAGTTTTGGAAGGATCTCTCCCTTCATTTTTGTGATCTGGAAATTGTGTACATCTTATGGATGTTAGTAAATAGTTGTTTGTGTTAAAAATTTTTTTTAGGCTGGATGAGAGATCTTGGATTACAGGAACAATTTTGATTATATTACAGTACTATGTGGAACTGCAATTTTGATGGACTTTGTACTTTTTTTTTTAAATTTATTTATTATTTTTCTGCTTGAAAAAAAAATTACTTATCATGTGTAACTCAAGTTTTTGCTAGTTTGTAAGTTGAGAACTAATTAAAAGACTGCTATAATAGATGTGACAATAATATTTAAAAGGTATTATAATACATGGTAGGTATAAATATTATTTTAAGATTGTTTTTAAAGTAATTTAATAAGAAAGAAATAGTTTATAAGACACAATATTTGTTGAGGTTTTGTAAATGGGGTAACAAGTCAAATGGACTTAATTGTATGGAAAATTTCACAGTTAAGCATGTTTTAGATAGAGAAGTCTTGGATCTCTATTATAGAATAAATAACTAAATTTTTAACTTTGATATTTGTTATGGGTTTTCTTTTTTCAATTATGGCAAAATGACTTATTTGACTCTATGAAAATAAAAGTGGGGCAACACTATGGCTTTTGGACCGTGGTGCACTACGGTGATATAGTTTTTGGGAATCCTTTATGTATTAATCATTTGTACTCTCTGTTGGTTAGAGGGGTTTTCCATAATAGTTGGGCCCTACATTGAGAAATTTATAATGGAGGGATCATTGCATCATTGTTGAGTCAATAATCCATTTGTAAATTGGATCCAACTAACATCCATGTACAATTAGAGTTGTTTGTCTAGCATTTTAATCTATACATTTACGTTATACTTTAATCCATCCACTCCATTACTGTTTTAAAATTTGGATTGGTAAATGTATTTTATTGATAGGATGGAAGCCATTGCTATGCCCCAAAGACCAATGTGGTAATTTCCTAGGCCATTGTGGTTTCCGTGGAATGGAATGTTACGAGAATAATCCATCACTTGGAAATAAAAGGACCAACATCACTGACTAGAAGAAGAGAAATAGGAAGAGAGTGTGAAGAGAGAGTTGTCCTCATCCTTGATTACAACTCCCCTCCTCACTCAATTCAAGTATCACTCTAGTCCAATACGTTTTTCCAGGGCTCCTAATGTCTCGTTTCAGGTTCAAATGTATGTGGTGAGTGGATCGTTTAGTAAATTTGGTCTTTGAGAAGTCTCGCATGCACTGAAATTCAAATGAAAATGTTGGTCATGTGGTCTATGATTATTCTTATTATCATTTATGTTAATGGCTATCAATGCAACCCTGGATTTATCATCACAAGATAATTTTTAATCAATGTGTATTGTATGGCGATGAACTTGTGAACATTTACATAGCTTTGGATATGAGTTGAGGGTCACTCGCCGGTGCGCTAGGGTTTGCTACAATGCACGAGGGTTGCAGTTGTCAGGTTTTTTGCAGTAGGGGCCGTATCCCCTGTGGCTGTTCTAGATGCCGCCCCAAACCATGACGTCTGTGGGTTTGGGTGATGATGTAGAGATGGGCGAGGCTGGAGGTGTGGCGAAAGCAGACAAATAGAGGATGGGACTGGGGGGATTCCTCCCAAAATCCCTTTCCATTCCGACCATTCAGATCCGAGCAGAAAAAGTCAGAGAAAAAGTGGAACTCTGGAAGGAGAAGGATTTAACTGGTAAGTTTGTGGGGATCTGGCCTTAGGAGAAGGATATGGTCTGGTGGATCAAAAGCACCTGGAATCCGAAAGGTCACTATGATCTCCATTTGGGGGCCAAGGTTTTCTTTACCATTATTTTCTTCAATGTGGAATATAGGGACAGGGTGCTGGAGGGAGGACCCTACTTTTTCTTCTCTGCTGGGTTATATCTCAGACCCCAGAAAGAGCGATTCAATCTTGAAACAGAGGAAATGAAAGTTTCCCTAGTGTGGATTAGGATCTTTTCCCTCCCCCGCGAATTCTGGGACCTGGAAATATTGCAAGATATCAGCAACACCCTTGGGGAATTCATCAAAGTTGCGGAGCAGACAAAACAACAAAGGTATACTGTGTGTGCTCGGATATGTTTTTACATGGATATTTCAAAAGACCTCCCAGAAGCTATCAGTCTGAATTGGGAGGATGAAGAATGGATTCAACCAATTGATTATGAGCAGCTCCCCTTTAGGTACAGATTGTGTCACGAATATGGTCATTTTGGTATAAATTGCCCTAAGTCGGCCCAGTCGAAATCTTCAACCAGAACTGAGCAAGATGGAGACAAGGATAGGGAGGGTTTCAACCAACTCTGGAATCGTAAGAAGAATAGATAAGGAGATCAAAATAGGAAAGGGAAGGATCAAGTAGATAGTGGGTCTACTAGCAAAAAATCGTTTCAAATATTGGATGAGATTGGCGAGGATAGCGAGGGACGAAAGAGTGAAAGGGAACCTCTGAAGAATTTGGCTGCTGCTGCTGTGGAAACGCTGAACCAGGAGAAGAGTCCTGGAGGAGGATGGCGATGAAGAATTGGATCTGGGGGAATTAAATTTGGATGAGATTGAGAAAGAATGTGAAAAAAGGGGAAGGGTTATGTCTCTAGACGGCAGCTGGAACTTCTCCAAGAAGCAATTATCAAATCTAAAGCAAATCAACGATTGGGCATAGTGGCTGACCCTCAGTCTAGGAATAAAAGGAAATCCCCAGCTGAAGACCTGAAGCACGAGAGAAAGTCGAACAAAGAGAGAATATCTGAGATAGGTGTTAAACTAATAGAATCTGGCCAGTACCCGACGATCAGGGTGGCCTTTTCTGAGGTTAAAAAAGTTGCTCAATGAATACTGTGTCTTGGAACATCCGGGGGTGCAATCACCCACGGAAACTCAAAACCTTAGCAAGAAAGGTGAAACAGGAAAAAATGGATGTATTATTCCTGCAGTAAACAAAATGCAATTCTGCAACAATGGAGAAAGTAGGGCAAAGGATTTGGAAAGGCTGTGAGGTTATGACAATTGATGCCAATGGCATGGCTGGAGGTTTGGCGGTTCTCTGGAAGCCTCAATCCATTCGCTTATCCAATTGGAGGGCTAATAGGTTTGCTTTGACCTCAGAGTTCTCAGTGATTGATTTGGCGGTTTCTGGTACTCTGGTGAATGTCTATGATCTGAGTGCCTTCCCTCAAAAGGAGCCATTCTTACGCTTCTTGACCTGGTTATCGGAGCAGGCAGGTGAGGGGTCATGGATTGTTGGTGGGGATTTCAACCTGATTTCCTCCCTTAACGAGGAAAAGGGTGGGAGAAGGGATTTGGACAGATTCCAAGAAAACTTTAGAGATTTATTGAGCCTTAGTCCTTTCATCGATGTGGAAACTGGAAATGGGTGGTACACCAGGAAATCATCTTGTAGCTTCAATATTTGACAAATTCTTAGCTACTGAAGATATTGCACGTGGTATGGGTGACGTCAATGCCAGTGTTCTCCCGGCGGCGGGTTCTGACCATTGGCCCATATGTCTGCACTGGGACAGGTTGAATGCCTTTCTCAATGGACCCTTTTGATTTGAGCAATTCTGGTTGGAACATACAGACTTCAAAGACTTGGTGGGACAGTGGTGGCAAGAGATGGTCCCCCCTAAGGGATCTGACATGGATCAATTCCAGCAAAAACTCAAGTCTCTAAAATCTAAGATTCGCACCTGGAACAGGGATGACTTTGGCAATATTTTCCAGGATAAGAAAAAACTGCTCGAGGATTTAGAGATTATTTATCGGAAATGCATGGATGATGGCTGGGATGAGGTTTTAAGAGAACATGAGAAAAATCTTTTGGAGCGGCTTGAAGCTCGCGAGAGGCAAGAGGAGATTTATTGGAAATAGAAATATCGGAACCAATGGCTCCAAGAAGGGGAAAAGAACACTAAGTTCGTCCACAATACTGTAGTCCAAAATCGTCACAGGTCTAAAATCTTCAAGCTTAGGAAAAACAATGGTGGCCAACTGGAGACTAGAGGAAAAATTGAGGAGGAATTAATCCACCACTTTGCGGTTGTTTTAAAGGAAGACCGTTTCGACCACAAGCATGACATTGCCAAAATCACTAGCCTCATCCCTCGATTAGTATCCAGGGAGCACAATGAGATGCTTGGTAAACCGGTGTCAATGCAGGAATTTGAGGAGGCCTTGAATCAGATGGCCTTGCGGAAATACCCTAGGCCTAACGGGTTCACCACTAATTTCTTCCATTTATTTTGGGATCTGATCAAGGAGGAGGTTCTTCAGATTGTGGAAGAATCACGTGGCTGTCATGGGGTCTTAAAGGCATTTATTGCCACCTTCTTATCCCTCATTCCGAAGGAGGAAGGAGCTGATACGCCTGGTAAGTTTAGACCAATAGCCCTCTGCAATGTTATCTATAAAATCATCACTAAGGTCATAGCCAACCAGCTCAAGCTGCCTCTTCTCCCTATCCTTATCATCCCAGAGCAGTCGGGATTTGTGGAAGGTAGACAAATTATGGATGGAATTATTCTGGTTCAAGAGACTATGCATTCCTTGAAGGTCACAAAGAAACCGTGCATGCTAGTTAAATTGGATATAACAAAAGCCTACGATAAAGTCAGCTGGCAGTATATGCGTTGTATCTTGGAAGCTTTTGGTTTTGACAGGGACAGGGTGGATTGGATTATGAATCTGGTTTTTACCCCCTTTTCTTCTATCCTTCTTAATGGGGTGTCGACAAAACTGCTGCAAGCCTCCAGGGGTATTCGTCAAGGAGATCCTCTATCCCCTTTCCTCTTCATCTTAATGGCTGAGGGTCCTAGTAAACTTCTGCAGACTCAAGCAAATGATAGAGGGATTTGTGGGCTTCAACTCCATGAAGGGATGGATAAGCAAATGCACCAGCAATTTGTGTATGACACTATGTTAATGCGGCACCCTTCAGTCCAAGAGGCCCGAGCTTTTAAAAAGAGCCTAGATATTTTTGCTAAGGCATCAAGGCTCAAAGTAAATCCAGAAAAATCTCAGGTGTTTTTCTTCAACACTGTCGGACCCACTCAACGCAATATTTTGAGAATTTTTGGTTTCTCTCGGGGATCTTTCCCATCCAAATATCTTGGGGTTCCTCTTGCGGAAGGAACTATTAGCAAGATCTCCTGGCAAGATCTGCTCGACAGAATGTGAATAAAGTTGGCCAGTTGGACTCTACATCCTTTAAACCTTCCCAACCATCTGATTTTGGTCAAAACTGTTCTCCAAGCTATGCCAGTTTATCTGTTCTCGATGCTTTCTGCTCCTAAGGAAATTCGTGGTATCCAGAGAAATTTTCTCTGGGGAGGTAGGGAAACTAAGTCTAAATTTTCTCTGGTGGGTTGGGAAAAAATCTGCAGACCCAAGGAAAAAGGTGGTCTTGGAATTAGAGACCCTGAGGTGTTGAGTGAAGTTTACGGTTCAAAGATCTGGTGGCGGTGGTGTAACCACAGAGCTAAGCCTTGGGTGCGTCTGTGGCATACTAAATATGCCAGGGACAGACCTTTGGGGCAGTTGATCAGCTACAATGAGGAGAGGAATGGGTCTCACATTTGGATAAAAGCCTTCTCTGGCCCAAAGCTTGTCCAAAATCATAGCTTTTGGGAGATACATGGTGGGGAACTTGCCAACTTCTGGGAAGATTCATGGAATCATCTCCCCAAACCGGGGGATGATCCTCGCTGGCAGGCTACAGGGTTAGAGGGATGTCAGAAGGAAAAGTCAAAGTGTGCCATTATTGGGAGAATCTAGTGCAGGAGGGGCACATAAAATGGTTGGACTGTCGCTATTGGGAAGGCCTAACCACGACAGAGACTCTTCATGCCTTCGAGACTACTATTCAGGAGCGGTTCATTCGTATCAATAATGATCCTGATAAGCTGAGGTGGGGCTTCAAGCATAAAGGTATTTTCAGCATTAAGGAAGCCTGTGATATCCGGATTGACCGTGAGGAAGGGGAGGATAACACCTGGAAAAATATTTGGGGGATGAACCTCTGGCTTAAAATTGTTGTCTTTTGTTGGTTGGTGGTTTGGAAGAGAATTCTGACAAGTGAAAATCTTAGGAGACGAGGGATCTTGGGGCCATTTCGCTGCAATCTTTGCCTCAATTCGAAGGAGACTTTGGGGCACTTATTAGATGCCTTCCCTTTCTCGTCTTCTCTATGGGACAGAGGAGCCTTGATTTTTCGGAGAAGCAACCAGGTTAGAGGTCAACCGGATCAAACTCTCAAGGAATGGAATTCTAAAGCTTTCATGAATCCGATTATTGGGACTCTATGGAAGATGTTTCCGGGCATGGTAATATGGACTGTCTGGAAGGAGAGAAATGAACATATTTTCGAGACAAAAGTCACAGGGAAGAGGAGGTTTGGAGAAATCTTGTTAACAATATGAAAGAAACAATAAGAATCTCTCAATGGGGATATAAGGATAAGGATTTATCGGAAGGGGAATTACGTATTGTGGAAGGATGGACACCAGGAAGAACTGATTTGGATGGGCTCAGGAGGAAAGTGAGGATATGTCGTCCTAGCAGTCCGATTCATTGGTCACCTCCTCTACTCTCAGGTTTTAAAATCAACTTTGACGGCGCTTCTCGTGGAAACCCTGGAATGGCTGGTTTTTGAGGAATCTGTAGGAATGCATCGAGCAACATTCTTAAAGTGTTTTTTGGTTTCATCGGATTCGACTCTAACAATTCCGTCGAGCTGGAAGGTCTAATTCAGGGTATTCATCTAGTAATTAGAGAAGCTTGATTTTCGGCTGTGTTGGAGGGAGATTCCCTGATTATAATTCAAATGGCGAAGAAGCTTTTATGTGGTCAATCTCCGGAAAATATCTCGTCTAGTTGGCGTCTCTTGGACAGGATGGAACACCTGAGGACTCTCATTGCCAATCATACTGCCATTTATTTTTCCCACGTCAAAAGGGAGGCAAATAAGGTGGCAGATCTTCTTGATAACCAGGGTATTGTTTCGGGTAGGGCCCTCATTGGTGGAACCATGGAGGACAATCGACACAAGAATTGGGTTGTGAACTGCAGCCACCTCATAGATTCAGACATGGAAAGAAGCAGACAAATGGCAGTGATGGCTCCACCCACCCATGACGGTGACAGGAGTCGGTTGGGGGCAGTTATTGAGGGGCCTCGTGTCCAGGGGAAATCATGCAAGGAATGACACTTGCAACCTCTTCGATCCCCGACGTGAGTATAAGAGGGTACAGTTCAAGGCATGGGAAATCTGGAAGACAGGATTCGTACAGGCTACCATTTACAACCATCGACATCTTCTTTATTTTGCTTAGTGGGATGCTCGACTTCATGATTGCAGCTTCGTACCTGGTGACGGAATCTCATAACTTATCGGCTACCCTAATTATGTCACTTTGGGTTTTATATGCGGGTGGTGTTCCCTTCATTTCCACCCAAATCCTTTTCTATTTGGCTGTTTTCTTTCTGAGAGAGGGGGTTAAGAGTTTCATGGAGTTGTCTTGTGGGTAGTTTTCCTATGTTCGGCCATCGAATCTTACCTGGGTGAGAGTAATGGCTCCTAAGCAGAGGCTCAATGTTGAGGATTTGAAGGGCATTGGTGTTTCTGGGCAGAAAGTGGATGGGGAGGTGACTGAACAGCGGGGCGAGAGAACGGATCAGGTGACTCGAGCTACCACTAAATCCAGAGCTCAGGAGGCCACTTCGTTCTTCCTCGAGCGCATCCCTCCGTTGATTCGGGATGATATAGTCTCAGTGGAGAAAGAAATTTTGGATACTGTGCAGGTGCTTCCAATGGAGGACCTTCGTCGTGAGGTGGAGGATTGGGTGGTGGACCCAGGTTCTACGGTGGGTCGAGCTTCGGCTTATGATCGCATGATCATGACCTATTGGGTTACGAAAAAATTGCTTGCGCATGTTACCATGGACACTCTCAACAAGCACCAAGGTGATGAAGAACCTGTTCGCTCCTGGAAGGCTCACAATGTGGACATCCGGTTAATGCACATGAAAATTGATGCGATTGCCACTAAATTAGGAGTCTCCTTTTACTACTAGGGTATGGAAGAGGCGGAGCACTTAGGCATCAGTCGCAGGAGAAAGCAGAATTCCATGGAGACAGTGATGGATATTGAGAAGGAGAAGAGAGTTCCCAAGGGAATGCAACCGAACTTGGATGGCTGTAGTGGGGGAACTCCTCCCTCGGTCCCTGCTTGAAGTCGGGTTTGCTGTTTCTTTTTGTCTCTCTCTGGTCTTTTTAGTTGGTTTTGATATGCTATCTTTTCTAGATGCTATGGGGCTATTCAGTTGTTTAGGGTTTGTGAAGTCAGTCATTTTGAACAGTTTGTCTATATCTTGATTCCTGTTTGGCTGAGACTAGCCAGGAATTCTATGATTTTGAAGACTCTGTAAGAACAACTCTGTACTTTATGTTTCAACAGTAATATATAGTTTTTATTTACAAAAAAAAAAATCAATGTGTATTGTATGAATGTGCGCGTGTTGTAAACTACAAATATCATCTTAAACATGTGTATGGATGAGTGATCTCATCATTTGTATCCAAAAAAAAGAGCATAATTTTTAAAAACTAGTGATTCCCCATAATGGTGCAAAGGATGTCGTAAAAACAATGTGTTAAAATGTAACATGTATTACATGGATTTGAACATAGATCATACATATGGAATTAGGTGATTTTATTGTAATGGTTGGGATTTAAACCAAGTGTTTCTTATTTGTATCAACCATTCGTGATTGTATCAGTGTTATAAATGTGGCATAGGGAATAATACCATAGAGAGAAGAGGCAATAAATACCCTTTGAGTGAAACAACAATTTTATGAATACCTTGGAAAATCCATGAATTTTCTAGAAATTATAACAAATACAATAGATACTTAATAATATCCAAGCTGAAGTATATAAAAGAATATTAACATAATGCACAATAATGGCATCACCTTATCTCAATAACAAATATAACAGAGTTAATAAGGGTTCACATCCTAATGACATGAAACAAAATTTATGCAATAGTTGTACTCTACTACATATGAATTTTAACAAAAACTTTTGTCACTACATAGCTTGTTCAATAGACTTGTTATGATGGAAAATTTTTGAGATATAATTTAAAATCTATTTGAATTCTTATTGTTATGGGATAGAGATAAATATTGTCATACTTAACATGAAGTTTTTTTCACAAAAACATACAGAAAAAGCTCATGCAACATATAATGACACCACGTCTTTTAACTAACAATCCATTATTCAACATGGTGTCACAAAGTGTTGACCTATGGCCTATATAGAAAACCATCACTCAACAACCTATGGATTATGTAGAAAACCACCAGTTAACAACCAAGATCATACAACTCCACTTTAGATGAGGGAGAGGTTTGGTCATGGCCCACAACAATCACTAGTTATTCAAAATAAGGCCAATTTTGAAACTTTCCTAATTTGGAAGTTAGTGTCAAAGTGATGCCTAATGGGGGTTTGTGGAGGGTAGAATTTTGTTATAACAACCATCCTAATTTCTCCATAAGTATAAGATCTCCAAGATACAAAGGCTTAACAAGCGGGCACCTTCCAAAGTCAAATACCAACCTCGAATATAAATACATTTATATCTTCTCATACTCTACTTCATTCCATACTTAGTATTTTCCCTACATTTTCTTTTATTTTCCACTTCTAATAACTTCATGTCTTCTACTTGTCAACTTCTCTCATAACTACATCACCTCCACCTATCCCCCTTATATTTACGGCATACTTTTTGCACCGTTAGGTGCAATTTCTAGTTATTATGTGGACATGGAGTAATTGGAGGTCCTTGGAGGTGAAAGTGGACATATTGCAATGGCCTAGAGAAATTGGTGTGTTGAATACCTTATCTTGGAAATTTCTTGGAGTTAGTTTTGTGGATGTTACTTGGAGCAGATTACCTTGGAGGCCACGTGGCTTCTTCACCAATCTTATTCCTTTCTTGTTGGAGAGATTCCCCTTTGTTAGGGACTCCATGTATCTCATCATTGTACAAGTGGCATTGACCACCTTATTTTATTGTATTAGTTGCTTGAAGTGGGGATTTTGTTGTATTTTAGCCCACCCTAGGGTAGATCTCAGGAAATAATGATATTTTATTTTATAAGGAAGTTTAGCCTCTCCTATAAATAGAGAGCCACTTCCTCATTTCATTTTCGTGGTTGGACTTTAAGATTTCTCTCTCTTTTGGATCTTCATCAATATATCTTTCTTTTGTGCAATTTATGGTGTTAAGGGTTCTTTCTATGTGGAATTAGTGTTGTCAATGTTTGAAGTCTCTTATTCTTGGTTCTATGTTGGTGTTTAAAGGATTGATGGTAGAATGTTTAAGGCTTTACAAACCTCTTAAAGATTAATCTAGTTGAGTAGTTGTAATAACCCTTGGAAGGAGGGCATCTTGAGATCTTGGCTTGCAGATTCTCCTTTGATGGTTTAGTTAAGTGTTTTGGAACATTGTCTTGCAGAGAGTTGGATTCCTTCGCAAGGGTTTCCAGGAATTTATCTTTTCTACAGTTGATCTTGGGTGGCTTGGACATCCCCTCACTAGAGCTCCTTATTGTAAACCTCGAACTTCATTTTTATCCTCATGGTGATGTGACTTGTACCCTAGTCCCGACCCTAATTTCTAAAGGAACTAGACCAATTCTTAAAGGACGCTCTTCTTGGCCTCACTTACCATTTGATTCACCTTGACTCCATAGCCCTAGTTGGATATTAGCTTGATTTCCTAGGTCTCTCTATCACATATTATAAAAAACGCTAAAAAACTACAACCCGATTTTGTTAAGTCTATCTCTTCCAAATCACCTTGTGCCTTCATTTCCATAGCCTAACAATCCTATCTAGGGATCCCCCATCAAGTTGGAGGAGAGCCAACCAAAAGTGCATAGAGGCAGTTATCGTGGTGATAGTGTGTAACACCTCTCAGTTTACCTCGGCTAGCGACGATATTTAGGGATTTAACTATAGGTGCTAGTTTATGCAGTAACATGGAAGATGCAAGGAAGAAGATGTTCTTCAAATTGTTGAACTCATTGATTATGTATTTTATCTTACTTTTAGTACTATGCTGATGTTCAACACTGCTCTCTAAATTGAGGGACATTCCTTTGAAGATCACTGCAATATATTCCTTATTGTACTAAGAAAACTCTAGATGTTCAATTTTTGTATCTTTGCCCCTAGTTTGGATAACATCTTTCACAAAATTCCTAGCATATTTTTTTTTTTTATAAGCTAGTAGTAGGTCCTTATATTATCAGAATCAAAATATACAGAGTTTCAGAATCCCCGGGTCCTCTCATGGTAGAGAAAACAGACCTCGAAAAAATACTGGATATGTCTCTTAATATAGTAATCTTTAAAACAGTCATTAGAGCTATCATAACTAGAAAACGAAATAACAAAACAGCAAGATAAGTTGGTCAAAAACCAAAAAAACCAGGAGAGCCGGCATGACTTAACTACTGGTGTAGTCCTTCTGGTCAGGTTGAGTGGTCGGGTCTTTGGCAAGCGTAATCCCGAACCGACGCGCAAACTGTTGCTGATTGTATAGGAGCTGCTTCATCATGTCTTGCATCTCGTCAAGCTGCATAAGGATCTCTTCCTGTGCCTCATTTCGATCTGCAAGCGCCTTACCCAGAACCTGCTTATGAGTCCAGTGCAGGTCCAGGGTTTTCTGGTAGAGAGTGGCACGACCCCTTGTATTGCCGGGGTCAGGGATGAGGGCCTCAAATTCTTCTCGAATTTCATCATCAGTCAATCAGCGTCGAGAAACTATGGCATCATCTTCAGCGTCGGTGATCTCAGCTTGAGCCTGAGTAGGGATCTTTGAATGGTACTTATAGGCCTTATCCACCACCCCCCGCATGAGTTTAATGGGAAGAGGGGAGGAGGAGATTTGCGGTTGAGCGTTGGCCTACCGGGTGAGGGCCTGCTTCTTGGGCAGCATAATTGTAGAGAGACCGAAACTGAGAGGGTCGCAAATGAGCCAGGCGACAAAGAAACGGAGCGCGAAGGACTCTGGAACCCACACCACCCACGAAGCAACAGTGGGCAGCGAAAGAAACTGCGAACCAGGGAGCAGGAGAGGTTGAGAGCTGAAAGGATAGGAAACAGAGCAGTTACAGGAAATGATCGCACTGAGAAAATTAGCAGTGGATCCCTTACGCAGTAAAGCTCTCAGGCGAGCATCTGAAGGTCTGGGGAGGTTCATGGTGGAGTGTTTATCAACCAGGGAGCCCTTAAAAATCATGAGAAGAGAAAGACAGACCCAATCAATCTACGGCATGGGATTCATCAATGTTAGATCCCAAAGCAGATATGGAGTAAAGGATGGGACCTTGCGCATGCAGGAAAGGTCATGCAACTAGAGCGAAACAAGGCTCCGGATAGGTGAATTAAGGGAGGAGTTATAAAAGATCATGGGGCACGTGGATGGAGGAGGGCGTCATGTGGTCAGGCTCGGAGGTGGCCCTAGTAGAAATTTGGTGGGGCACATGTGGAGGTGCATGGACTGCAGACTGGGCATGCATGCTGGAAGGCGCGTGGCCAGGGCTGGTGAAGGGCGTGTGGCCGGGGTTGGTGCTGGGGGCGGTTCCCGTTGTCAAGCTGGCTGTGGGTTGGCTGCTGCATGCGGAGCTCTTTGCAGTGGTGGCTGTAGATGTGGTAATGCAATGGTGCACCCCTGTGGAGAAAATTCCTAGCATATTCACAAAATATCTCATCCATCACATATTCTCTTCTATCATTTACGACCTTTTCTAAATCCTCCAATGCCTTTAAGGTTTCCTCATAATGTAGTTATCTACACTTTGTTATAAAACTAGAGATATCTTTGCATAAATTTGCATGAGAAGAAGTATTTGTGGCCAGACCCTTACCTCTATCTTGATCAATTGGAGTGCATATCAATTGTCTTGTGGCTATGAATTGTTGAGAAGTTTTCCTAACATGCTTACTAGGGTTCCTTGGCTTCTCATCCTCACCCTCCTCCTTTCTTACCATGGGTTCCATTGGACATAAAACAAGCTTAAAGTCCTCAAAATCACCGCCACTCTCTAGGTGTCCACTTCAATCCCTAGATCGAGCCACTAAGGTGCTTTACTAATAGATCACTGGAGAGTAAAATTCATAAAAACAAAGTGTGGTATTAGAAAAATATAACAATATTTTGAAATTTAAATTTCTATTCATTGGCTACTACAAAAACAAACTAGATCCTACTTAGTGTTGAAACACTAGATAGGGTTACATTGTTGAGCATGAGGGAATGATTATACAATAACACATTGGTATTATGAATAACTAGTGCAATTATTACATAGGACTTCACCTCCTTATATATAGTTACTCATGGAGCCAATCATTTCCACTTGTGACTGTTGGATAGATTTGCTTTACATAGAAAGTACAAAAGCAAAACTAAGCATAAAGTAACTTTTATTACAACATGTAAGCCTTATATTCGAACATTGTTTTTTAATGCTTATAATACTAACACACAAACTAACTGAGCAAAAATACACTAATTGAAAAAATATATAAGAGGTAATCAAAATCAAACATTCTTTAGAAACTTATTCTTTCAAAACAATTATTAGAACAAGTAGAGCTCCATCAAGTTTCCTCATAACCTTCGTAAAGTTGTAGCTCTCAAGTTGAATTACCAAGTTCGCATATCCACCTTTGTTGGCTCAGATTCAGATGCAAGGTTCTAAACTCGGTTACCAACAATAATGCTATGAGTATTGGCATTTTCAGCATCTAGGAAGGATACAGTCTCATCGAGACACTCATAAGAATTATAGAGACTAAAAGTAGGTAAGGGAATTGCACAAATTCATCATTCATCATTCATAATCTCATTCACATAACATATTCCATATATAATTCATGCGTAGTAAACATTCAAACATAGAAAATCAGATAACAATGAGTTCATATTTCATTCATTATATCAGAACTCTCATTACAATCATATACTCAAAATGGGGATTAGCATCAACCCAAGACAATCTCATTTCTTCCCTTTTTATACAAAACATAGATAGTTATGTCTCTCTCCAACTGTCTTTTAGCTATTTTACTTAATTTCAAAACACATAATTAACTAAATAATGCATCGTGCTTCTTTACAATGTCGCATTCTACTTCTTACATAAACTTATGTCACTACAATGCCAAAAGGCTCCCAACACTATGTTGGGATCACCCTCGAGCCCATCTTTAGTCAAGAGTCACCTATTGAACTGATGGGAACACCTGTGATAGTTGCACTGCAAATCCATCAAATTGATTTTTCAGTTCTTCCACAGATTGCAACAAAGTATCAAAACCATTCTGAAATTTTACTGCATCTTCCTTGGTGACAAGCTGCTGACTGGGTCGCATAGCTTCACCTATATCAACATCTTTATGAGACTTCTCATACGCTTGTGCAATATTAACATAATGCATATTAGTTTTTTCCTGCAAGTCCATAACATGAGCAGTGACTTGTCATGTCTTTGTCTTCATCATATTAATTTTCTTAGTAAGGCTAGAGATATCATTCATAGCCTCCATTCTAGTAGACACTGGAAATGTTTGTAAAGGCTTATTCTTGGTTCTAAGATCTTCTTCTAGTACTTTAACTTGTGCTTCTTTCTCTGTTTCTTCATGTAAGTCCTGCGAGTGACCCCAAATTGAAAAACTCATATTTACCAACTTTGACAACTTTTGCACTGTGCTGTTAGCTTTATCAAATGCCTCCTCTTCCTAGACAATATGTTCTTTCAATTTTGATTGCTATGGTGTCTCTATCTACAACATGTTTTCTTTAAGTGTCTCATTCTATGCATGCAAACCTTCAACCAAGTCTTTGATATGTTGACATTTTTCTCCAACACTAGTAGAAAGTGGTTCCTCTCGGTGCAGCTCCAAATGTAAATCTTCTACTGTCGTAGTCAAAGAAGAATTCTATGCAACAGTTTTGGAATGGACCTACTGCAAGTCACTGTGAACTTTTGTTATGCCTGCTTATCGCACATCATTTCTTTTGTCAACATTATTGTATACTATTGCAACTGCTGAAAAGATACCCACGACAGATCTATCTCAAATGCAATTTACTTCATCATCATTGGAAATTTTTTTGTGATTGGATTCTGTATCACTGCACAAGGATCAACTTATATAATTTATTGGAGCAAGCTTTGTTCCTCTGGTCTTCTTACAAGTTCACCCACCTCCATCGATGTACTTGTAGGTTTAGGATCACTAATATTCAATTTACCTTTCAATCTACCCAATTGCTTGGTAGACATTACTTGTAATGACTATTGTGTTTTCCGGTTAGTCTCAATAGACCCAATGATATTTCTCTTTGGATGTTTTCGACATTGTATCTTTTGTCTGCATCTCTGGTTTTTCTTCCTCTATTACTGCTGATGAAAATAAAGTGGTTCATTTCTTCTTCCTCTTCTCAGGGACATCCTCCAAAAGTTTCGGGTCTTTCTTCTTCTGTGCGCTGAGCCTTGGAGAACCACACACCTACTTCAAACTTGTAGAACCTTTGGTTTGTTGCTTCTTCTGCTTCAGAGTATTCAATATTTGCACATATGAATCTGGATTCCATTGATGTTCCTTAGGCCAATCCATCATAGCTTGCTTGATATCTTCTTCAATCACATAAAAATGAAACATCTATGTTCTGCTAGAGGGTTATGTGCACAGTGAAATAAAATCATTATGGTTATTAACTGAAAAATATAGAACATACTCATACTTATTGACTAAACTTGAAGGAATCTAGTATGAATCAACCGAAGCTTGAATCATGTCATTGTACCAACATTGAAACGCCAAATTAGTCTCTTACTTATTTTCATCATCTTTAATCAACTTACAAATATTAAATTTTGGAGCCAGAAACTCATATGTTACCTCTGTGTCATAAGCTTTACCTTCAAGTAGCCTGAGTAGTTTCCATTCAATCATACCTATCAACGATAATACCCAAAAAAAATGAAATTCTTCACCTGCATCCTGTGTATCCAAACAATCCTATATAAATTCATCAAACAAGTATTGTGCCCGGTTCTTTTTTATTCCATGGGTGCCCAGTTCTTTTTTATTCCATGGGTACAATGCTTAGTGGAAAATAAGACTCGCATAGGGCATTCATCCTTGCGACATTTTCTTATAATTTTTCTTGCTAAAATTTGTGTTGCAAACCTGACTTGCTGGTTTGTGATCTGCAATATAATTGTACCTCATGCACCCAACCGGTGAGTGCCATACTTTGCATAAACTTCCTCTACTTTCATATCTATGGCTGCAATCGTTTCAGAAGGATCCTCCCCCACACATGGCAATCCTATTTTTTTTAATGACATCCAAATCGATTGGATAGGGTTTGTCCAACCATAATGCTCCGCCATGGACTCAGCTCAACAAAAACCTTATACATCATGTAATACTTGGACTTATTCCAAAGTGTGGAACATCTATGAGAGACATAGTCCCATATTTGAAAATATTGCATGCCTAGGGTTTTGGTACCACCCTCTCTATATTATCATCTTCGATTACAACCTCAACATAATTACTATGAAGAACTCGCAACAATTAATTGATGAATACACGATATATCAGATCACAGAATACTTTTATTGATCGCAGGCAACTTCAAGGGGGCAACCTCCTTTGAGCAAGCTCAATACAAAATAACTTCACGGTGCCTTCATAGGCCTCAACACACACTTATATACTAATTCTAGGCGCCAATACTATGGGTCAAAACCATGGGCCAATACAAACTATGGATCAACAATACTACGAGTGACTTACAAAGCATATGCGCCAAACAACAATAACACAAACTATGGATCAACAATTACTATGGGACGACTTACAAAGCATATGCGTCCAACAACAATATACTAACAAAGTAAAGACATGGGTTCCTAACATCCCCTCCCCCTTAGAAAAAGCTTTGTCCTCAAAGCTTTAGATGTGGAAATTGTTGTTGAATCTGAAGGAGTGGTTCCCATGTAGCATCCTCTGGTTGCATGCCGTGCCACTAAATTAAGACCTCTGTGATAAAGCGAGAGCAAAGCTGACAAGTGCGCTTATTGAGGATGGCTTCCGGCTCCAAAAGGATGGATCCTTCATTATCCAGTTCGGGTAAAATAGTTTGTACTCTGATGTTGGTGCCAAGAACTTTCTTCAGATAAGAGACATGAAATACTGGATGAATGCGGGAAGAAGGAGGAAGTTTCAATTTATAAGAAATGGACCCAAACTTCAGAAGAATCCGATATGGCCCATAGAACTTTGGAGCGAGCTTATGACACCCTTTGAGTTTCGGGGAGGATTGCTTGTACGGCTGGAGACAAAGAAAATCCATATCACCTGCTTGAAAAGTGTGCTCAGAACGGTGCTGATCGGCTTGCTGCTTCATGCGATTTCTTGCCATGTGAAGATTGTCTCGCAAAATGCGAAGAATCTGATCGCGGTTGCGAAGGACTGTGTCAACTGCCTGAACTGGTGAACTGTTGGGGGTGTATGGAAGAAGAACTGGCGGTGCCTAACCATAGACTGCTTCATATGGGGTCATTTTAGAGGCAGTGTGGTAAGAGGTATTGTACCACCATTCAGGGAGAGGGAGCCACTTTTCCCACTGATGTTGTTGTTCAGAGGTGAAGCAACGAAGATAAGTTTGCAAGCATTTGCTGATAATTTCAGTTTGACCATCTATTTGTGGGTGATACCCTGAACTCATCTTCAGTTTGATGCCAGTGTAGCGAAATAGTTCTATCCAAAAATGACTGGTGAAAATCGCATCACGATCTGAGACAATGGAAGAAGGGATGCCATGAAGACGAAAGATCTGGTCCAGATAAATTTGAGTGACTGAGGAGGCTATATAGGGATGGCTGAGAGCACAAAAATGACTATATTTGGAGAGGCGATCAACCACAACCAAAGTCACTGTCTTCCCTCCAGACTTAGAGAGCCCTTTAATGAAATCCATAGAAATATCTGTCCAAATCCGTGTAGGTATGGTCAAGGGTTCGAGCAATCCCGGAAGGAGTGTCGTTTCACCCTTATTGCGCTGGCAGGTATCACATTCAGCCACCATCTGTTGAATTGTCATTTTCATGCCTTCCCAAAAGAAGTTACGTCATGCCCGCTCATACGTTTTGAGGAACCCAGAGTGCCGTGCCGATGGAGAAGCATGGAGTTCATAGAAGACAGCCTGTTGAATATCTGTGCTCTGGGGAAGCACTAGACGACCCTTGTATCTCAGGGAAGCACCATCCCAAGAGTAATGTGGTACAACAGAAGGGTTGTTGGCCAAGCGTTGGATGATTTGAGATAATGAAGAGTCATTGACATAGCCCTACTAAACAGATTGCAACCAATTTGGAACATGCATATAAATAGCTAGAAGAGAACCCTGGTCATCAAATGTGTGAGAAAGAGCATCCGCCACAATATTGTCCTTACCCTTCTAGTAAGTGATCTCATAGTCATAACCCATGAGTTTGATAACCCATTTATGTTGTGCTGGGGAGGATACACGTTGTTCCAGGAAATATTTCAGACTCTGGTGATCAGTCTTGATGCAGAAATGATTCCCTAATAGGTATCGGCTCCACTTTTGTACTTCACGCAAAATAGCCATCATTTCCTTCTCATATGTAGAGGCATCTAACTTATTACCTGAAAGGGCTTTGCTAGTGAACGCAATGGGGTGTTCATCTTGAAGGAGAACCGCACCAAGTCCATTTCCGCAAACATCACTCTCAATAATGAAGTGCTTGGAAAAATCGGGCATAGCTAGAACAGGTGTAGTACACATAGCTTGTTTCAGTTTGTCAAATGCACACTCAGTAGCATGTGTCCATGTAAAAGCATCCTTTTTCAATAGAGCCGTTACTGGAGCTGCAATCTTCCCATAATCCTTGACAAACTTGCGGTAGTATCCAGTCAACCCCAAAAAACCACGAAGGTTCTTGAGTGTCTGAGGCCACGACCAATTGTTCATGGCAGCGATTTTGGCAGGATCCACGCGAACCCCTTCTGCTGAGATAATGTGCCCGAGATACTCGACTTCCTTCTGTCCAAAAACACATTTAGACTGTTTGGCGTGGAGATGATGGTCAGAGAAAAGTTTCATTACAAGATCTAGATGTTGGAGATGTTCAACCCAGGTTTTACTATAGATGAGGATATCATCAAAGAATACCATAATGAATTTCCGCAAGTAGGGACGGAATATTTTATTCATCAAGGCCTGGAATCTGGAAGGATCATTAGTGAGGCCAAAGGCCATGACCAAAAACTCATAGTGGCCATCATGTGTGCGAAAAGTTGTTTTAGGGATATCATCCTCATCAACCCGAATTTGATGATACTTGGAACGAAGATCCAACTTGGAGAAAAATTGAGCACCATGAAGCTCATCAACAATAGGAATTGGAAACTTATCCTTGATAGTGAGGTGATTAAGTGCTCGGAAGTCAATGCAAAGGCACCATGACCCATCTTTTTTGTGGATAAGAAGAACTGGTGAAGAAAATGAACTAGTGCTTGGGCAAATAATACCTTGCTTCAGTAAGTCTCGAACGAGCATTTCAATCTCTGTTGTTTGGTGAAATGGGTAGTGATAGGGCCTGATGTTGGGAGGAATGCTTCTCGAAAGGAGCTGAACAAAATGGTCCTCTGGCCTTGAAGGTGGCAATCCCACTGGCTCAGCAAAGACACCTATATATCGATCTGGAATTTGTTGTAGATCCAAATGAGTAGTGGAGACCACTGATGGTTGCATCTGAATGGAATGGATCTGAGGGATGACACCATGTGAATTCTTCTTAAGGAGTTTTTCCATGCGATGTGAATTGATGATGCTGAGAGACCCTGGTTGTAAGCCTGTCAATGTGTGTTTTTGTCCATTGGGGGAAAACTGCATCCAAAGTTCAGCAAAATCCCATAAGATGGGGCCAAGTGTGCGTAGCCATTGAGCACCCAAAACCACATCATATCCGCCTAAGGTCAAGGAAAACATGTCAGAGCGTGGGTTATAATCTCCCATAGATATACACACATTACGACACTTCCCTTTGCAAGGTAAGGTGCCCCCATTAACAACCATGACTTCAAAGTTGGAGCAAGGATGGATAAAACAATCAGCCTGTCTGGCGATCCGAGGGTCAATGAAATTATGAGTGCTACCAGAATCAATGAGTATTGTAAGAGGAGGCTTCTTGAAGTAACCCCTGACCCGCATGGTTTGGGGGGTGTTGATTTTAACTAGCATGGAGAGATATCTCTGGTTGGTCGTCCTGAGACGGAGGGTTAATAGGCGGCTCCAGAATGTCGACCTGAGCATCCATTGTATTTGGAGCTTCTTCACCAATTTCAGAGGCAGGCGGAGAATCCATATCCAAGAGATAGAGCTTTTGTTGAACACATCTATGTCTCCGAGTGAATTTCTCATCACAATTATAACAAATCCCTTTTTCTCTGCGTGCTTGCATGTCAGTTTCAGACAAATGCTTGAGAGGAGTTGGTCGAGGAGCTGGCGGGATGGAAGTTCATTGAGAACCCATATTTCAGAAGGGAACAAAAGTCGGTTTGGAGCGTTGCTGGGCTGCAATCTTGTCTTCTACCAACTTAGCCAATCCCAGGGCTTCCATCATTGTGTTGGGACATAACATTTTAACCTTAGAGCGGATTGCACCCTTTAGACCACTGATAAAACAACTCCGGTAGAAGTCATCAGGCAATCCTTCAGTGTGGTTGGATAGTTTCTCAAATTTGGTTTGGTACTCTCTCACAGTTCCAATTTGGTGAAGTTTAGTGAGGGATCCTGTGAAGTCATCAAAAACACTGGGACCAAATCGTTGCAAAAGGAGCTGGAAAAAATCTGTCCATTTTGGCTCTTCATGAGCCTTGATGTACCAACGGTACCATTGAAGAGTTTTCTGTTCCAAATGAAAGGATGCAAGTGGAACTTTGTTGACATCAAAAGTATTATGCAGACTGAAATACTGTTCTGCACGATAGATCCATCCAGTTGGATCGGTACCATTGAAGCGAGGAAAATCAAGCTTCGGACCACGGAAATTATTGGAAGAAGAGAACCCATTGTCTGATGAAGACTCGGACTGTTGTTTGTTGTGCATGGATGAATGCTCAAGATGGAGGCCGAGAAATTTTTCATCCAGATCTTGGAGTTTGGCTTGGATGGTTGCAAGTGCTTCTTCCATGGTTTTTGCTCCCGCGCGGGTGACAACCATAACCAAGAGTTTTTTGTTTGTTTGTTGAGTGGGTAGAAAAACAAAAACAAAAACTGTTTCAGTAAAGGAAAATCTAGATTTGGGAAAAAACCTGAAGGATAATTTGGGTTTGACTAGATTTTGGACGCTGTCGAATGGACATGGAAGCAGAAAAGGAGGATTTCGGAAGCAGGGTGACGGAATGGGAAAATTTGGCAGAGAGGGACAAAGAAACAGAATTAGGAAAAGAAGTTATGGCAAACCCTAAAAATAGACAAATGTGGGATTTTGGGCTTTGGGAAGTGGAATTTGGGATAGGGTCCTTAGGAATTAAATATGCAGAATGGGATTACAGGGGTTCCAGGGAAGTTTCAAGGGAAACAGAGTGAAAACAAGGGAGATATGGCGAAAAAATTGTTTTGTTTGTTTGTTTGTTTTTCCCCAGAATGGATCTGCTACGGTGCAGAAGGGTTCAGAAACAGATGGATCTACAACGACGCAGAAGGGATCGGCAACAGATGGATTTGAAATGGCACTGAAGGGATCGACAATAGATAGATCTGAAACTGTGCTGAAGGGATCGACAACAGATAGATCTGAAACGATGCGAAAGTGATCAACAACAGTTCTGGATAGAGGAAATATGCGATTTATCAGCTGAAAATAGATATGGACCCCGTATGCTTGCCTTCCTAATGGTTCAGGGGATTCACTCAGCCACCAATGCTGTCTGACGGCTTGTGTATTGGGGCAGTACCCCTCACTCCACGGCTTAGGTAAAAATCATAACCGCTTTGCCACAAACGACAGCTCTTGCTTTACCTCACGAGTGGGAACTAGTCAATCAAGTAGGGGTCGTTTCCCTTTTCACTGGCAGGTCCTCTCAATGGGCCAACTACTTCTGGGTTCCTGTGGTACTCCTCACAATGATTTTTAGGGCTTATGCCCAAGTAATTCCTACAGTTAAGTGGATAGGGATTATTCCCAGATTCGAACCTGCAACAGATGTGAAAAAAACAATTTGGGCAGAAATTTCACCCAATGAGCCCAAGAAAGTGCTCTGATACCAGATGTGAAGAACCTGCAACAATTAATTGATGAATACATGATATATTAGATCACAGAATACTTTTATTGATCGCGGGCCACTTTGAGGGGGCAACCTCCTTTGATTAAGCTCAATACAAAATAACTTCATGGTGCCTTCATAGTCCTCAATACAAACTTATATACTAATTATAGGCTCCAATACTATGGGTCAAAACCATGGGCCAATACAAACTATGGATCAACAATACTACAGGCGACTTACAAAGCATATGCGCCAAACAACAATAACACAAACTATGAATCAACAATTACTATGGGATGACTTACAAAGCATATGTGTCCAACAACAATATACTAACAAAGTAAAGACATGGGTTCCTAACAATTACTTTCTTCCAGTATAGGGAAGCTCTCTATATTTTGAAGATTAAAATCAAGAAACTTTATTGACGACACCTTCCCAAGTATGTCACCCTAAATCTCAACTCGATGATCAATTTCAACAATAGGCATTTCTACCTCCTTCACTGCTTTAGCCTTGGGCCTCACTTTGGGTTTTACAAAAGTATACATGATGAAATCTATTTCAGCAACTACAACAATTTCGCACTGTACTCAAAGATATCTTATGCAAACTCCACAATCATTGTTCAAGCACTCGACGCAACACAATAAAGAAGACTACCAACAAACTTCCCTTTTTAAAATAATTCTAGAATCCGCTAAAATTGTCTTATCTTGCTTCCACTCCAAACATTAAACGTTTCTTCCATATGATGTGATATGCAAAATATTCTCAACACTTTATCCAACTATCTCTTCAATCTCCTCATTATCGCATCTGTTGATCCTCTTTTCTAGGAAATCTCATTATTTCCCACTTTATTATAATAAAGTTCACTTTATTATTTCCCACTTTGTGACCTTTTTTTGTTTATTGTTATGAATATGTTGCTTCTTCAAGTTCTTGGCTTTATCTTTCTATTGAGACACTAAGAATTTCTTAGATATATCTACAATGTTGATCACTCCAAGATGAAAGAGCTTATCTTGTTCTCTAATCAAAGAAACATAAAAAAATTCAAAAGAGGGCATTTTGTAAGGAGCCCCTTGATTAATAAGGGATTCTATGGGGGAGTGAAAAGTGGATACAATGACAAAATAAGCAGTGCCAAGCTTAACAAGAATAACAAATATGAATTTTTCAATTGTCTTGATCACTTTACTTTCTACAAGTAAAAGTCTAAATGTTTTGAACTTAAAAAATCAATGCAAGATATATTTTTTAGATTTAAAGCAATTAATTGGTATTCGAGTTGGTGGACTTGAAGCTCACCATGTTTACCAAACATCATTTCCAACTTGTTGGAAAACCATAAACAATTTTTGGTTTTTATTGTGCCTATTTTAAGTGCTAGGGTTGGAGAAAATAATGTGCATGAGTTTTACTCACTGTTATGATGCCAAATTTGTTCTAGAATGCTTATGTTGTTGAGAACTCTATTGAGAGCACAGAGATTTTGTAATATATCGAAACCATTCATTAGTTTCCAATTAATACATTTGAGTGTACTTTGGAGCGTGGGGTTTTTCTCCTGTAAGGGTTTCCCCCAAAAAGCATTGTCTAATGGTTGTATGTTTATGTGTTGTTCATTACTGCAATTTTGTTTATTTAAATATCTACAAATTCTTCTCTCTTTGATTAGTATAGGAAGCATATTCCTCACCTATGATTCCTTCTGTATATGTTTCCCAAGCAGGTTGGGTTTATACTTGTAATATTGTTATTGTCCAAAGGGAATTCTTGTAAACTACATAAGCCACCAAGTGTAGACGAAATAAAACATTGGAGTTGATTCAGATACCGGCAAAGCATTAAAAAGAATCATGGAATAAATTCTAAGATAATAAATGGAGAAATCTTTGGGTCTGTCGGAATTTCATTTTCCTTTCCAATTTCCATTGTCACATCCACACAACAAAAAGCCTCTTGTGGTTTAAATTAGAGCTCACTATTACATGGAACATGAGGTGAGGTAGCGACTGTTATTCTCAAGAAAGTGTACACAATTTCTTCATATGCTGCTATTATTCTTTTGGACATACCAATCCATTCATGAAGGTGTGGGTAGTGTCGTACAATAATTATGGATGAGTATTCATGAAGATGTTTTCCATTCACCTATTAATGTACACATTTCTTGCAAGGATGAGATTGTTGCCTATGAGCTAGTGAAAATTACATTTTACATCCTCGCTGGCTATAACAAAACAACAACAATGACTGGAGAAAATCCCAAGAATTCACCAATTTTAGCTAATATATTAAAGCATAGGCCCACCAAAGGAAACCTAGCCAAGTCCCATGTGGGGGACGAGCTACCCACTGGGACTTGAACCTAGGTAATATTCACTACAATTTCTCTAAGTTGTCGCTAGACCATAGCTCATCAAAGTGTGCTTTAAAAACTTGTAATGATTACACTTAGAGTAGTGAGGTTCTTACAACCCAGTATGGAGGAGATGTTGTGACATTTTTCATGTTAGATAACGTAACATTCGCATGTCGAGTCATTATTGATCAAAAATCAAAAGTAATTAAAAAATTTCATGTCGGCTCATGATAATAAAAAAATGGAACTAGAACTGAGTGGGATCCAATTTCTTGAGGTGTAAATTTTTTCTTGATGTGTAAAAAAATTTGAGATAAAGAAAAATTTACACCAAAAAATAGGATCCTGTAATGTCCCTTGTTAGGAATTTTATTAAAATTGCAATTTTCCACTTTTTTCCTTGGTTCGACCTTTGACTAGTTTCGATCTCTAGGTCCCAAATTTGCCCCAAATGATCCCAAATCTTCTGAGAAGGTATATGAATGATATTAAAACAAAAATATGTATTTCAGGGATGCCTTTGTACCTTTTAAACACTTCTGCAAATACTCTTTCAATTTTGATCAATGTAGGTAACTTTACTAGTGATTTCCCTTTGACTAGTATTGGTCTCTAGGTCTCAAATTGACTCCAAATGCCTTCAAATATTCAAGGAAGGTTTATGAATGATATTAGGAATTGAATATGATGTTCAGGGATAATATATGGCCACCAAAAGACCTCTGCAAACTCTCTTAAGATTCTGGACCAATTATGCAATTTTACTAGTAATTTGGGGTTCAAATCCCCTTGGGGTAAGTACTGAAAATGGCTTCCCAAATGCCTCCAAACCCACTCAAATTTATGAACAGAGGTATGTAATGTGTTAAGTATTTTATTAAAGTCTCATATGCACCATTAATGGATTATTACAACTGTTCTCACCCTCTCCCATTCAACTGCAAAAATCCCCAATTCGACCCTTGGGGGAATGGCACTATTTCACCTCCCAATACAACTAAACTGAGTAAAAATGCTTCAAATGCTCAAGTACCGTACATGAAACTTTTAGAAGACATCCATGGTAGTATATTTATCACAAATATATCAGATAATCATCCATTCATTCGAAATCATCATCAATACATTGGCTCACAACAAGGTAGTGGGGAAATGACATTGTTCTTCCATTAAAAATGAGATTTATACATTTCTACTTGGAATTTCGACCTGAAAATTTTTGGAGATGAATAACAGAGTATTTACTTCATATTACAAAAGAAATGGGGCATTAAAATCTTCCCCAAAGAGTACAATAGCTCACCAAAAACGCCCTCCCTCAAGGATCAAGAATATGCCATCAAAACTGGAAATGGTTGAAGGAGTGAGCTGCAATAGAAGAAACCATGAGCTGCCCTGTAACTTACACCTACAAATAAAGACTCCATTAAAGCTCCAAATGAAAGGTCTGAATGGCCTTTCCAATTATCAACTTGGATGGGAATCTTTCACCCTCGAAATTGGCTAAGGCAAGAAACTAGTCATCCACTAGTTCTCCCTCTTCACAAATGCAATTGCAAATTCTACAAATGATCAAAAATCCATTCTCATACTTCATTTCTAAATTTTATAACCAACATTAGCCTTATAAGGGTCGAAATCCTCTCAATATATTCAATAGATTTCCATTTAGGAAATATTCCACATTTGCCACTTGTCTCCTAGTTCCAACCTTCCATCTTCTCCCAAATTCGATTTTGAGTCTCTTTGGCTTCTCCAACTCCCAAATTCGCCTTCCTTGAGCCTATTTTTGGGGCTTAAATGTCATAGTGGTCAGATGTCAGAGGTCAGGTCTGCAATTTGTCATAGTTGTCATAGATGCTCCATCATTGGTGTCATAGGGGCTAGGGAATCTAGCCCAAGTGTCCACAAACTTCCACTTTTACTCTTTATCTTCCATGGAGGTTACCAATCCTTCCCAATTCGACCTAAGATGCTCAATGTCATGTGTTATGACTTACCAACTCATCCAAGAGTGTTCACATTCCCATTAATTTGAATTTGCAAAAGAGAGATACTATGTATTATGAAAAATCAAGCTAGTGTGGGTCCCACATCCTCCATATGTCTCCAAAACCATTTGTCACCTAGGATTTCTCTTGAATTTCTTTATTCACTCTATTTATTAAATATTTGAACCCTTCTAATGTCTAAACATCATTTATTATCCCCCTTATTCCAAATCCCAAAGCTTCCACCCCAAACCTAGGAAACTAGTAATTTTCCTCCTTGGCAATTATTTGACCCTTAACATCAATTTTACAAACTCTAATGAATATGGCTAATGTGATTAGGCCATTGTGACCCAATTCCAAATTTGGGACATGACAGATCCCTCTTGGTGCTTAATAGATCTGGGTTTAACATGGTTCTATGTTGGTTGTTATAACAATAACACATATTTAAATCAAAGCAGACATGCTCCTCTCATGTGTGGTTTTTGGAAGATGTAGCTATTATTAAATGTTGCCTTAACAACTTCTTGAATTACCAAGTGTTATCTTAATATATTTTTTAACTTAGTAATTATTAACTTTCTCATTTCATTATAATTTTATCCAGATGGAAAATAAGCATATAATTATATTTGATATACATTAATAATTACCTTTAGAACATCATAAAAATGCTTTAATTAACTAGCAATTGCCCTAGGAAGGGAAAAAGGAAAATCGAGAGGAAAATGTTAGGATATTTCAATACTCCATCCTTGTCCTACCTAGCATTATTTATTTTTCCTAGTTGTTGATGATGTCATTTTCCCCCTAGTGGTGTGCAAATGTCATCCAGGATCCATCTACCACCTTTTGAGCCCTGCATGCATCATTTTAGGACCACTTCAGTCAATTCCCTATTTTATAGGAACCTACTAAGTGTTCCAGTGTAGTCCACCTGAGTTAGCCGATTCTCGTGGGGGGTTAGAGATATGGATGCCACTGATTGTGGCCTCATACGCCCTTTTCTGACTAGCATACATGACAAAATCACTATTGCGCCCTCCTTAGTAAGTTAATTGATTATGTCTTCAGTTAACTGAGTTTAGGTTCAGTTCAGTTCAGTTTGAGTCTTCCGAAGCACTCCAGTGGTGATAATCCCTATGCTAGACCAACTGAGGTTCGAATTATCCCGTGCGACTCGAATTCTCTCCATTGTATCATCATTTGTTCATTATACTGATTATTGGATCATGTGACATTATTTTGATCCTATCTGAGTTCTGCTGCATAATTATTCTTCTGCTCTTTTTTACTTCAGTTTTCACTCTTATTCAACTTTTCTGCTCATTCTTTCTTTGTGAGGTATCCTCGGCTCTTAGATATGTTGTGACTTAGAATTTCACATGGTATCAGAGCCATTGAGCGAATAGGTTGAGTAGCTGCTTTCGGTAATGCACCAGAAGCCTCTAGATTTCCACAGCAAATCTTGGTGCCATTGCATTGAATTCATTGGAGAAATCCAATGAGGTCTAGCCACGTGTGAAGGATTTGGATAAAAGTGCTTACTCTCCTAAAGCAATTATTAGTAGTAGTCTACCTGCATTATTGATTTTTTTTGCAGGTTATTCAAAGTTTTTGAGTGTTGCAGCAGTTTTGCTGCAGAAGCAACAATTTTCACCTTGTATTCGCTCCAGCAGTTGTAATGGACATTCGAACTCTCCTCTCTCTCCCGGGATCCTGACACCCTTCAATTACCTTGATTGGATGGATGATATGCAGATGGTATTGCGCAACAAATCACTATACAAGGTGACAATGGGGAAGGATCTCGAACCACAATCAGCTGTGGAGAAAACCAAGTATCTGAATAGATTGGATGAAGCATTTGGTTTCATGTGTATTCATATTTCTAGAGATCTACTCTTCCACATCGAAGGATTGAAGACTCCAAGAGAGTTATGGTTGAAGTTAGAGACCCTCTTCGGAAAACAAGATGATCTAAGAGGCCATATTTTGGAGAATTAGTTGATTTCTCTTCAACCAAGCAGTTTCGAGACCATTCAATAGTTCTTTTCAAAATTCAAATCTGTGGTTATGCAATGCAAGCAGTGTGGCATTGAGAAGAAGGATGAGCAACTAGTGATATCCATTCTGAGCAATCTAGGTCCCAAGTTATCCATCTTTGTCTCTACCTTCCATTCTGGGTGAATGTCAATCCTTGGTTGGAAGATTCCCTCCTTAGATGCTTTCACTGAATCTCTCATCCAAGAATAAGATAAGTTGAACCAGATGGGCACCTTGAAGGCCTCTAAATATCAAGCTCTTATGGTTGGAGAAGAAAAAAGTGCGAATGGGAAGGGGGAGCATAAGGGCAAGGATAATAGGACATCTGAACCCAAGCATAATGCCAAGTCAATTCCATCAGTAGGAGCCTCCAGCTTCAAGAAGGACAAACAAAAGGGATTTGAGAAATCAAGTGTTCCTATTGCAAGAAAGGAAACCACCCAGAGAGATCTTTCATGCAGAAGAAGATAGATCAGATGACCAAGATTCTTGAACAACACAACATTGCCCTCCAAAAAGGTGCAAGAGAGACTGATTCTGGAAGTGAGTCTGATGGTCATGAGAGATTCCATGCATTGAAGGATCGATTTTCAAAATTGCAAGCCCTCCTCATAGATTCAGGAGCCTCCAACCACATGATTTCCTTCAGAGAATCATTTTCTTCTTTAGATCTCAAAGATGTTATAATTATTCACATGGGAGACAACTCTCATATCTTTGCTGAAGGGAAGGGAACAATACATATGGAGCATGGGAAGTTAAAAAAGGTTCTATTTGTGCCTTCTTTGTCAGCAAATTTGTTGTCTGTATATCAAATGACTCACACAGGTTCACCGAAGAAAGTGGTCTTTGGTCCTGACAGTACAATTGAGATTGCAGAGATCTCTACTGGGAATATTATAGTGAAAGGGTTTGCAAACCATGCCTCCACGTCATATGAATTTTCACATTTTTTGCCATACTCTCTTCCTACCCCATCGGAATATGATGAATATTAGAGTGATATCTCTTCTAATGAAGACGAGGATCAAGATCTTGATGTTGAGAATAAAGTTCAAGGAGATTCAGATTCAAATCCAGATCCAACACATGCTCCCAATCCATGGCCAAGGCTAATATGGGTCACAAAGTCCTTGTAGCTGCTGGGAACACAGTTGGGGATCCATCTAACCATAGAACCACCAAATCTTAATATCATGCAAAACTTGCACTATGTCATGCAGATCCACTTCTCTCAGAGAGGTGCTACATGATGGTGGGATTTGATCCACAATATCTTGGGGAGACTTGCCATGGGGTATCTACAACCAAGAAAAAATCTTGGTTGTCTGACAAAAGGTACTCAAAGGTTCATGATTTGGACCACAATGAGCCATTCGCTCCAGTAGCAAGAAGGCTTCCTAAAAGACTTGTTTTGGAAAATACAACTTCTACATAGTGGGAGGCACATCAAAGGAGAAGATCCAAATCTAGATCTGGATCTAGCACCAGCATTGCTATCCTACATAGGATCAGCTTGCTAATAGTTTTGTGAAGGATTTCACTTAGGAAATTTTTTTCCTTATTTGCTTAGTATGAAGGTTCTTTGAGTTCCCTACTACTGTTCTTTTGAGGGGGAGTATTTTTCCCATGAGGTTTTTCCCCATTTCCTTGGTTCATGGACAATTCTTTATTTATTTTTTCATCTATTTGATTGTGTGGGTGACCTTTGGTATCAGTAACCGGGGGCCCATGATGCAAAAGTATGGATTAAGGGGGGGGTGTTAGGATATTTCAATACTCCATCCTTGTCCTACCTAGCATTATTTATTTTTCCTAGTTGTTGATGATGTCATTTTCCCCCTAGTGGTGTGCAGATGTCATCCAGGATCAATTTACCACCTTATGAGCCTTGCATGCATCATTTTAGGACCACTTCAGTCAGTTCCCTATTTTATAGGAGCCTACTGAGTGATCCAGTGCAGTCCACTTGAGTTAGCTGAATCTTGTGGGGGGTTAGAGCTCCATATGCCACTGATTGTGGCCTCATGCGGCCTTTTCTGACTGGCATGCATGGAAAAATCACTATTGCACCCTCCTTAGTCAGCTAATTGATTATGTCTTCAGTTAGTTGAGTTTAGGTTCAGTTCAATTCAGTTTGAGTCTTCCAGAGCACTCCAGTGGTGATAATCCCTATGCTAGACCAACTTACATTCAAATTCTCCTGTGTGATTCGAATTCTTTCCATTGTATCATCATTCGTTCATTATACTAATTATTGGATCATGTGGCATTATTCTGCTCATATATGAGTTCTACTACATAATTATTCTTCTGCTCTTTTTTAATGCAGTTTTCACTCTTATTCAACTTTTCTGCTCATTCTTTCTTTGTAAGGTATCCTCAGCTCTTTGATCTGTTGTGACTTAGAATTTCACAGAAAAAAAGCATGAAACCAAAGTCAAATTTTTAATCTTTTAACACTAAATTGAGACCAAGGCATTCAAACTCCAATTTAGCAAATGCAACAATAGAAACATTCCGGGTTTGTATTCTCCTCTACCAAGAGTGCTAAACATCAAAGGAATTAACAATTGAAAATAAATTGTAAGCTTTACACACTTTAGCATATGCTATCACCAATAGGATTAACATTTGAAGTAGGATATGCTGCTTGAATCTTTTGCAACTTTGAAGCTACAATCCAAGTCTTCATTGTGGCTTTTTCTTTTGTTTCCACAACCTAGCTAATAGTATCCTTTATGCTCATGAGGAACAATTTGACACATAAAGCCTTATAAATTACATGAGATAGAGGAACATCAACATAAATTTTAGATGCAAGAACAATGGCTCCAGAAGCCAAAGAAGATGTAAATTGAATAGGAAAAGGAGATTCACCAAAATTAGATGCATAGGAGTGGCTTTCAATTCTTCAACCCTTGTTTAAAAAACTTCATTCTAAATTTCTGATGTTTGAAGTTCGAATTCGATACTCTGCATAGCAGATTGCATGAAGCAAAAACAATCAAGAACATAAATTTAGATAAGTTAACATATTGCCAAGTAAGTTTAACATAAGATTTTGCATTATTCTTACTCCTTTTCCTTTTAGTAGTTTTTTGCAATAATAATCCCAGTATTTTGATCGATATAACTAACAGAATGAAGATAATCAAACTCAACAATATCAAAAGAGACCTTGGGTACTATCAGTTGATTGAACAATTGTTCCTTATAGAGAGTTCAATACCCCATTCATCAATTTCTTTAATTGCCTCAACAGTATCAAGAGTAGTTTGTGGAGTATGTAGTGCCCTATTCTTAGAAATGTATTGAGAGTATGAAAAACTTAGAAGGAGGTATACACAACATATCAACACCATTTTGTTCTTATTAATCAAATAAATTGTTGAAGATATTAAGCCCATTTAAGGTGTACTTATTGGATTGTGAATTCAAAAACATAAAGGAGAGATGACTTGTATGAATGATTGTTTCTTTACCAAGGACATAGTGCCTCAAGTACTTTAGTTCTTGAACCAATGCATGGAATTCATTTATCCAACATTAATAGATAGACAACTAACAAAGTCACCCTAGATCAAACCATCCTATGTCATCCATAAAAAAAACCATTGTTAGTTATGTTAGGCATTTTTTCAAGTTGCATAGAACCAAGTATTAAAATACCATGCTTAATTAAGAAACTAATTAAAATAACTTGACTATAAAAGTAACCAACCATTTAATATCTAACAACATAATACATCCATACTCAACTGTGGATCAAGTTTAAAGCATATAATGGGTATATGGATAAAGTTTGATGCATATCTCGAGTATAAAGGTGAAAGGGTTATATTTCAAAGTATTTGCTACAAATAAAAAGTACAAACTCAAATTGTGATGTAAATAGAGGACAAAATATTTTAGACAACTTGACTTGTAATTTTAAAAAACACAACATCAATGCTTCTAGCCTTATGCATTTATCTCTAAATATGCATTTACCATGATGCAAAATAATCCTCGTAAAAAATATCTACTTGACCATTGCTTAACTGTGCAATTACATGCTCATTTTCATATATTCAATTTGTACATTCGAAATTATTCACCTAGTACATCCCTTCTGCCTTTTCTCTGGAGACAATTGTTCTCTCAACATCCACTACAAGCTGGACCAAATAAACATTGTTCACACCTATGAATAACATCGCCACAAACAACAACCCCATAGTGTTAAAAAAATGTTGCTCGTATCTGTAGTCATGCATTCATATTACAAATTAATTGAATATAATATTGTAGCATTCAAATGATACCAAGCCTCCAAATTTTTGTAAAGGCTGCTAGGTATACTTTCTTACATATTTTGACCTATTATCCAAAAGATGGTGTTGAAAAGTATAGTAAGGTCCAGAGTGAAAAGAAATTGACTGCATTTTACTTGAGATTTCTCCAGTTTCACCAGTGCTGCTTCCACACACATGCCAAGGATTGAAGTGCAAAGGGTTGTGAAATTTGCCTCTACCCACTACTAATGGATCTAGTTGAGCAGATATGCCAAGATTCCATGATGGAGGGTTCTTCTAGCATTGAGAAGGTTGTTACATAAGGATTCTCTCAACAATATCTAGTTGACCTTGATGAGACGCTTACTCCAATTGTCGGAGGACTCTCCCACGAAGAGGGTGTTTCTCTAGATGGGTTGATGCATGCATTGCTAGATTTGGATTTCAATATCTATGAGATTTCATGTTTGATTCTTTTATGTTTGGTGCAAATTTCAATTCATTATTTAACATATATGATATAATTGTCTAGGCCTTGCATATAATGGAGTTCATTACCGCATGAAGTCTCGATGCATGTTTTGGTGTGAGAATATTTTGACCAATTAAGGTACCATGAAGGACAAAGGAGGTTCATAGGTCACTGATGTATTTTTCCTTGTATAGAAGGTTTTCATCTTGAATATTTGAAAGGGAGTTCAAAGTACAAAAGGAAGCAATGATCTAGATTCATGTTTCTTCAAGTTTGTTGATGGTCAATTGTTTGAACAAGCCCTTAAATGACGGGAGATTCCAGATGAAAAGGGAGTATCTTATGCTTTGATGAAGAACACTTTCCTCACTAAAAAGGAGTGTTGTATTTTTAATACCTTAGAAAGTATCCAACAAAGCACCATTGATCACAACAATGAGCAAAGAATCTCTAGGCACATGCAAAAAAGGTACTCCAACAAAGATTTCATACAACAACCCATACAATAAAAAATAAACCATTACTCCTTACAAAGACTAGTCCAAAATAATGAGAAGAATCAAACCTACCTTCCCTATCATCAAAGAATTTTTTTAAAATCTAACAAAGGAAAATTTTAAGAACCCTTCCTAAATTTATATGTATAATAAATGGGCGAA
This sequence comes from Larix kaempferi, assembly GCA_027924585.1. Classification (NCBI taxonomy): domain Eukaryota; kingdom Viridiplantae; phylum Streptophyta; class Pinopsida; order Pinales; family Pinaceae; genus Larix; species Larix kaempferi. The sequence continues at coordinate 11,693,958 of BSBM01000136.1, forward strand.
TACCCATGATACATAGGAAAATCTGAACGTTATTTATCAATAGTATAATATCTATATATATACATATATTTTGGTGAATGTTCTATTGAATTCTATAATTTTTTGAAATTTTGGTGAATCTTTGACTAAATTATAAAAACTTGTAAAATCTTGGAGAATCTTTCACTGAATTATAAAACATTGTAAGGTCTTGGTGAATATTTTACTAAATTATAAGACATTCGGATTTCTTGGCAATTTTTTTGATAAACTATAACACTATGTATAATAATTGGAAAATATATTCTTTAAACTATAATATACTCATTTTACATGTTTGGAAAAGAAAAAGAAAAAAACATGAGTTGTCCCAACATTACCATATTGCCAACCATGTTCAAGGCTAAAAACAACTATAAATGGTTTAATCACACTGTCATTGAATTCACTAATGAACCAAACCTTACCACCCAAATCCAAGCCAACAACTAGCTAATTGCTTGTTATGCGTGTAAAGATCACTAAGATATAATTTTGCCAAATGCTTGCAAGTTATTTGTAGAAGGGACAATCTATCAACTCTATTTTCCCTAAGATAGAACCAATATGATTGCATAGAATTATCTAGTTCTAGCAAATTGTAGGGGGTAGAAGGTAGAACACAATGAAGTATTATGAAGAGTTATTTTTTATACATTGAATCATGCTTAATAATAAATTAATAATCAATATATGTGTTATTTTACCAGCATAGATCCATCTTAAACCCAAATCTATTAAGCACCGAGAGGGATCCAATTTCTTGAGGTGTAAATGTTTTCCTGATATGTAAAAAATGTAAGATAAGAAAAATTTACACCTCAAGAAATTGGATCCCAATTGGATTCCTCTCGATGCTCAATAGATCTGGATTTAAGATGGATCTATGTTGGTTTTAATTTTTTTTATGAGTCGACATGGTTTTATTTATTTATTTTATGAGCCGACATGGAACGTTACGTTACGTAACATGACAAACGTGACAACGTCGCCCCCATACTGGATTGTAAGCACCTCGCTACTCTTGATGTAATGACTAACCATTCATATTTAAAGTACTATAAATTATCAAAATTTCATCAAGCTTCTTTGATATTAATAATCCAAAAAACAAATTATCAAAAAAACAAAATTTTCTAATTTAAAAAAGATATGAACTCAAAATACAAAATGAAAATCCCTAGATTTTACATTAAGAAACATATAAGGTATATTTTTAATACATATAAAAATTCTATGTTTTGAAACTTTAATCCACATAGAAGCACACCTTTTCCCATAACATAATATCATTTCTTTTTATAAAAACGGTTTATTTTAAATTAATGTTAAATTTATATAAAACAACATTTACTCAATATGCCTTTTTCTTCGTCCCATATTACTCTTAAACAATTCTAATCATTTGAACTTATATTTCCTTTAAAAACTATTGTAATTATCAATCTATATTTCCTTAAACAATTATTAAATTTGTATACCTAGATACTCTAGGTGAGTACACGGGGTTTATGGGAACTTCCATAGAGTACATGGGTTTATGGGAACTTCCATGGAAATTTGATGAATATGAATGGTTTATAAGACGTTTATAAAATACAAATGATATCTATGAAAACTATATACATAAATGTAAGGGGGTCATTTTGTATTTTACATTAGAATTCATGGATTTATGAGAACTTTCATGGAAACTAGAAATCGATTTATAAGATGCCTGTAAAATACAAATGGTATCTATTAATACTATATACATAAATGTAAAGTGATTATTTTGTATTTTGTATTAGAATTCACCCAAGTATAGTGTTCATAAAAGGACCTTAAGTTTATATAGTAAAATAAATATTGCTTACAAAAACATGATATGTGAAAGACATTCAAGGGTTGGTGGTTTATGGAGGTTGTAGTCAATGCCATTCCAAGATTGTGAAAATTCAAAGCTCGTTTTGTTGAATGTCTAATATAAATACTTTATACAATTGTATGTTTTATGATAATTTATTTTAGCATGAAATTGATTGAACTCAAGAAAACAAAAATTGTTAACATGAATAATTTTGCTGAAAAATTCTCTGCGAGATGCTTCAACTATTGTGCTTAAGTAAAATTAACAAAAAAATGAAGAATTATCAATAACAATAAGGTATATGCATTAGCTAGATGAATTTTCATGTGAAAAACCTTTAAAGGGTCATATTTGCGTATTGACATCTATTTTTGTTATAAACCTAATAAAATAAGGTATACGGCAACTTCAAAAGTGGGTTTAGTTTTCCATTGTGTTTCCATGTTTTTTTTAGTGTAGAATTTTTATAGTTTGAAAGGCTTTGAAAGTTTCCAAAGTTATACAAATATTGCATAGCATCATATGAAATAAAATAACATAAATATCAAACTTGTAGGTTTTTCTTTTGCAAAACAAGCAAAAAGTAGTATGCTTTTAAAATGTTTTCAAGATAAATGACCATTACTATCTAATTTCTTGGTTGCCTCAAAGATATTTACAAGTTTCACCACAATTACATATAGCTCAATTGTGTAATTGGTTGCACAATCTAGAAATAATCACCATCACTTAAGCATGGGACGGTCTCTACTTTTGTAGGTAGGTTTGGCTTATGCTTAGGGATAAGACTTGGATGTGAACATTTTCACATATTCTTACTTTATCAACTACTAGAAAACAAGAAGAAATCTGCGGTTGAATTTTTCAATTCGACAAGTTTTGAACCTATTAAGCAGGTTCATCCTTAGGAGAACACAGTTCTCACTCTTTTTTTGCACTTGGATGTGAGGGATAAATACTAAATTTCAATGTGTTTATCTTTTGTATGGATTAAGGTTAAGGTCGGTTTAAATGGTTTTAGGGTTAATGTATTTAATCTTCTTTTAATAGTGTAAATTTAGGTTTAAATGAATTTTGTATCTAATTAATGATATAATTTGATGATTAGGTTAAGTATTTTAGTTTATTATTTTTATTAAGTAGTTATCCTTACCGATCTAATGAAGTGTGTAATCACTTAATAATTATATTAATTGTTCATATATATTAGATTAATTTTTTTTTATATAATATATATTTTATTATTATATTTGTCTTTAGGTTATTGTAATATTTTAATATTTTACCAATGTTAAGTTTATACTATGTTTATATTTATAATATTTGTTGTATTTTTAAAAAAGTTTTTTTTAATGTTTTATTTTTAAATTTGTTTTATTAATAATATAAATATTATACTATTAATATTGAGTAATAATAGGTATAAGTTGCATTATTTAATTGGAAACTAAAATTATATTTATCTTAGTTTACTAAAATTATATTTTAAAAATAAAATATAATTGGAAACTAAAATTGTGTTTATTTTATTTTAATATTGATATTAAGTATGATATTTATCTTTTACCATCTATTCACTAATGTAATTTCTTTTAGGTTAAGAGTTATTTCTTTTTAAGTTTCGTTATACTTTATTATTAATTAAGATAGTATATCTTTCTAGTGGTGATATTAAGTATTATAGTTAGCTTTTTATCTTTTTATATCCATTTAATAGTGTAGTTTTTTAGTGAGTAGGTTAAGTGTTATTATTTTTATGTCGATTTATTTTTTAAGTTTTTGAATGATAGGTTTCCAAGCTTTTTTTAGTCTTAAGCCATCATCACGGTTGAAGTTTCTCACGCATTTTTCAATTTCTATGGCTTTACGATTTTTTCTTTTGTAATAATGAGGGACAATTGCTAAAAATTTTGAGTCTTCTAGGCAAATGTGATGTTTGGCAGTGTGAGAATGTTCTGCTATGGCCAAGTTTTTAATTCTATCATGTCGTAGATCTGCACTGTGCTCTTTTAACCTAGTTGCGATTGATCTTCCAGTCTCACCTATGTAGGCCTCACCACAAGAACATGGTGCTTGGTAGACACCTTTTTGGTTCTTAGGATCAATGGGGTCTTTGGCTTTGTCAAGCATGGTTCTTAAAGAGTTAGGAGGAGCAAACGACACCCTTATGTTTTTCTTTCTTTGAACATTGACAATTTTGTTTGTAGTACCAATGGATATATGGAAGAGTAATTTTGGGAAGAGTTGTGTCTTTTTCTTTTTCTTTGGTTTTTTGTTTTATTTCTTTTTATGCTACGGAAAACCTTATCAATTTCTCTCATATTATATCCATTGTTCATGAGGGACGTCTTAAGGTGCTTCAACTCTTCTTCCATGTGATCCATATATGAGACTCTCCATGCACGTGTGGCTAGGGTGTTTATTATTCCAATTTTCTGGGCTAGATGATGGTGTGAGTCAGCGTGCAAGTATCTATCCGTATGTGTTTTCTTTCTGTATACCTAGTGAGAGAGAGAACCATCAAGATTCTTTGTGATAAGTATGTCCAAGAATGGAAGGGGATTTTCCTCCTCCTTCTCCAAGGTGAATTTTATACTATCACATTGATTGTTTATGTGGTTTAAGAACTCATCCAAATGATTTTCCCCATGTGGCCAATTTCTAAATACATCATCCACTAATCTGAGCCACCATCTTGGTTTGTGTGGAAATGAATTGATTTCTTTTTCCTCAAAATATTCCATGAAAAGATTTGCCACAATTGGTGATAGTGGTGAGCCCATTGCAACCCCTTCTGTTTGCTCATATATTTCTCCTTGAAAGCAAAAATAGGTTGACCTAAGGCACATCTCAACCAGGCGATCAGTTTCAGGGTTTGATACTTTCTTGATGACTTCAACAACACCATCAATTGGAATTTTTGTGTAAAGTGATACGACATCAAAGCTGGTTAATAAATCATTCTCATCCATCTTCCAATCTTTCATTCTTCTTACTAGTTGTGAGGAATCTTTGATGAATGAGAAGGATTTTCCAACCAAGGGTTTAAGATTCTTTGCTAAGTGCTTATCCAGATCAAATGTAGGGATCCTATTGTGTTGACAATGGGTCTTAGTGGGATGCCTGATTTGTGTATCTTTGGTAGGTCATATATGCCTGATTTATCAACTACTTTCAAATAAAATTAAGAAAATCAAAGGGAAATTTTTAAGAGATCATTGAGATTAAGGTCACTTATCATATTTGCTGCTAAAATATTATTTCCAAGCTCAAACAAGGTGTGATGGTTGGTTGTGTGCCTCTCTATGAGGTAAAGCAACCTCTTAGAAAATCTATTTACCCCCCTTCAAATTTATTGATTTGAAAATAGTTTTGATAATCATACAGGACTAGTAATATTGGGTTCAACATTTCACAAGACTCCTCCCCAAATGCTTCATTCTTAAATTCCCTAACAAAAAAAAAGACAAAAACCCAATTGAGGATTCAACACAAGTGGTTCAACTCTTCTAAGCCAAAAATTTAACAACCTTAAAGGGAATAATTCTTCATAGCTCAAGCAAATACCATAAATATAAAACATGTATGATGTGGATAATGGGTGGTATTAAAATCGGATAGTTAAAATGAGTTGCTCCTCACCGACTCAAATACGGTCACGTGGGAAGTTGTTGTGGAGCTCTTGACATACTTAGTTGTTGGTGTCAACCATGTGGCTTGACATTTCCTTGAATCCACTCTATACAATATTTTACCCAATATCATTAAATTCCCAATTGGCAAATGGACCAATTAAAATGGTTTTTCCCAACTCATTAAATATGTCATGCAACTAGCAATTATGAAGCTTATGTCCCTTGGATAGTGATACCATTTATTTGAAAGTGCTTTGTGCTAATTTTTCATGATGTCTATGAGGCCTCTAGTGACTTATCAAGAATAGTCAACATGTACTAGTGCATGCATGAAATAATCAATTCTTTCTCTTGTGATTCAATTAAATCACAATTATCAACTAAGCAGCAACATACTATTAAAACAAAAAACAATGAATCACATTGATTGATTGAATGTGTAGATGATTGTTGAAGTTCCAACCATCAACAATCTTCCAAACCCCTATTTTCCTTAAGGTAAAAAAAATTAGAGAGAAATCAATGGCAATCCCCCAAATTGCGACCAATTCTATTCTAAATCTAAGAATAAGTGAAGTTAACCCAAGTGATTTTATAATATTCAATCAAAATATATTTAAATTATTGTTTGAGGATGCAATTATATATATATATATATATATATATATATATATATATATATATATATATATATATATATATATATATATATTCAATGTGGTTCACAACCCTGGAGAGGAGTTGCTATGTCCATGGGAAGAATTCACAAGGGGCCCACCCGAAGGGGCCACAACCCTGGAGAGGAGTTGCTATGTCCATGGGAAGAATTCACAAGGGGCCCACCCGAAGGGGCCTCACCCCGCCAACTCTAATTATGGAGCCTAATCTAGTGAGGACATCAAGTGAGGCCCTTATATATCTATGCATAGCCACCTGGGGATTTTACCATGAGACCTTCTGCTTACAACTCACAGCTCTCAACCACTTGAGCTAACACTATATATTCCTAAATTCTACATATTCAAATTCCAATTCTAGTTAATTTAACACTCTTTTAAACCAATAAATTTTAAAATATAGATTTTCTGATACGATTATAAAGAATTTTCACACACACACACATATCCATTTATTTTAACCAAACCTTTCTTATTTAATACTTTCCAACCATTCATTTCTTTACATAAAAGATCACACTCCATTTAAAAGGTTTTTGAATTCAATTTTTTTTACTTTCTTGCATTATTTTAAGTTTTCGATTAAATAAATATCCACCATATAAAAATTCAAAACAAAAACAAAAACATAATTTAATTCATTTAAAACAAATAACTTACACAAACATTCAAAAATTCATTACAAATAAATCAAATTGAGGAGCTATGTTGGTTTTTCGTTGTAGAGAGAGATAAATATGAATATCACTTTGGTTTTATATGTTCATATATTAAATATTTGACCTTTAGCAATATATAGGTCTTCAAGGTAACTTTTACGTAAAGCCTATGTCTTTAGGTGATTTTACCTTTTCACTAAATAAATAAATTATTAATAATATTACGAGTTTACGAGAATACCTCCCGAAGCTACATAAACATCAACACTCCCTCTTAGCTAGGGAGGTATTCTCATTTGTAGAAATCTCTCCAAATGATTGACAATTCCATGTCATGAGGAGTAGAACAAGGTATGTCTATAGATCTCCAAGGCATGATCTTTAGCACTATCTTTCTTCTTGTCTTCGTCCCATGCTCCACACAGGGGCACTCTCCACATAGGAGAACATCTCACATGGGGATACACTCCACAAAGGAGTCTTCTCATTAGTCAAAAGAGAAACTGGAGAATCGGTTATACGCTAACACACACAATGTTAGCACTTCAAGTCTCTTCTTGAGACTCTACCTGGAGCTTCTCCTTAGTCAAAAGACCAACCGGAGAATCGACTCTATGCTGACATACAAAATGTTATCACTTCAAGTCTCTCCTTGAGACTCTACCTGGAGCTTCTCCTTAGCTATCTGATGTTTTTCTTCTCCCCACATGCACATCTATTCATGTATAGGGCTCTAATGTGTGTGCACCCACATTAGACTGGACATTGTTTATTCCACAAGGGGTAGCTAGTCACTATCAAATAAAAAAGTAAACCTTGTAGTGTCCCTTTTTAATAAATTTGGTAAAATTGGAAAAAATTGTAAATTTTGGCCAATTCGACCCTTAGACTAGTATTGACCCCAATGCCTCCAAATGGTTGCAAATGATTCAAAATTGGTTTTGAATGTGTTTGTAAGGTATTAAGACATAAAATTGTGACTGATGGATGCTTGGACACTCTCAAAAGACTTCTGCAACATTCAATTATAATCAGGGAAAGATATGGCAATTTACTAGTCAAATAGAGGTTCAAATCCCCTAAGGGTAGTGGTCAAAGATGGATCTCCAAATGTTGTACGACCTTCCCAAATTTCAGAACATAGACATGGTACTTCTAAAGGAATTCAATGGGCTCTCAAATACATCATCAATCAGTTCCTAAAGGCTTCTGCAACTTCCATAATAAGATGTTCGTATACTAGCTTCAACATAGGGGGAATGATAGTAAATCTTCACAAATGGTTATGAAACTTGAGAATATTGCTCCAAATTTTTGTCTAATGAATATGAAACCTCTTCATCATACTAATGGAGCTCCACACAACACTAATATATCATAGTTTGAATGGAACATTCAAATTTGATACCACTTCAAGTGCTTATAACAAGGTATTGGGGAAATGGCACCATTTAATCATAGTTTAGAATTTGTACATAAAATATCTTGGAGTTTCGATATGAAAGTATTATTAGCAGTAAATATAGAGTATATATATCAGATTACAAAAACATGGGGCCTCAAGAGCTATCCCAAAGAGATCATCACCTCACCAAGTGCGCCCCTCCTCAAGGAGCAAGAATATGACAAGAAGTGGAAGAATAGTTGTAGAAGCAAGTTGAAGGAGACATGATCATGAGCTTCCCTATAGCTTCAACCTGCAAAAAATGACTCCATTGTATCTCCAAATGAAAGGTATGAATGGCCTCTCCAATTTCCAATTAGGATGGGAATCTTTCACCCTCAAAATTGGTGCTAAGGCAAGCAAAATAACACTCCACTAGCTCTTCTCTCCAAATGAAAAATGTAAAATGATCAAAATACACTCTCCTTATTTGTTCTGAATTTTATAAAATTCCAAAGGCTTCCTTAACTCGAATTCCCTCCATGAGATTCATGCCAACTCGAATTGGGAAGAGATTCCAATGTGTGCCACTTGTCCCTCCATTCCTAGCTTCCTCCTTCACTCAATTCGAATGGGTGACTCTTTGGCTGCCCTAACTCCCTTGTGCGCCCTCTTGGAGGCTATTTTTAGCCCTGACATGTCATATATGTCAGATGTCAGCAATCATGTCTGATTTGTGTCATAGGTGTCATATCATCTTCATCATTGTTGTCATAGAAGTCAGGGAATCTAGCCCAAGTGTCTCAACTTCTCAAATGCCTCTTCCTCTTCCATGGGAGTTACTCTTCCACTCCAATTCGACCTTCATTGAGTCATGCCAAGTATATTGGCCTTACAACTCCCCTAAGAATGTGGACTCCACCTAGGATTCTAATGGGTGAGAGTGGGATGCCATGTGGCATGGGGAATCTTGCTTAAATGGGACCCACATCTCCCATGTGCCCTCATGACCAAGTGCCACCTTATTTTCATATCTTATTTATTTATTTATTCCCATTTAATATATTTGGTCAAGCTAATGTCCATTTGGTGTTTTATAGTTCCCTTATTCCGAATCTAATGTTTCCACCCCAACCTAGGAAACTAGTAGATTGGGGAAATTTTCTCTTTTTGAGATTTATTTGAATGGGGACATTACAAACCTACTCTATAATGAGATAGATCACCCACCACGTAGCACTCCCTCATAGAGTATGGAATGTGACCTCAAGCCTTATTCACACTTATCCAAATCACATGACTAAGAAAGGTTGTGTAAGCACCTCGAGCCCTAAGCACACCTAGCCAAATCACATGGCGAAGCAAGGCCATGCCAGGGTCATTCACCACTAGAAAAGCCACATGGAAATTTCCTATGAGTGAATGTATCATTATCCTTGGTCAAATCACATGACCAATCTGGTTGAATGTCTTCCTGATGCTACACCCTGGAGAAACATCAACATATCATCCACATAAGCCTTCCTATTGATAATAAATCTTGGAGAGTGTACAAGATCTGCAAATATGGGATACCTTCCCATTTATCACAAGATTATGATATTTTATCCCTTTGTCATGAAGAAATATGTGCATTGACTCCTCCTGATTCATCTTAGGGACTATTCTCTCCATACCGTAACAAGATGTCTGAGAGATCTCCCCACTCCATCATAGAGTGTCCGAGCGAAAGCACTAATATCCCCACCCCGTCATAGGGTGTCCGGGAGAAGGAACTGTTCCATCTTGAGTCATGAATTGATGAGTAAGAAACTAGGGACTAATCTACCCACCCCACTTGGTGTCCGAGAGAAAGCACTGCCCCAGTCTAAGGATTTAGGGACTAATCTCTCCACCCCACTTGGTGTCCGAGACAAGGTACTACCCCGTTCTGAGTCATCTTAGGGACTAATCTCTCCATCCCACTTGGTGTCCAAGAGAAGGAACTATCCCACTTGACCCACCCTCGCCAAGTCACATGGCTAATACTGGGGAAATGCTTGATGCTCAACCTCCAAGAGGATAGTGTGTGCAACTGAGCGATAATCTTCCCACCCCATCACAGGATGTCCGAAAGAAGGCACTGATCCACTTTGATCCATTCACCCCTATCCAAGTCACATGGATAATACTGGGGGAACACCTGCTCGATGCATCAACACTACTCATCAAGGGCTAGTCTCCCCACCCCATCACAGGGTGGTAGGGAGCTGATACTGCCCTGCCTCTGGGCCATCTGAGCATCCTTATTGCTCTTTATCTAAGCATCCTGCTTGTTCTCCATCTGAGCATCCTGCTTGCTCTGTATCCGAGCATCTTGCTCCCTCTGCATTTGAGCATCCTGCTTGCTTTGCATTCGACTATCTTGCTCTCTTTGCATATGAGCATCTTGCTTGCTCTATATCTGAGCATCTTGCCCCCTCTGCATCTAAGCATCATGTTTTCTCTACATCTGAGCATCTTTCTCCCTCTGCATCTAATTAGCCTGGTCCTTTTGCATCTAATCATATTGCTCCTTCTTCATAGAAGCCATCTTGTTGTCCTAGGATTTGAAGCCAACTCCCTCTGACAATTCTGCTTCTTCATTAAGTATTTGTTAATATACTCATCCATGGATATGTATAGGAGCTGCACTGCTCCCTTCTACACCATATCTCTAATTAAGTCCTACAAGAAGATCCTTGAAGCCACACTGTTTTGCAACCTGCGACATTGGATGCTTCTACCCATTAGAACATGGGCAGGTCTTGATCATGGATCATCGTTGTCACAACCTCCATAATGGACTTATGTGTATGAGAATGCGTTTCTCATGTTCACTTAAACATAAGTCCAATGATCATGTATGATATGAATATCATTTATCAAAACTCCTACAAACATGCCTTTATATGGCAAGGGTGATTTCTATAATCTTAAGCATGATATTACTTTACTTTAACATACTTAACATCATTCATTTATTCCCCATGAAAAACCTATTTAAATTTGGATATGTCTTAGCAAAAGAAAAATTCGCGAATTCCCAAAGTCACGAGGGAACAAAAATTAAGAATTTTGGTTTAGAGTTAGAGGCATGATTTACCATCTTTCCCTATATACAGATCTTGAACGTTTCACATGCCCAAGTAAGGATTCACATACCTAAGGGACAAAGATAACACTTTCCCTAGTCTTGGGTAGAAGTATTTGTTAACGTGTGCATAAAAAAAATTACCAACCAATTGGTAAAACCATATGTTAAGAAGAAAACCATGGGCCAATACCCTCCCAACTCTAAATCATGACCCAAGCCATTGTCATGTTGCACAAGACATAGTTTTTACCTTTTCACTTTAAATAAATAAATTATGAATAATATTATGAGCTTACAAGAATACCTCACGAAACTACATAAACATCAACAAATAAATAAATATTAAAACTTTTTTGAATTCATCTTTTTTACTTTCTTACAAATAACTTAAACAAACATTCAAACATTCATTACAAATAAATCAAATTGAAGAGCTCTCTTCCTCTTCATGTTTGAATATGAGTTATAATCATATAACTCCTCCTTTAAACATGAGCAAACAAATTAGAACCAACATTAGAGTAATTGCAGGGTCGAATGCCAAACTGTAAAACCAGCGGAGCAATGCCCAAAGTATATGATACGAAGTTCATATGGGAAAAGGAAGCAACCTGCTCAGTAACACGTTAATAGTTGCTTGACTATTGTTTTCATTATTTAAAAACAATAAATCCTTCATTATTTACAAATAACAAATGTTTTTCCCATTAAATTTTTGAAAATTTGGTATTTAACATTTTAAAGTCAAAAGATTTCAGCAAAATTAGCTCTGGATTGTGTTCACACGTTTTTCACACTATGTTTTCTTGTGCTGCATTTTTCTGAATAGTTTTATCGAGCCACGATATTCTTGTGATCAATTTAATGGGAAAGCGGTATTTTGTTTAGGAAAATTAGTCTAAAAATTATCCAAGTTTGAGCGGTATTTTGAGGATTTTACTAGATTTCCCAAAAAATTTCAGGATGGTGATATCCAACGACTTTTAATTTGAATTAGTGAGGTAAAATATAAATATATCATTTAGAGGTTCTACCATTGAAATTTGACGTTCTACTTCAAAAAACTTTTTTAATAATGTTTTAATTTTAACATTGCCTTTCATATGACTTTAAATCTTAATTTTATTCATCATAATAATAACTAATTTTGTTTGAAATAACATTTATAATAAATATATGAACATTGAATTATAATATCTTGCCTCATATAATACAAAACAAAAAATTTACAAAAATATAATAAACAAAAAAACATAACAAACATAATAATTAAACCAAGCACACACATATTGACAAAGAAGATTTGTCGTGGAAACCTTTAAATAGGTTTCTTCACAAGCAATACAATGGACCATTATTATCGACCAACAAATATCATGGAAAAAACCATGACCAAGTCAAGTTTACCTAACCACTGAAGACAATGAAACCATGACAAAAATCATAAATTCCATATATATATATATAGGTTTGGGATATATATATTAATGCTTTGTAAAAAAATGCACTTCAAAATAATAGGTAAAATTAAAATTCACATTTTATTAATAACTTTTAATTTTATAAGTGGCTCAAACTTACTTAGAGCAATTATATGTGAAAATCCCACTTAACAAACATTGCCTATAACTTAACAAACTTAATAACGGATTTCTGAAAGTCCCATTTAACAAACATTGCCCATAACTTAACAAACTTAATAACGGATTTCTTTTCACCAAGTTGTGTGAAATCACAAGTAGCTTCGAAAAGTCTCAAAACCACTGGAGCAAATCAAGGTTCATATGGGATACTATTGACATCGTTAGTTAAAAATAATAAATTCTTCATTATTTACCAACAACAAATGTTTTTCCATTAAATTTATGGAAATGTGGTATTTAACATTCATAAAGTCAAAGGATTTCCCCAAAATTAGCTAGCCCCAGATTGTATTCACGAGTTTTTTGCAAGTCTAAAAGTCATTTGATTTTATAGAAGTGCGTACTTTTCTGAATAGTTTTATGGAAGACACGATATTCTTTTGATTAATTCAATGGGAAGCCTTTTATTTTGGTTAATTTAATGGGAGTGTGGTATTTTGGCTTGGAAATTAGTCCATCGGGAGTGCATTATTTTGTTTTGGTTTTACAAGATTTTTTCGTCTTACTCCATGACAAGATTTCTTCCTGCATTTAGGTTGAATTTCTTCATCCTTTTCTACACGTAATGAAATGAAAAGATATAAATAAACAAATAAACTCCAACCTCTTCATTCCTGTTGGTTGACTGGATGCAGTTAGAACCCGCAGTAGAGTAATTGCAGGGTCGAATGCCACTGACCTAACTCAGGCGCCGAAAAGGATGAGAAATTCAAACGTATCAGACTTGCTGTATCTAGAAGAAGCACAGACAGATCCTTCTCCAATTAAAAACTAAGTCTGTCACTTAATTCCATTGGTATCATAAACAATGGATCCGCTGCATCTATCAGATTGAACCCACTGAAGGAGAAGAAAAATTCTTCAAAGAAAAATATTTTTATGGTCTCCCAGCAGGCTTCAAAGAAAAACTCAGAGCTCGCTTTGAAGAAGACATCACTCGCCATACTTGGGGACAATTCCGAAATGCTGAAATCTTCCTTGAATACTGTGAATAGCCCAAAATTGAGAAAGGTATCACCCATAATTCATTTTTCCGTGGGGAAGGGAAATCTGTGAAAGATTTGGCATAGAAGCTCCAAGAAAGAAGCATGTAAAGAAAAGATCACTATGGAAAAAGGAAGACATTGCCTACGACCATAAGAAAAAGGTCATCAAAAGAAAGAAAGCCTCCTCCCGCAGAGAAAATAACAGACATCCAGAAGCAAGGGCTCCTTAGTATAGCAAAATCACTTTCTACTACTGTGGCAAAGATGGCCACACGGATCCTAAATGCCCAAAGAAACAAGCTCACAAGAAGGAGACTAGTTACTCTAAACAAAGAACAAGAAACTGGTAAAAAAGGGAAATGGTTTTCCAAAAAACAGAGCCTATAGATGATAACTTCAGAGGCTACCCCAGAAGAGGTGCACCAAAGGGGAAACAACTTATGATGGTAGAGACAGACTTAGATCCAGGGTCTGACACTGACTCTGCATCATCTTTTGAGCAAGCCACAGATACACAACTAATGCATATCCAAGACATGTATGAAGCCCCGTGTAAATGTGGAGGACAATGTATTGATTTCCAAGAAGAACTCCAGACATATGAATCGACAATTTCTCCTGACTCAGAAGACGAGAGATTATTTCTGGCATGGGAAACCCAAAAAATTAATAAAAGAAAAGAAGGGGAAGGAACATGTCTTATGGCATCAATAACAGATGATCCTCAGGCACTGATGACAAAAGCAATCGCCCAAATGCTAGAAGGAATGAAAAAATATGAAATGCTAGAAGCTTTCAATAAGATTTTCCTTGTCCAAGAAAAGAAGAAAGGAAAAGAACAGACAAGAGGAAAATTGAGAAGGAAATATGTACATGACTTGGAAGGAGAATCACAGTCAGAAAAATATAAGACAACAAATATGAAAAGAGATTGGACAACATCAGAACTGCCAACTTTTCATTGAAATGTGTATCCAATCCTCAACGAAAAACTCAAAGAAAAGCCAAAATTGGATTTGGAGCTTCTACACAGAGAACATAAAAAACTGGCAGAAGAAGTAAAGATTCTCCAAAAACAGATGGATGCAGTCTTGCGCCGCCTTAATCCAAAAGCATCATAACAAACATAACAAAAGGACGATGAAGGTATGAAGCTTTTAACAGTAAATGTGCACCATAAATCCATCGTAATGCTTAAGATCAGAATAGATGAAGAAGAAATAATGGTAAGATCATTAATGGATTCAGGAGCAAACCATTGTTTTCTCGAAAGAAAATTTGTAGACCCAAATTACTGGGAAAAGACTCATATACCAGTAACTGGGTTTGGAGGAATGCGTGCCATAAATTACCAGTGTTCAAAATGCAGAATCTGTATCTCAAGATTTTGTATTAATTATACATTCTTGCTAATTGGAGATGAACTACCAAATGACTGTTATAGGAACCAGCTTGTTATCCACTATAGTTCCCCACTGCACTACAAGAGATGAAAAGCGGAATCTTGGTTACTTCTTGACGATCAAATCTACAACCAAATTCCTCCCTTTTGTCTCTACTATTCAACCGAACAACTCAGTATGGAACATGGAAACTAATGGAGTGGTTGAAAGGTTCAAAGAGCAAATCAAAGACAAGAGAGATCATATCAAGAGCATAAAGAAAGCATAACATGATGGAAGATTGGCCCAAGAAGTCCAAGGAGAAAAATGGCAACCAAGGGTTCAACGAATTCGAGAAGAATTTGTCAAGAGAGTATGTCACGATGCCCCTAATGCATTCTGGCATAGAAAGACATTCCAAGTCGAGCTCAGAAAAATCTTCTAGTGGTCTTCATCATCTCTCGTTTTGACTTCTTCATCATACTCACTATCTTCTGCTGCATGAGAATGAAATCTCTTCTTCTGCTTCTTATGATGTCCGGATTTGAGTGGACAATTTCTTGCAATGTGTCATGTTTTGTGACATGAATAGCATTCAATGGAAGATAGATCTTTCTTGAACTTCTTTTTCTTCTGTGGTCTTCTTGGAGAGTCCTCACGGGAACGTATATTGTTCTTCCTTTTCTTTCCACCTTTGGCATGAGTTTTCAAAGCTTGGTCTTCATTGTTGTTTAGTTTCTCCTCTCTCATTGCTATTCTTTCTTCCTCTTGCACACACTCTTCCCATAGTTGTCTGAACTGGATCAACTTATTTCTAGCACAAATGCGACGAACAAGTGGTTCCCAATATCTGGGGATATCATTTAGAGTGGTCATCACAACTTCAACATCCTCTACCATGTCCCCAAGAGCCTCTAGTTGTTCTTTTATCTGGGACACCCTGGAGAAGTATGAGTGCATGGACTCAAACTTCAAGATCTTCACTCCCTTGAGTTGATTTCTCAAGGTCATCTTGTTATTAATGTTCTTCCCTTCAAATAGGTTGGTCAGGGAATCAAACATCTCTTTTGGAGTCTTCTTGGAATATACTTGAGGAATCAAGTGATCTTGATAGAATCAACAATGATCCTCTTTGCTTTAACCATATTCTTCTTATGCCTTTCTTTGGCTTCATCTCCCTTTGGTTCTGTAAGTCCTTCCTTTATAAAGCCTTCTAGGTCATGTTCTTCAAGAATGAGCATGACTCTATACTTCATGCCCTGAAGTTCTCAACTCCTTCAAGCTTCTCATCAAGATTGGTATTGCTTGTCATCTTGATATAATGAGTACTTCAAATGGAAATATAATAGATTTAAGACTTACCAGAAAAGTTTTTCTTCTGAAAACTGCTTCTTCCTTGACCTAGGGTTTTGTTAGAGAAACCCTAATTTTCCAACTTCGAGATTTTTGGAAAACTGATTGGATGAGCAAATTCACCTCCTCAAGGCGAGTTGAGCAAAGTACTCCTTCTCCCAATTCTGTGAGCAGATGATCCAAAAACTTGATGCCCTAATTCTCTCGGGCTGTAGTGGGGGACCAAAAATGAAAAATATCAGAATTAAAATCTGCTTCGACTGAAAGATGCACCCTAGTGAGGCGAGTTAGATGCACCTCTTTTTCAGCTGATCTGTGGAGGGAGCTTCCGAAACAAGAAGCCCTGGTTTCTGTAGTTACGGAGGCTGCACAATGTTTTCTTTCAAGCCTGCTCAGATACCATGTTAGTTTTTACTTGTTTAGTATATAACATTAAACAATCTATCACTAAAAGAAATACAAACATAGCAAGAACACAATGAACACAATATTTCTCCTGGGGAAACCACAAGGGAGAAAACCCCAGAAAAATCTTCCTCAATATATAATTCACAAAGTACAAAGATAAACCCTAAGACAAAATCAACTACTCCTCCACTTGTGCGAACTTCTTTCTCTCTCATATGAGAACTTGTGAAAGTGAGACGAGTGAATACAAATGAGCAACTCATCCTCTATTTATATTCTTCTGTTGGGGTGAATTTTCCCCAACTGGGCCAACTTCTCCTAACTGACTGGGACGACATGTCAATTACATAATATAGTAAATTTTTTTGGGTTCTTCTAGGCCAACAGAAGACCTAGGGTTTACATTGAATCTTTCAATGACTCTTACATTATTAATTACATCAATGACATCTCCCGAAGGAGGAATACAATAATACAATAGACAAATGTATTTAGAATATCTTCCGTAGTTACATTTCTTTAACACTTACTGTTGTAATATTTTTTTGACATATAGGATGTCTTGCATATGGAACCTTATGTATTTCATATGATTATCATCTTCCTTAATTCCCCAGAACTAGGAATGTAAATTCTATTTTATTCAAAAGAATCCCATCATTTTTCAACATGTATCCTTAAAATTTCTACTGTAAATTCTCCTATTCTAATCCTTCTTTCACCTTAATATAATTCAGATATGAAATAATAGCTTCCATAATTCTAATTTATAAATCTGATTGGCACATGCTAATGGTTGTAGCATGCATTGTATATGCTCTTCTGCTGAGTGCATCTACAACTTTATTCTCCTTGCCTTTAATATGTTTGATTTCAAAGTCTAACTCACATAGGAATTCCAACCATCTTGTTTGTATTGCATTTAACTATGTTCCTCAAATATATATTTCAACCCATTGTGATATTTTCTTAATTCATTTTTTTCCCATGAAATAATGTCTCCACATTTTTAAGACATGCACCATAGCAGCCAACTCTAAATCATGTGTGGCATGATTTTTCTAATGTTCCTTCAACTTTCTGAATTCAGAACAAATCGCATGCCCATTTTGCATGAGTACACCACCAATTCCTTATTTACATGCATCTGTACATACCACAAAATCTTCATTTCGATCAGCAATTTTGAGAATTGGTGCACTGGTAAGTAATCTCTTCAACTATTGGAAACTTTCTTCACACTTAGTTGTCCATTCAAATTTGACTCCCTGCTTTTGCAGAGATGTAATTGGATGTGCTACTTTTTAGAATTCCTTTAAGAACCTTCCGTAATATCCAACTAGTCCCATAAATGATGTTCCTAGGTGTATGCCACCCCATTATAACTTCAATCTTCCTTGGATCCACTGCTACCCCTTCCTCAAATATGATGTGTCCCAAGTACTGAATTTGTTTTTTTATAGAATGAGCATTTACTTAGCTTGGCATATAATTGATTATCCCTTAATACCTATAGAACTAATATCAAATAATCGTCATGCTCCTCCATTGATTTTGAATAAATGAGGATGTCATATAAAAATACAATTACAAATTTGTCCAAATATTGTCCAAATATGCCATTCATTAAGCACATAAAAGTAGTTGGTGCATTGATAATCCAAATGGCAATACAACAAATTACTCATAATTACCATATCGGGCCTCGAGGGTTGTTTTGATGATATATTCATCCTTTATTCTCACTTGATGATAACATGATCTCAAGTCTATCTTGAAATAAATCATTGCCCCTTCCAGCTAGTCAAACAAGTCATCAATTCTGGGAAAAGGATATTTGTTTTTCATTGTAACTTTATTTAATTGCTTGAAGTAAATACACAATCTCAAGGTTCCATCTTTCTTATTTACATTAAAGAGTATCGGTTCTACCCAAGGAGACACACTTGGTCGTATGTACCCCTTCTTCAACAATTCTTCAAGTTGCATTGTAACTCTTTCAATTCAGGTGTACTCATTCTATATAGTATTTTGGAAACTGTGGTAGCTCCAAACACGAAGTTAATAGAAAAATCAATATCTCTTTTTGGTGGTAATATTGGTATTTCTTCAAACACATATGCATATTCCTGTAATACTAGAAAATCTTCCAAGTTGGGACCCTTATCCTTTCTTGGTTCCTCCACATGAGCTGCATACATCTAACACCCTTTTCTAAAACAACTTTTTAACTTTACAACTAAAAATTTCCTTTTAGAAATAAGCCTCTAAATTCGTTTCACTATCTTATGCTTTCCTTTTTCATCAAGACAAGTGAGAGTCTTGTTATGGCAATCTAACATGACATGGTGATCCAAGATCTTTGCATTTTAGACGTATCATGGATTGATTTTAAAAAGAACATGAATAAACATAAAATGTACACAATAAGGAAGACTGTCGAGAAGAAGAACACACCATAAACACAAGAGAACACAAATTTGATAACGGAGTTCGTCCAATGTGGACTATGTCTCTAGGCTTGCTTCTGCGATGGGGAGGCCTTTTTATAATTCTCAGCAAAATAGCAAATACATGGAAAAATACATGATTATACCTCAAATATGGGGTCGACATGCAAATTTGATGCTCAAAATAGAAAACAGATTGCACCACTGCGTTCAGGAGGCCCAAACGACAAGAATCGACATAAAACACTTTATGCTTCTCAAGAGTTGTAAAAATCGACCTCTGAAAAAACCAATGACCCCATTGTGCCATGTGTTAATCTGTATAGTCTTATGGTTGTACGGCTCCGTATAGGGCCATACACCTCGAATGTTGTGGCCTCATTTGGCCTCTACGCACTCTGGCTTTGCCCATGGGCACTCTCAACACATGGTCTCTTCCCCCGGTCTTGGTCAAACCGGGTTTAAATAGGTGTGGGTGGTGGACTTACCAAGTTCGCCTCCTTTGGCATGCCGGTGGCGGGGCACGTTTGCAGGCGGGAGCCCCGAGTTCAAACTCGCGGGCCTCCTTTCTTTGGGCCCTTGTTCTAACTGTTGGTCATGGTGTTTGTTGGATCCACCAATCTTCCCACTAAATATGGTGGTCCAACCGGCCATTCGCCAAGTTTGGTAGGGCTAGTCGGCCCCCTTTTCCCCCCGATAGAAATTTTCAAACTTTAATAGTTATATTCAAACCACAGAACATGAGTGGTCCATTCGTGAAGTCGTTGGAACGTTCTGTTGGAGGTTACGGGTTCGATCCCTGTGGCAGGAAATTCGGTCTTCAAACCAATTTTTGGCCTCTCCCGGGGTGACACATGTCATGCCTAGATTGGGCCACATGCCACCTTGAGATTGGCCCAGGTATATGCCACCTTCCATGCCACCTGGATTCCCATTCAACTTCCACGTAGGATGCCATGTCATTTCCACATCATTGCCACATGGTCACTATACATTGTACGGAGTCCACGTGTCACTCTTTCAATGGTGCCACATGGCACCTCTTTTTTTTCCATTCCGCCCAGAAAATGTTATCATGCCGAAACTTCAAAAGTTAATAACTTTCACATCCAGAGTCCATTTGAGGTGGAACGAGCATCATTGGAATCGTCTCGATGAGATCTACATGTTGGTACCCTTATTCTTGACTTTTTCTAAGTTTGAATTTTGACCCTTTGGAGATCCTCCTGGATCATTCCTCCCCATTGAGAGGATTTTGGCCTCCAAAAGCACTATCAGTAAAAAAATAAGTGAGGGAATTGCTCCCTCACTTTCTCCTTCTCAATCCACAATGCTTTTCTTGGATGAGTTCCCTTTAGTCCCACTCGAAGATATTCTACATCACCCCTTCGTGAAGTCCTTGTTCTTTTATCCAGGATGACATCTCTCGGGGTGACACGTGTCATGCCTAGATTGGGCCACATGCCACCTTGAGATTGGCCCAGGTATATGCCACCTGGATTCCCATTCAACTTCCACGTAGGATGCCATGTCGTTTCCACATCATTGCCACGTGGTCACTGTACATTGTACGGAGTCCACGTGTCACTCTTTCAGTGGTGCCACATGGCACCTCTTTTTTTTTCCATTCCGCCCACAAAATGTTATCTTGCCGAAAATTCAAAAGTTAATAACTTTCACATCCAGAGTCCATTTGAGGTGAAACGAGCATCATTGGAATCGTCTCAATGAGATCTACATGTTGGTACCCTTATTCTTGACTTTTTCTAAGTTTGAATTTTGACCCTTTGGAGATCCTCCTGGATCATTCCTCCCCATTGAGAGGATTTTGGCCTCCAAAAGCACTATCAGTAAAAAAATAAGTGAGGGAATTGCTCCCTCACTTTCTCGTTCTCAATCCACAACGCTTTTCTTGGATGAGTTCCCTTTAGTCCCACTCAAAGATATTCTACATCACCCCTTCGTGAAGTCCTTGTTCTTTTATCTAGGATGACATCTTCTTTAAGCTCGTCCAAGTACTCAGGTGAAAACTCATCAACTGATGGAACTGAAACACTCTCCCTTGGATCCATGATCATTGGAGGCTCATAAAGTTTCAAGTTCTCCACAATAACAACAGAGTATATCTGCATGTAAGATGGTAGATCTAAGCGAAAGGCATTGGTAACAATCTTCTCCAGGATGGTGAAGGCACCATATCTGATGGGCTTGAGCTTCTTGCCTTCACCCTTCAACTGATATTTGTTGATGTGAAGCCACAGTTGATTCCCAACTTGAAATTGGTGATCAACTCTATGCTTGTCATATCAGGCTTTGTATTGTGCTTGTCTCTTCTCCAACTGGTCTTGCACTACTTGGTGTACCTGCTAAATCCTTTGAATGAACTTGCGGGCTTTGTCTTCATCTCATGAAACACTTGAATCAACATCTTTCCCATATGTCAATTCCAATGGTTTTTTAGGAAAATACCCAAAGCATGTCTCAAATGGTGAACTCTGAGTGGAAGTGTACAAGGCTCAGTTGTAGGCATGTTGAACATACAAGATCTGATCATCCCACAACTTAGGATGCTTGCTGCAATAACCTCAGAACATATGAACAACTATTCCATTTGCCACATATGTATGTTCAGAGGTTTGTGGATGGAAAAAAATACTTCTCTTTATCTTGGTGTCCATCATCCTCCACAAGCTAGTCCAAAAATCACCAAGGAAGTGAGAGTCTCGATCCGAGATGATGGATGCGGGTAATCCAAAGTGGACCCACACATGCTAAAAGAAAAAATGAGCAATTTGCTCAGCATTGATATGCTTTTTACATGGAATCAAGACACACATATTGTTGAACCTATCCACTACCACATACAAATAATCATGACCCCTTTTAGACATAGGCAAACCCCCTACAAAATCCATGGAGATACTCTCCCAAGGATGAGAAGGAATAGGAAGTGGTGAGTGCATACCTAATTTTCTATTAGTGGGATTACAAGTATAGTGCATCACACACCCCTTTACATATTTGGTTACAATCTCTTTCATCTAAGGCCAATAAACAAGCCCTTGCAAATGAGCCAAAGTCTTTCCTACCTCAAAATTCCCCGACACAAGAGAAGTATGAGCTTCTCGGATTACATGGACTCTTTCATTGGCAGAAATGCATAGTTTGCCAAGATGGTAGAGTAACCTGTCCTGCAAATAATAGTCCTCCACCTGTGTACCATGGGTTAGCTTCTCATAAACAACTTTAAAATCTTCATCATTAGCATATTTCTCAACATAGCTATCATGAGAAAGAGAATCATTTTGCAAAACAATGGATGCAACAATAGGAGGTCTAGAAAGCATATCTGCCACTTTGTTGCTTGAGCCTTGTACTTGATTAACAAATGAAATTGTTGAAGGAACCCCATCCACCTATAATGATGAGACTGCTGCATCTTGGTTTGTGATTGGAGGTACTGCAAGGGTTGGTGATTTGTGTGTATAATAGTCTCCTTCCCCATCAATTAGTGCCTCCATATATTAACACTTTGAACCAAAGCATACAACTCTTTGTCATATGTGGGGTAATTAGCCATGACCTGTGAAAAAGTTTCAGAATGGTAACAAATAGGATTGCGGTGCTACATCAACACTACTCCCATGGCATAATTACTGGCATCAGTTTCAATCTCAAATGGCTGTTAAAGGTCAGGGATAGTTAGCACTGGTGTTGTCCTAATCTTTCCCTTCGAAGTATCAAAACCTTTATGTTCTTTACCTCCCCATTGGAAGGCTTTCTTCACACTAGTTAAGGCATGCAAAGGAGATGCAATGAAAGAGAATTTAGCTATGAAATTCCTCCAATGTTGAACAAATCCTAAGAAGCTCATCACTTCTGTTGCAGATGTAGGATTAGTCCAATTCACAATTACATCAACTTTGGAAGGATCAATTTTCAGTTTCCCTCCTCTTACAATATGACCCAAGTCACTAATACAAAATGAGAGATAAGTGACTAGGCGACTAAAAAAATTAGTCACCACTGTTTTTTCAAAGGATAAACGACTAAAATTGAACAATTTTAAATAAGCCGACAAAAAATGACTAAAATAAACGACTAATTTAGTCACGGGATAAAATATATGACTAGATAACAAGTGATTAAATAAAAATGACTAACATAAATGACTAATTTAGTCACAGGAATATAAATATGACTAGCTAACAACGATTAATGTGAATTAGTCGTTTATGTTATTCATTTTTAGTTGTGTCACAATGACAATGGAAAATTACAATTTTGATAATGAATTTGTACAATATTTTACTAAATTTTAACAATGCGGATGGATGGAAAAGTCATCAATGGGGAAACAAACCAAAAAGAAAAGAGGAAAGGTATATATAGCTGTTGAGTACAAAAAAATAGAAACGAGGAGAAATGTCTCCATCTATGAGCCAAAAACAGGAAAATTGCATGTCTAAAAAAGTAGACCCCCGCACCACTCCTCAAAATGAATAAACCCCTCTAAGGCCACAAGACCACATCTGGATAAAGCGTCTGTATGTGTATTGAACTCCAAGTCTAAGTTTAAAAAAAAATGATTTGAACTCTATAGCTTCCTGACACCACATATTGATTTTGAGGTTATATGAGATGCATTTGCCTCAAGGTATATTTTTGCAATTTGATTGGGTATTGTTCTCTTATATACATTGTTTGTGAAAATTCTTCCATCTTAGGTGGTCATTTAATTATTTCCAGGCTCACATAATATGGCCAGTTTGATGTCGATTTAATATGTTGTTAGGTTCATATGCTAAATGTTTTTATTGGAAAGAGTTGTTGCAAGATGGGCATGAGTTATTTTATTATCTTTTGAAAGACTTAATTATATTTCCTCGTGAACAAAATGAAAACAAAGATGTCAAAAAAGGTTGCTCTAATCTCAAAAACATTGAGAACCACCTAACAAAAGGATCCAATAATTTTAAGGATTACTTCAGTCACTCGCTCACACACCCACACCCACACGTACACACAACCCTTTTGTTTAAATCTTGGTTGGAAGGGATTCAAAGACCATACTTCATGCAGTAATGACCGCTAGAGAACAAAACAAAAAGTGAAATTGTACAAAGGTCTTCATGCTTAAGGCGTTGGCCTTTTGTAAAAATTGGTCATATTTGTTGAACTTCATTATACAACACATTAGAAAACAAGGGAAGGACACGTGCAAGTAGCTATCTCTAATTTGTGTTCTAATAGTGGAAGAAAAACACTAGGATTATCATAAATAGTCAAAGGGCCATAAAAAACAATGCCCACCCTCCAAATCAAGGACCAAAGTGTCAAAAAATGGGAGGCCAAAGATCCCCACACCACTAAAAACCAACCCATCATTGAGCAACAATGTCTGTTACAATGTATCATGAAAGAAGGTAGAGTAATGCACCTCCATAACATAAGTAAGAGGCCAACCACACAAAGAAATGGGAGTAATCCCAACACTAAAATCAACCCACATTGACAACACACATCAATATGCCAAGCTGTGACCCTCTAGAGATGTCCTTGACTCGGTTTGCTTCTCGTCAGAAGCTCCTCCTTGCATAGTATAACCATCGACTCACACCCCACAATATGTTGGCAAAATATTATAAGGGGTTCATGTAGGTGTCGTCAGGGTGAGACGAAGGTGGCGCATGTCTCACCTCTCTCCCATCATTCTTTCTAGGACAATGCTTCATCTACCATTTCTATTAGTTAGCAATTTAATGGATATGCTTGTAAATTAATTTTTTGCATAAAAATAGAGGGCTCATGTCCCTATTTTCATTTATATCAAGAGACAAATACTCACATATTGTTAGATTGCAGTTGGGATAAAGGGTTAGTTATGTGGCTTAATCCCCTAGATATACTTGTGGAAGGAAATGTGACTAAATGTCGATGCATGATGCATCAACATCCAAACCAAATTGCATTGTAAGGACAAAACTAGTCAATGGAAATGATGACATTAAAGACATCTCTCATATTGATGCAATAATGTAAATTGTGGATGCTAATTTGAATGTAATTTTGGTTGTAATCAATGACATATATAGGTCCATATAAATGACCATTGGATGTAAGAGAAACATTTTTGTTAACAAGATTCTTCTTATCACTATTGAGGCCAACATTCATAAATTTAGCATCACGGGGGATCAATTAGCACAATTCAATTTGGCCGCTTTTCAACCAAGCAATCACAAGTTGGGAGTATCTGTTCCACCAAAGTTGCCCAAGACTAGCACTTGGCCCCAATTGCCATTGCATATGCCAATGTCGATCATCATAATTTCAAGGGAAAATATGTCAATGACAATTGCATATATGTTAGTCACATAAAACTTTTAGATAAAAATGCAGAAACAAGTCTTAAACTAAAAAATTGTAGAAAAGGAAAAGGACAAAAGCAATCACAACCATGACAATGTGAGCAAAGTTACAATCATATTTTAAAAACTTAATTGTAAACCCATTATCTTTCCTAGTGAACACAACCAGAGTATTCTGACTACTATGCCAACACTGCTATGATTACATAATCTACTTAATCATTACATTGGAGCTCAACAAGAACATCATGTCACTTACAAGAAGGGTAACAATCATTTCTTCCAATCACCCAAACTACATCCAAAAGACAATATATTTAAATCATAAGATTCTATTTCCCTATTTACTATTATAACCTTTTTAATGTATCCCAATCTCCCTTCGTTGACTCCTTTGACATATATGGACCATAAAATAGTAATCAAGGTCCAGATTTTATCATAACAATATTTTGGAATTATGTGAATGTTCACATGATAATTGGTCACATGCGAACACCGTGTAGAGGGAAAAATCCCTCTTCTGATGGTCTCTATCACGTTCGAGTGTTCTGTCCATGTTCATCAGCGGAGAAGCATAGGAAAGCAGTAGCGCGAGTATTAGAAAGTTTCTGTGACATCGTCTGAGATTCTTCACCGCGAATAGAAATTACTAGAAGGTTTACTGGCACACTATTATTCGAAGGTTGGGGTTTTATGAAAGGTGAATGGTGTTTATAGTGACAAGACAGAGGGCATGGATGGTGTTGTTTGTTAAATCGTCAGTTATATTTAATCCCGGTGATTAAACTCCAATATCCCAGAGCGGAATTCCAAGACACCATTAGGTCGGTAATCTTCTACTTTATGACTTCGGATTTTAAGTTCTTGATGAAGTGCGAAATTTCATTTCTGGGTTTAATTTTTTCTTGGTTTGGAAATTATTTTTTCATCTAAAAAACTTGTAATTTTATTATTGCCATATGGAAGTCCAAAATTGCATTTTTCAGGCCCGTTAAAGAACACCATGGAGTCCTCTCCAGAAAGAAAAAACCCGATATAAAATATCTTTACCCTTTCCTCAAGCATACACAGATATTCCAGAAATGATCAAAAGGTCACAGACCTCGACCCAACTTAAAAAAGATCATATTTTCGATTGCATTGATCACAATCAATCTCATATAAATCAGGAACAAAAACAGATCCCATCGAGAGCATAGATTTATATTCCATGCCTCATCAATCAAACCACTTAGAAGTCGTAAAATGGAGGGTGATAATATCTGGATACCACCCCGTCCATGATCTCTGATAGGAACCAAGTGCCATGCTCCATCGCCACTCTAGGTTTCGATTGAAGGTTAGCCTATACATTCCTTTCACAGTAGACATGTGTGAAGGTGACCCTTTCCAATGCAGCCTTGATCCTCTTGACCTCCTAGATAAAAATAGATAGTGCTAAATCATTTCAAACACTTCTGTTATTGAGACAGTCTGGTATCAACTTCGAATCTCTTAACACATGAAGAGAATTTGCCCCCTTCTCCAGAGCCAAACATAGAAATAACCTTAAAGCTGATAGTTCCACAAAATTTTTTGCTCCCCTTCCCAAACTAGATTTGAATTTGATGAAATGAGATTCTAAGAGAATTAAAATGCCCCCACCTCCATACTATGATGGAATTCCTTGGACTACCCCATTGAGGAAACCCCAAGGAGTCGATTTATCAATCTGTTCTTCCACAATATTCCTCTAAATTTTAGTGGCCTCCTCTCGTGGGAAGTGTGATATGATGCTCCAACTTTGAACATCAACACTCAATGGTGAGACCAACTTCTCCTCGAATATTGCACGATTCCTAGACAACCACAATCCTCATGCGATGGTTGCTGGAAAAGATCGAGCAGAAATGGTCCTGGGATCTTCACACCAAAGCCTGAAACCTTCCTCCACATTTTCTCCCTTCCATCCATTCTTGATCCCTGACAACAATTCAATCTCCATCCAAACCCTTTTCGCATATTAGCATTCCATAATGATATGACTGTTTGTCTCCTCCTCTCTACATCATAACACACATCTGCTCGGGCCTTTCCATGCCCTTTTTTGAAGGTGATCCCAAGTCAACGCACGATTTCTTAATAGATACCAGAGGAAAATCCTTTTTTTTTTTGGGGCACTTTAGAGTCCAAACATTTTTCCACCACCATTGATTATCAATTTGTGGCCCACCCTTGCACAACCTTAAGTAGCCCATACAGGGAGAGTAGGTTCCCAATGGAGCAAATGCCCACACCAGCCGATCACCTTTTCCAGTTAAATGAATTATGCTTCCTTTAAGAGAAGCCAACAATAGATTCCACCTTTCTTCATATTCCCCTATAAACCCCATGGCCTCGCTGCCAAGACACCCCTGATTCCAAAATGTAATCGTGTCCCCATCATCTATTTGGGCCAATGATGAGATACCTCTCGCTCTCAAATCTAGTATCATCCAATCAAGCAGAAAACAATGGCGATTTCCCCCAATCCATGCATCCTTCCCCAATCACACCTTTGTGCCATCACCAATCTTCCATGCCAGACCTTCTCCAATAAGAGGGAAAGCATTTAGAATTTCCTTTCAAATAACAGAGCATTGGTTTATATTTTTATCCCTTCTTTCGAGCTCATGATCCAATCAGGAAGGGGATTGTTCCTCTTTAATTGTTTTTGTAATTGTAGACTTTGCACAACCTACCTCACTTCAGTATCCTCGGGATGAGGGAAGTGCCTATACATTCTCCCTAAGATAATTTACCTGGAAAATAAAATTTTGATTTAGAGAGAAGATTGTATACATAATCCCACTAATTAGTTTTGTTTAATGAAAGAATAACAATGGTTTACCAAAGGAATGGATGGTCAACGGTCCCTTTTTAGTAAGGGGGATTGATGTAGTGCCAAATACCACTGGTTGACTATGAGGCCACTTGGGGAATCAAGGTGGGATGTTTTATAGATTGAAAAACTATTTTGTAGTTGGAAAAACTATATTATAGATTGAATGGACTTTCTTCCTATATAGTTAAGTATGTTCTTGAACCTGAGATCTCGGGATAGACATGGGAAAAGTCTTCAATAAAGATCAACTAAAGTTTAAATAGTAATGAGAATTATATTTCAGAAACATATGCAAGAATATTAATAATAACATTTGGACTAAAGGAACTACCTTGTCACACGGATTTATCCCCTAGTCCATATTGGTGATACATACCGTCACTAAATGGTATTTGCAGATGATTGCAATGTTATAACCTAAACCCAGATGATTGCAATGTTATAACCTAAACCCACTTTAATTTTTCCTTTTTTGAACACATGCTGTAATTGACATCCCTCTTTGATTATGTAAATCGACTCTTTGTTTATCTTTTAGAGAGTCCTTATTATGCTCCAGTCATCTGCTTTGAAGATATATATGATTATTTTGGTATGACTTAATTTATTTACTGTGCAAGAAGTTTTAGTAGAATGATAACCGCTTTGCTTGTCTCCTTGAAATGGCTATATAATGACCTTTTCCCAATATTTTTTCCTTTTCTTGGAAGTTCACTCAATGTGAGCTCCACAGTCTCTCTCTTAGAATTGTAGTTAGCATGTAATATCAAACAAATGAATGTTTTAATTTGATGAGCTGCCATTAAACAGTCAACACATGTTTGTCTACTCAAAAGTCTAGAACTATATTTTCGTTTTTGATAGAAAAAAAAATTTCTTTTTGTTTTTTGTAGAAAAAATAAAATTAGCCTTTTGTTTTTGGTAGAAATAATTTATATTATTGTGGCCTGTATAGCCAAAAACATTTACATGAAGTATCGGTTCTGACGCTCTTGAGGGTCGCCTCATTCTTAAATTTCAACATTCTTACTTCTGAAGGTTTGAATTTGAAGCCCATTGAGATCTAGAGTACTTATGATATCCCGAAGATTTGACTGTTCAAGACAAAATGTTGCCACTGTAGGGCTACAGCTTCGGAAACTGTGCCTGGACTGATTTAACAATAAGTCCATATACAAATTACTCATTTATACCAAAACCTAAAGACTCATACATAATGTGCAGAGTTAACTGATTCATAATTCCTGCAGATTGTAAGCCAAAATAGGACAACATAACTTCTTACTTCTGATTTGTGGGCTAAGACGACTCCTTGGTGGCAGTTTTAGCTGAGACAAGCTGATCAGGAGGGTCCTGCTCGATGTAGACTGGTCTATACCCCAGAAACTTGTCCATGTTGCTTGATATCTGCTTTCCCAATTTTAATTGGCACCCTGGATCTAAGATGAAAGGTGTCTAGTTATTTCTTTATCTTTTTTTTTCAAATCTCCAGCAATAACTTCCTCTGGGATTTTTGTTCTTCTTCCATGAATTTTCTTCAAAGCAATATCATTGGAGTCCCTCTTTGGCATTACCTCCAGTGTTGCATGTCTAGTCCAAGTCACTAAAAATCAACTGAGTTTGACTTTTAGGTTGAAATGAGTGACTCTGATTTTGACTCGACTGATGTCCAAAATTAAGAAAAGTGTGTGTGTGTGTAACATAAAGCTTGAGCTCTGCTCTCATCTCTGTCATATAGTTGTGAGATTTGGGTTTAGAAAGAAGCTCTAGCAGATGCTTGATCCATTAATGTTACATCCATAGGTGGGACATATGCTGTGCAGTAGAATGATAAGGATCGAATGCCATACAAGGGTTCATCAAAACATCTGTGAAAGCTTTCAGATCCTGAACATGTAAAGTCTTGAAGCATGAAATATTATATAGTTTTGTTAATGATCCAGAGATAATAGCGTTTATTTGTAATTGATCGCTTTGTTCTTACTCTCAGTTATTTCAATGTTGCATATTTTACTAATAGAAGGGACAAACTGTTAGCAGGCTCTTCAGCAATGCTACTGTACAGGGTCGCTACTTATTTTCCTTTGCTTCATCTTTTCCTTGATTTTGGAGTTAATTGTCAAAAATTGTTTTTAATTAAAATGGATATGTACCATGGGATTCAATTCTCAGCCCTAACTAGGTCAAGAAGTAATGTGCAAAGCAAAACTCAAATAGCTTTAGAAAAACACAGACTTAACTTATTTGTGCATAAATGAGCCTTGGAAAATGAAGTTATTCTAATTACTCTTTGTGGAAAATGAAGTTATTCTAATTACTCTTTGTAGGTATCCAGTTAAGTTCTCAAAGCTTGCTGTTGCAAGGCTGGAAAATGGTAGATGCTCCACATATCCCTGAGAAGTTGGCCGTTGTGTTTGTTGTAATGAACCATTTAATATTTTCATTGCCTTTTCTCATAGAACTCTTCTTTGAAGAATTTGGAGTGAAAATATTGCTATCAAAGCATACTATGAAATTTACCAATATAATGATTGTCATTAATAAATATCGATGTGATGACATAGGAGCAGCTGTAAACAATAACATTGATATTGTTTAATTGAGTGTTTGCTTTTTTCTTTGTGAGATTTAACGATTCATACTTGCTCTAAATATTGCAGTTGTCATTTTTTTGGGTGATGCTAACTCTGGAGAAAATCAAATCTAGTTATTACAGAGAGTGCTATTATAGATACTAGATATTATTTTGTATTGACCTAGTCCTTGAAGATGGCAAGGACAAGTCTGTCATATTTGGTCTTGTTGACTCAAACTTAGTCAACAGGGGTTCCCATCACTGTCGACACCAACCCACCGCGATCTCCCCAAGCACCGGCCCAGACAGGTTTTGGCCTGCCCAACAACACCTGCAGAGTAGATGAGGTCTCACCCGAGGTGATCAAGGGAGAATGGATGGAACCATGTTTCCGCCGAATGAAGGAGGATGATTGCGGCAACAATTATTCAACTTATCGCAGCATCCAATACAGATCTATGCATTCAAGATTAACATCGTTTGTATTCATAGCATTATTTAACAGAGTCATTCATCGCGAAAAAAACAAATATAACATTAAAATGTTAACTTGCAACATGAAATCATCACAACAAGCATTAACACAAAAGGTACGCAGGGAATTTCACCAAACAGTTCTGTCATGTCATATTACTTTAGAAAAACCTTGATACAACATCTCTGCAAAACCAGATCTCAGCGATATTTCTTGATCTCAGAACATATGCCAAAACCACATCTCCAAGATCTATCCTACGACCTACCACTTTCTGTCTCTATATAGGCTTCCGCCTTTACAATGCTTGTCCACTTACTAACAACTTCCTAACCGACTCCTGGACAAATGACCCAAAATCTATTGACACGGTCCAAATGACCCAAAAACCCGCCTATTGCGGTATACTTAGCTCAAAATTACATCTCATATGGTCCAATGACCCAAAAACCCACATTATGTGGTACAAATGACTCAAAAAGTACATAAAATAATAGAGCCTTCTTCCTTCCGCAACCTCTTCTGATCGGTCGCAGCATCGGCGATGCTGCGATTCTTCCTTACCAAACCGCCTGCCAACAGGCTCCCAACACAATCTTGTGGCTCGCCCTCGAGCCACGTCAACTGGACATGGTGTATTCTGTGGTCTTCACTCTACTAGGGCTGAACTATAGTTCTGCAACTGTTCTTGCTGTCTGGATCGCATGATGTTGTCCTGCTCCTTCTGCTACACTGATCATCTGCTTGCTGTCATGACTTCTTGCACAAAAGTGGACTTTTCCCGGCTTACTATCACGGACCTTGTAAACTCATCCTCCAGTCTCGAGAGACCGATTGTAGACGGAGAGGAATTTTGCAAGCAATGCCAGGGTGTAAAACAAGCCAGTGGTTCTGGCACATCTATTTCGCACCAGTAAGCACATGTTACAGGGACCTAGAGGCGACGACCCCCCCCTTTTGTGTGGTCGCAGGGACCACGAGACTTCGAACCATCACCAACTGCCTAGACATCTCGGACGAGACTTCATGCTTGTAACCCCTGAGTGTCCGAGGCGCAGCTTGCTCCAAACGCTCATGTACACTCCTGGTTCGGGCCCTCAGCGCACCTGGTGTGCTACCACATGAAATAAAATGGATCATTTCCACAACCTCCTTGGAATTCCTAACTTAGCTAGATGCCTGATCCTCTCGTAACATAACCCCTCTTAATTGAAACAACCTCTGTGCTCTTACTATCCTCGATCCTATATTTATACATCGCATTCATCCGTTCATCTGCCTCAGCAATCCTTTGCACCACCTGCTCACTCTCCAGGGTAATCATAATATTCCGCTGCTTTGTGTGAGTATTAGCCAGACTTCTGAGGTGGGCGGAGCAATCGTACTTCCGCCTGTTGCCCTGCATGCAAAAATGTGTGAACCATCACCCCCCGGACCCTTTGGCCATGCTGCCGTGGTGGATGCCTCGTGCCAACCATGCAAACCATCACTCCAGGTGTCGTCGGCCATGCTGCCTCAGTGTATTCCCTATTCCAAACGTGCGCTCTTCTGGCACAATCTGAATCAACTAACGATCATATCTACCCAAAAGGAAAAAGTCCCATCAGCATAATGATTTATGATGTGACCTAGTCGCAACGCTGCCACTTGTCGCGGACCGCTCCTAGCTTGCGGCAGAAGCCTCCCTGCTTCCGCATTCTGTTCTGGTGGTGTGCCACCCTGCCATTGATCAACCTACCCTTGTTTTTTTTTTTTTACTTCATTTTTACCCGATGCGACTCAGGCATCACACTGTTCCAAACCCGACCGATAGGGCTTCAACTTGCTACCATTAATCAACTTGGGGAGCATCGCTCCATCCAACTGCTGTAACTGTACCACGCCTCCTGAAGTGATGCTACTAATGCAATACGGACCAAGCCAATGCATCTGCAATTTTCCTGGATGTTTTATAAACTTGCTGTCATACAACAACACCAAATCACCCTGTTGAAACTGTTTGTTCTTGATGTGGCGATCATGCCAAGCCTTCTGGCGATCCTTCTCCACACCCTGATGGAAACCGGCGATAAAGTGATCTTCCTCCAGCTGGACTAACTGCACTAGACGTTCCTCTAATGCTGCCGCAGAATCCATGCCTGTCATTACTGCGATGCGTAGACTTGGAACAATGTACTCCATGGGCA
The DNA here is from genome assembly GCA_027924585.1 of Larix kaempferi. Classification (NCBI taxonomy): domain Eukaryota; kingdom Viridiplantae; phylum Streptophyta; class Pinopsida; order Pinales; family Pinaceae; genus Larix; species Larix kaempferi. The sequence goes on from BSBM01000136.1 coordinate 11,727,990, forward strand.
TGATTGCTTCTTGTCCATATACCAATTTAAATGGTGTCTGACTCGTCAACCTTTTACATGTGGTGCGATAGGCCCAAAACACTGCTGGGATTTTCAGATCCCAGTCATCGCGGTTCGCATTGCACACCTTTGTCAGCGCATGTTCCATAATCTTATTGAAAGCTTCCACCGTGCCATTTGCCTATAGATGATATGGCGTGCTTTTCTTATGCTGAATCTGTAGCTCCTTCGTCAATGCGCTGATGGTGCGATTAAGAAAGTGGCTGCCTTGATCACTCAACAATATCTTGGGGCAGCCGAAACGAGTGATAATGTTATCAAACAAAAACCACGTAGCCGTGGCTACAGAACAATCAACAGCTGGTGCAGCTTCCGCCCATCTGGTCAAATAGTCTGTCGCAGTGATGATGTATCTGGTACTAGTGCGCTTACTTGGTGGATTGATTGGTCCCACAAAATCCACTACCCATTTTTCTAACAACTGTAGTGTTAACTGAGGCATTAGTTGCATCTCGTCCCTCCTGGATGGCTTCCTAGTTCTCTGACATATGTCGCAGGACCGCGCATAGTCGGTCGCATCATTATGGAGCGTGGGTCACCAGAGCCCTGCACGAAGCACCTTTCTGGTAGTCGCCCGACCGTTGTAATGTCCTCCAGCCGCTCCTCCATGTGCTTCTGCCAATATCTGCGCTTGCTCGTGTGGCAAGACACATCGTCGCAATATCTCATCTGCACCCATCTTGTATAACTCTCCGGCGATGAGCTGGAAGTCTGCAACTTTAACCACCAACTGCTTCTTCTGACCAGTGGTGAGCTCTTCTGGTGTGGTACCTGTTTCTAGAAACTGAATGATTTCTTCAAAATAGCCATCAACGAATTCAACCCTAAATAGTTGCGCATCAGGCAACCCATCTTCGATATTAGTCGGCTCCTCTCTAGTGTCAATCCGCGATAAGTGATGAGGATCGGAGTTCAGCCGCCCTGGCTTCACAATTACTTCAAAGTCGAACTCTTGAAAGAGAAGTAACCAATGGCATATCTTGCCCCCCAACACAGGCTTATTGACCAGGTACTTCAAGGCAGAATGGTCTGTGAACATTTTGAAGTGTCCGCCCAATAAGTAGTGTCGAAAATTTTGTAGCGCATAGACCATCGCCAATCCTTCCCGCTCGGTAGTGGTGTAGTTCCCTTCTGCGGTGATAGCTTCCGATTGGCGAAAGTAATAGGGTGATCAAGATCCCCCTCTCCTGGTTGCGCTAGCATCGCACCGAGTGCAATTGACAATGCATCAACATGGACATGGAATTCTTTACTCCAGTCCGGGAATACTAGTATTGGTGCCGAAGCCATCTTAGCCTTCAGCTGCTCAAAACTATCCTGACATTTAGTGCTCCATTGAAATACTGCGTATTTCTTTAATAGCTTCTCCATAGGGGCGGTGATCGTTGCATATCCCTTGATGAACTTGCGGTAATACCCACTATGTCCTAAAGTCGCCCTCAGCTGCTTCACAGTGGTCAGCAGTGTCAAACTCAAAATAAGCGCAATATTTGATGGATCAACCAGCAACCCTTGTTTGCATACGATGTGGCCCAGCAATATCCCGAAAAAAAAATGCACTTCTTCAAATTCAGCAATATCTGGTGCTGGCGACAGTGTTCCAGCATCAACCGTAGATTGGCCAGATGATCGCGGATCAAACCATAAACTGTCCAATCATCCATGTATACCTGCAAGAACTTCTAGATGAAATCCTTGAATGTAGCAACAACAACCTGCGAAAATATCGCAGGTGCATTCTTCAATCCAAACGGCATCACGGTATACTGAAAACATCCCCATTCAGTCACGAAAGTCGTCTTATGGCAGTCTTCTTTGGAAATACGGATCTGATAATAGCCTGAAAACCTATCCTTGAAAGAATACATCTCCTGGCCACCTACTCCCTCAAGTACTTCATTAGTAAACGGGATTTGAAAGGGGTTGTGCAAGTAGGCGTCATTCAACTTCCGTAGATCGACACAGATGTGTACCTCGCTAGTCTTCTTGTCCTGAACTACCATAGGACTGATCCATTCTGACTCTTCGACCAATTCAATGATACCAACATCCAAAATGCGATCAAGTTCTGCCTTGACCTTCTCCTTATGTCACGGATTGAGTCGATACAGTCGCTGCCTGATCGGTTTCGCATCTGGTTTCAAGGGAATCTTCATTTCTCCTAGATCACCCAAAATACCTTTCATTTCGGAGAACTTCGTAGGGAAAAGGTCTTGGAACTCATGTAACAATTCAGTGACCTTTCCCATCATCTCATCATCCCAATAATATCCAACATTCGCGAACTTGGGAGTGGCCTCCGTCCCAATATTGATCTTGCGAAGCTTTAGGGGCTGACTGAACAGATCACTTGGCGCACCAGGCGGTACCACATCGCGACTTCCTTCAGACTCCGGAATATTGACATTCCGCGGATCATCACCATCTTCAAGCCCACCAATGATATTATAACATTCCATAATTGATTGCATCTGGCCGTGCATATGTGGATCCGTCGGGTACGCTGCAGGAACAACCTTTAGCACCACATCGCGAATGATCTGCAGAGCATTATAGACATCCAGATTGGAATCAACAAAACTGAATGTATGAGTAAAACAGATGGTCAACTCCAACCAAGTAGTGATTTCTCCCCATAATTCAGTGGCTGTATACCATGACCGAGACATTTAATCCAAAGTATGGATAAATGGATGGACCCACTCATCTCTTGGTCGCGATGCCCATAACGTCTGACACTCCATCAAATGGTCGCCAGGATCGTACCGACCATCATACTTCCCTGTGTGGTAGACCTCGGTATCGCTGAAGCGTATCATCATCAATCTTCTACATTTCGACCATCCCTCAATTGATGCCTTGTGTGTCGCCCACCAGCGTGCTGGAGCAGCCTTTAGTGCTTCGTCCAATGCCAGCAATCGCTGTGGTTCTGAAACTCTTTCCTCAAACTCCATCATAAATTCAGATAAGTCATGCAGTCCTTCATATGTTGGGAGTGTGATCGTTTCAATCGCGACACGGTAGAGCGACTGCGTGATCAATCCACACTTACGGAACGACACCTTGAGCAAGCGGTTCTGCCAATGTTCTAGCGCGTCATCAGAGTCGAAAGACGCAGAGCTGTCATTGCGCCATCCAAGCTCACCATTGTTAGTTGGATGAATGTAATCTTCTGAAATATTGAATGCATGGTCCCATCTGCTGGGATCTTCATCTTTCACTGGTTCAAGGTATCTACGTCCTTCAGCCTGATCCAACGGGGTGATAACTCTGAGATCACGATTTTCAAAAGTCATCATTCGTCGCTTGAAGTTGATTACCGCTTCGTTGTCATTAGCCCATCCGATCCCTAGCAACGCGAGATAAGAGCTTCCTCCTTCAACCACTTCGATGACATCGAAGTCAGCGTAGGTCTTCATGCCTTCAATGTCCACCACTAACTGGGGGACTCTCCCAATCGGCGTCACTTTAGCATGATTAGCTAATCGGAGCTGGACAGGGGACTAGCTCAATGGGGGGCTCCCCATTTTCTACCATACCTGCTTGGTTAAGATGTTGACATCCGAACCAAGATCCAGAATAACCGAATCGACATCAATTTGAATATTCATCCGCATCTTCTTTCCAGTATTCCTCCGTTGTAAGGAATTCACCGCGGATTCCTGGCGTCCCCTTGGAAATCGCTGCAACAACCCCTCAATCTCGGCAAGCGCAGCAGGATCTCTTGCCAACAACAAACAACTTTCCAGGAATCTCATCAAGGTTCCAGATTGCGCTGATGGATCAGCATCTGATGTGTCATCAAAGACAAGGGGCATGTCACAGACGATAGCCTTGCCTTTGTCCAACGCCCGTCGTGCCTGCTGGAACGTATCACACTCTGATTTAATGTCAAATGACACCTTCTTCGGCCTGGTCAGCCGAATCAGCAGATGTGAAGTGTCTTCTCCTGTTTTTGCACCTCCCTGAGTGATCACCGCAACATCTGCATAATGTGGCCTGGGCTCTGCTCAGATTGTTGAAACATTCACACCCTGATTCTGGTTCAGCATTGGATTCCCCGGCTGGTTCACATTTTGATTAGCATTCTGAATTGGTCGCTGGTTCTGGTTCTGGATGGGTTGTTGTATTGGTTGCTGCACCTGATTTTGCACGGGCTATTGAGCCTGGTTCTGTAATTGCGGAATATTCCCTGCCTGCCATCGTGCAATCAACTGCGGACAGTTCTCTACTGTATGGTCTGTAACGAAACAAAATGTACACTGCGTCTGCAACAGTGGGAAATATCGCTGATAGTATCCCCATACCGCACAGTGATAGCACTGCATAGGTCCACGACCTCCTTGTCCTCCTCCACAACCAAATCCTCCACCACGTGCACCCCTGAATCCTCCACGGAATCCACCCTGCTGTTGGTATTGTTGTTGATTGTACTGTTGCTGCATCATGCCTTGCCCTTCTTGTGTGTACTATGGTTGCTGAACGTACTGTGGCTACTGTGGAGCCATTTGCATCGGAGTATATTGCGGCATAAACTATTGCTGTTGTTACTACAGTACAAACTATACCAGTGGTTGAGGTAGCGGCTGAGCTACCTGCTGCTGTAGTGGTGGTTGTTGTACGGCACGCTGGTCATCCTTTACATAGAATGCGTCGTACGTTCTCTCATGAAGCAACCCATATGCCTGGTAATCCTTGTCATCATGTCCCACCGATTTGCAGAAAGTGCAATATAGATTCATCGGTTTGGTGACTATCTTTTGCATATATGGACATTCTTCATGGCGATGCCCAAATACCTGACAAACGCGACAATATGGCATGCCAACACCATTTAACGGGTTTGGCGCTCCTGAAACAAGGTAGTTACGAAAGTCCAAGCAATTGTCCTTCGTATGCCCTTCTCCTCGACATCGCGTACACCATACTTCTTCGCGCTGCTCCTTGCCCTTCTTCAAATCTTGCAGCTGTATGGTCATGTTAGCGAACTGTGTCTGTATCTGCGACATCCCAGCTGCATTTTCTCCAATCGGCGATGCCTCTAATCACATTGCAATCTCCAGAGCTTCACTGGGCATCGAGATGTTTTGTTGCATCAATGGTAGTTGAATATGTGGTAGCAGTGCCGCGATGAACCACTCTTTATGTTGGACAGCGCTCATATCGAAACTAACCCTTGCCATTAGCGTCTTGAACCACTGGTCGAAATCCCACATCGTCTCATTGGGATACTGCTTAATTTCTTTCAATTCTGTAATATATTGAGCCTCAGACTTGGGCTTTCTGAATTTTGCAATCAACCCATCCTGGATCTCATCTAGTGACTTCTCTGCGGCTCCTGTAGGGACTAGAACAAACTTCATAAACCAATCTAATGCACGACCTCGTAGAGTTGTCGCTAACTGTCCTTTCTTGGCAGCATCATCAGTGATTTGTTTTACAGTCCAGACCGCTTCACACAAAAACCAATATTGTTCTGAGTTGTCTGTCCCACTCCCGTGGAACAATGGTAACTTAGCATCCTTGCCCGCCATCCTGGGCTTCCTTCCTGCAGGTACTGAACTACTAGCGATCAAGTTTTGTTGACCTGGTGGGGTCGAAGCGGTGTTTCTCACTGGTTGATAGATAGTGAGCGGAGGTATGGGTATGTTGCTGCTGGGGTTAGGTCCTGCCTCTATCCTGGGCATAGCCTGTGCGTCCTTGTCCGGACTGTGAGGTCACTTCGTCTCGTGTGGTCTTCCTTCGTGAACTTGCGGTTCGATCACAGCAGGACCTTCTCCTATCCTCTGCCTCTTTTCCTGTCGAAACCTCGCTCCTCCCCTTGTAAGACCACTCTCTTCCTCGGCTTCACTCACAGTCTCGTCGTGACCCGCACCCATCTACCCCTGATCATTCCATGCACCGCTCCCCCCTGCTGTCGCGATACCAACAGCCTCCGCCCACCAGGTTGCTTACTGATCTATATGCATCTTCAATATACCCTTTTCGCAAATAAGCATCTTAATGGATAGTTGGAGCGACAACAGAAACCTTCCTCGAGGTTCGCAGGAAAAATATCTTTCAGCTTCACTATAAGATTTCTGCGTATCAACCGTGAATTCAGTGATATACCCTTCCAAGATGCTACCAAGCCACACTTTGATAGCTTGCGATGCTTTATTGTTGACTTCCTGCAGTTCTTGGATCAGCTTCGGGGTCCAGGTCGTTGACTCACCACCCTGGTGATTCCTCTTCTGATAGGTCAATTTTCCAACCATTCGAACAAAAGGACCAGAAATTCACAGAAAAACCATTCGTGCGGACCGTTGTGAATATACCTATCCACCCACTGATCTACCTGTTATCACACAACTTGTAGTTGCCCCTAGAGGTATCCCATCCGGGACGGTAGAGGAGATAGGCAACTAAAGAGGTGACCCAAGAGATGCCACGGTTCCCAATGCAAGGTGGGAGTCACGTCAACCGAGGCACTCTTCGCTTTAGGTTAGGGTGTAACAAGACCTAGGGGGAGACCCTATAACCAATCACAGTTGATTGGATCCAAACAAAGGTTTCTAAGGGTAAGTAAATGAAAAGTTACGGAAACCAATGCAAGGTTAAGTGGACCTAGAAGTTGAAGTATGGTTGAAGGAGTGCAAGAGAGTGTTTCAACCTATGTATGGTTTAGGCCACATAATGGGGTATGATGACTGGGTATAGTACCATATATTTACACAAGTGGGTCTTATTTTCTTGGGAAGTGTGAAATGGTCTTAAGAGGGCCCACAAGGTGAAGCTAGGTTTAATGTTGGTACTAGAGGTTAGGTAATGACTAGATCTATAGATTCAAGTTGATTCTAGAAATACCCATGTGCTAGATCTAGGTTTTGACACAAATCCCAAGGAGTGCGACTTGCTTTGAGGAGGACTAGTGCCTTGTTGGATGGGCTAATGGGGTCAAAAAGTATGTCAAAGTATAGATCGGGACACCTAGAAGCCAAGTCAAGTGGGCTAAATGAGATCTAATGGTTGGATCTTGCTAGATCTAGGTTTTCAAGAAATGACCCTAAGTGGACCACAATCCCTTGAAACAAGGAATGCTACCCCCAAGGCAGATCGTCACAAAAAGATACCCTAGACCTAGGTTTCAAGGTATGGCCGTTCCAAATCTCCAAAAATCTCAAACACCCACTTCCTCAAAGTGGACAAACTCTCCTTCCATAGGTGGTGCGACTTTGCTCAAGGAGGGTTAAAAGGTGGGTTTGGTGGACCAAATCAAGTCCAATGGCCACCAAACTATAGATCCAAGTGGCTAGTACCCCGATCTATGCATGTCCCAAAAATCAAGTCAATCCAAGGGCTAGATCTTAGTAGATATGAGTTTTGAGGTGCCAAGAAATTAAAAAGGGGGTTTTAACCCCTTAAAACATGGAAAGATGTCCACAAGGTAGATTTCACCAAAGTAAGAATCTGGGGGTAGGTTATCAAGTGTCTAGATTGCAAATCAAGTGGGATCTCACCTACCCATGTGCTAGATCTAACCAAACAAGCCTCTCACCAGGAAGTGCGATTTGGGTTCAAGAGGGCTTTTTGCCTTGAAAAGTGGATTAATTTTAAGCCAATCACCACCAAACTATAGATCCAACTAGGGGTGGATGCTATAGAGGTGGGTTTTCAAAATATTTTCAAAAGCAAGGCTAGATCTAAGTAGATCTAAGAAATACCAAAATTGGGGTTTTAATGAATTAGGGTTTTATGACCAATGAAGATATAATGGATGAAAGAGGCACATACCTTGTAGATCTTACCTCAATTGCTTATGGCCACCTTGCAAATTGATAGCATTCTCCTATTGTATATTCAAGAGTGAGATCCAAGAGCTCCAACCAAAACGTCCTTCTCCAAGATAGCCAAATCGTCCTCCTCCTACAAGACAAGATCAAAGAAACAAGTCAAGCAAGATGATTATGAAAATGGTAGAAAGATGTAATAGAAAGCATCAACTATGCCACAAAGATACAATAATGATACTCCCTGTCACAAGATCAACCCAAGAGAGACTATGTGGATCCCTCCAACAATAACCCTCATGAAGTCACCCTCCTCTCCACCAATTCGACTTTCCTGTCAAAAGATTAGTAGAAGCACCAAAATCCACAATGATACATAGAAGAGACACTGTATATTCAATATGCAAGAGAATCCACAATACAAGAGAGATGTGCTCCACAAAGAATTTTTCTATTCCAATATTCCAGAGCTCCAAAGGTGAGCTATACAATGGGGGGTCTCCTCCTTATATAGGATAATAAAGACCAAAACCCTATACCACTCTACAATACTACATCAAATGAGTGGTTGAGATTATAAGATCTCATCATACAATCAATGGCTAAGATGAGCCATAACAATATATCACATGGATCACTCAATATAACAATAGTGCCCTCACTAAATGGTACAATAAGAGGGTGACGTCATCCACTAGAGAAACATAAGTACCAAAATCCACCTCATGGTGACTAGGACATGACAATATAAGCTCATGGTGGGGCTAGGAGGCATCAATCCTTACTAGCTCATCCCCAAGGCACAATAAAATAATAAAATATGTCCAATATAATATAAATGACCAAAACTGTCCTCAGAATCCATGACAGTCCAGCAGTAAATGTCCTCCTGTGATCAATCTGGGCATACCCACATGGTGAAAACTGACTGGAAGATAGTGATGCCACCCTGGAAGACCTCTGTGAAAACCAAATGCCAAAACCTTGCCTCAATTGCCCAAATAGATTTCCTCAGTGACCACTTTATCCCATTTTTTAACTGCCTCGGGAATTGTGAAAGTGCCAAAACTGCCTCCTAAGGTGCTAGCGCTGTCCATCTGAGCCCACCAGGCTCTCCAGAAGGGGGGGTAAATGGTAAAAACAAGTGGCTGGACCACCCCCTCCATCATCAGCGCCCTAGGTGAACTGGCCTCTCGGGGCCCCTGCTGCTCAGGTTGGGAAATCAGCCCCAAATCTGGTCAACAAGTGTAAAACTGCATCAATCACTGCCAGAAGTGACCGGAACTGAAAGATAAGTGTCTCAATGGATCCAGAAGACCCAAATCCACTAGGAATGTGTACTCATACACCATGGGTTGCCCTAATGGGCCAGCTGTAGGGTCCACCATGTATAATCTGTTGATCTGGAGTAGTAATAAAACCTGCTGAACTGGATCAATCATCATCTGCATCATATGTCCATCATATGATATCATCATCAAGCATGTGGGCCCATCAATCATCATCAATAATCATCTATACATGGTCCACATCATCATAGATCCCAATAATATACTACCAAGGATAAATCTCATCAGTAGACTAAGACAATGCTTCTCTAATCATTCTCACAGCTAAGCTCAAAGTATAAATTCCATTCAGTGGCATTAATCAAGTTAACATATTCCGTTGTTATATAAAATTGCTTGCACAATAGTTCAAATGACAAACTCACCCATTGGACATGGTCAGACTGCTAGTGAAGGGTGAAGGCTAGGAACAAGGCTGGGCCAAGGGTTTGACTTATCTAACTTAACTCAAAAATACTTTGGACTGGGAGAAAGGGGAAGCTACAAACTCTGTGTTGGACAAAATAACACGGGGAATGGCTGTGCCTCACAAATGGATAAGTTGTTCTGAGAGTGATTATTCAACTTAGGCATCATGTCTACATCAAGTTGATCCAGGTTCATTAGGATCATTCAATTTTATTCCATGGCCTTTTTGGCCTACATAACCCTTCGGATTTCAGATGTGCTGAGAAGCACAACTAGTTGCAGCTTGCATCCAGGGCATGTTTTCACATATATATAAGGTTAGCAATTGTTTAGATATAACTTTTAAGAACCATTGCTTTTTGGACCTTTTTTTATACTCTTCGCGGAGTATTTTCAGCTGTTCATCGCTCTTGCCCTTTTTTTTTGTTTCCATGGGCGAATTTTTAAGTTTCCATAGGTAGAACATGAGCTTTCAGTTTTAGCCAACAACATCTCCAGTGACTAGGGGGAGTTCGAGCCAATGCCAAACATCGGGACAACCGACCAGAATGATTTAGGCCTACAATCCAACTCACCAAAGGCAAGTTTTGTCACCAACTTAGAGCCGAGACACTGAATACATAGGGATGCGGTCCATACACAGAGTTAGAAAAATGGGGAAGTCCTCGGTATCAGAAAGTCAAATGAGACAAGTCAAGGTTTTAAGTCAAACAGGAAGGTCATGTATGAATGGAGTCAAGTGAATATGGAGCCTACACTAGCAGACAACTGGTGTCAAGAAAGACCATATCTATGTAAGGTGAAAAACCAGTGGGCTTTGTAAATGACCTAAATGTGCAAGCAATTGTCCATTTTATGATTTACAGTTCATTTTAAACAGTTTGCCACATCAGGAATAATATACCAAGCACATGCTGTAATCATGACTAAATCAACAAGATAATAATCCACAGTCAGTGATAACATATCCATAGATCATACAACATCATCAAAATAATAATCATCATGCACCATCCGAAACACTGCTGCAATACATCTCTAGGCACCGAACTGAAACTGTATGGGATAAAGGGTCACATCGGTCATCAAATCTGAACTCTCAAGGCTCAGCCTTGACACATACATCTGAAAAATATACTGCTCTGATCATGAGTGATCCAAAATATATATATAGCCATGCTCTGGAATAATGGAAGCTCTGGAATGTGCAGATATCTGCTGAACAAGGATAGTAGCCCTGCTACTATAGTGTGATAACATCTGGCTCCAGCTGGGACAAGTGCTCTAAGGGAGAGAGCGCTTGAGAACCTCAGAATCTCTGGTCTCGATCTGCTCTGCATCAATCTTCAATCCAGCATTGCACCATCCTTGCTTTCAGCTTTATTTTGCACCTGTTCCTGCTCTCACAAACACTAGAATACCATCATGGAGCATGTATGGGACAAATATAAAATAAAACTGAAAATGACTTCTACTCTAAAACATAAACTGAAATGCGCCAAAATATAAACTAACATGGCATATATTATTTATTCATCATTTATTTTTATTTTTTTTGTTACTGTGCAGGAGGAACAGAGAATTTCTTTTTAAACAGGCAATCTCAACTTGCACAGGCAGCCAGACATATAACAGGAAACTTAAAATTCTTAATTGCATGCAGGAGAAGAGACAAGCTTAGGAAGGAGCAAGGCTCAACTTAATAAAGAAGCAAAACAAGCAGACACTTCAGGTAGAAAAAGGAAAAGGGCAATACTCAGCACACAGAAAAAGAAAAATCACACAAATCCTACTGCTCAAGTGAGCTTATTCAAGACCTACCTATCCTACTCTAACCAATTAGCACAAATGTTAGGTAAAATCATAAATCCAGTGCAACCATTCATTACACAAATTAATGATTCTTCTTTGATTTTTGTTGATAAAACAAGTCAAGATTGGATTAAAAATTAATGAAATTGAGAGCACAATCTTCCTGACTTGTTCAGAAATTGAAGAAGGATTTGAATGGAGCAAAATGAAATCATGCCAAGGAGAAAATTGACTGAAGCAGACATCCTCCATCAAAGAACTGATAGGATCATAAAATTTATGCAAATGATTGTTTAAAATTGATGGAGGGAAAACATATGGCATTTGATTTAATAAACTACTTTCCTCATTCACTTTACTTGCATATTCAATACGGTTTTCCTTGGGACTGATGATCAAATAGAAACCAAGTGGGGACAAATCAAGGCTTGAAAGACGAAAAATCAAAACTAGACCCACTTGATGCTCAAAAATAGAGAAAAGATGAAATTGATCTTTAAACACCTTTTTTAGCCACCAAGAATGATTGATAATTTGACAACAAGCATTATGGTTCCAAAGTGACTGAAAAGGGAAATGAAGTGCTTTTTCTCCAAACATGTAACCATGCTTATACTTTCTGTTGAAAATTTCAAAAGCAAAAGATTGACTAGACCACCAACCCCAAAAAGATTGAAAAGGATGGGTAGGGAGGGTAGATGCAATTTCTCCCAGATGGATAGAAAAATTTGGCCTTGGAATTTGACAAAAGGAAAGGCCTTTTAAAGCAATATTGTTTATTCTATGAATGATAAACTTTTGATCAAGTCTAATATTTACAAACTGAGGACAAGATTGACCACAACTATCTAACTCTAAGTTATCTTGATTAAAGATGAAAAAATGAGAATTTAAAGATTCATTATAAGAAGTGGAACAAAGATAAAAACACCTAGTGTGATTCATTAACTCTTCCTCGTCTTGAGGTTGACCTCCATATTTACTCACCTTTAGAAACCTTTGTTTGGATCCAATCAACTGTGAGTGGTTATAGGGTCTCCCCCTAGGTCTTGTTACACCTTGACCTAAAGCGAAGAGTGCCTCGGTTGACGTGACTACCACCTTGCATTGGGAACCGTGGCATCTCTTGGGTCACCTCTTTAGTTGCCTGCCTCCTCTACCGTCTCGGATGGGATTCCTCCAGAGGCAACTACAAGTTGTGTGATACCACTACCGTTAGTCGAGTGTTCTGGCTTTCTTCTTCAGCAAATTCCTGCAACCTCTGATCAAACCAGCTCTGTATCTCCGGTTGCATCAGATGCCACAACATATCTTTCTTTCACTTCGCACACGGTCCCGGCAATGGAACCATTTGTTGACTCAAACCCAGTCGACAGGGGTTCCCATCACTGTCGACACCAACCCACCGCGATCTCCTTGAGTACCGGACCAGACAAGTTTTGGCCTGCCTAGCAACACCTGCAGAGTAGATGAGGTCTCACCCGAGGCGATCAAGGGAGAGTGGACGGAACCATGTTTCCGCCGAATGAAGGAGGATGATTGTGGCAACAATTACTCAACTTATCGCAGCATCCAATACAGATCTATGCATTCAAGATTAACATCGTTTGTATTCATAGCATTATTTAACAGAGTCATTCATCGCGACAAAAACAAATATAACATTAAAAGGTTAACTTGCAGCATGAAATCATCACAACAGGCATTAACACAAAAGGTACGCAGGGAATTTCACTAAACAGTTTTGTCGTGTCATATTACTTCAGAAAAACCCTGATACAACATCTCTACAAAATCAGATCTCAGCGATATCTCTTGATCTCAGAACATATGCCAAAACTGCATCTCCAAGATCTATCCTACGACCTGCCACTTTCTGTCTATATATAGGCTTCCGCCTTTACAATGCTTGTCCACTTATTAACAACTTCCTAATCGACTCCTAGACAAATGACCCAAAATCTACTGACACGGTCCAAATTACACAAAAACCCGACTATTGTGGTATACTTAGCTCAAAATTACATCTCATATGGTCCAATGACCCAAAAACCCGCATTCTGTGGTACAAATGACTCAAAAAGTACATAAAATAATACAGCCTTCTTCCTTCCACGACCTCTTCTGACATGTCGCAGCATCGGTGATGCTGCGATTCTTCCTTACCAAACCACCTGCCAACAGGTCTCTATTTGTTTGTATTTCCATTGTTATGCATGGCTTTATATTTTATTTTGACATTTCATATATTTCTTAATTTTTCACAGTAGACTTCGAAGTTTGTGATGAAGTCTGACTCGACTGAGAGCTGAAGGACTTTCTGACTCTAACTGATTATATGTCGTGCATCTATGTTTCTTTTGAAATAATACATCTTACATTAGAGAGAAAACATTTTGATACAAAAATCAGGGAGTACAACTACCTTCTTGCAGTCAGCTGTGCAATAAGTCAGAATAAGCCCAAGCAGAAATATTTTTGGCATTGTTAATAAACAAAACCACTTAGCTCTAGTTTGAGCTGATACCTCATCAAATGCTAAGTTTTGAAATGATTCAATAGAATCTATCAACCCTTCAAAGTCATACACCAGATCCTCCAACGAGAATACGATACCAAAGAGTGGATACATTGGCAGAGGCCGCAATAATTCTTGAGGAATAGATTTTAGATAATATGAGATATGATAAGATAATATTATCAATTTCCACGAGTGACCAAAAATGTAGTTCAATGGGACTAGAGAGTACAAACAGTTACAACAAACTGTGAATGTGCAGAAGGCTACACCTGAAAGCTAAAAGATAAAAGATGCAAGTAACTAAACAGTAAAATAAAGTAACAAAAGAGAGAGCCGCTATATTTCATTAGTTAGAGACGTAAAAATAAAAATTTGTATTCACTGATCATGCTGCATGCGAATGAATGGCTCCTTGCAAGATAGAAGAAAATATTTTTCTAAACTGTTTTCCAACACTATTTGGCACAAAGGCACTGCCAAAAGATGTGTTTGACTGGATCTAATTCACCACACTGGAGGCATTTGTCACCTGTAAAATTGATCTTGTCTAATTTGGATTTAATGGTCGTGCCTTGTCACTAAGAGCGGTTACTGTCTTAGTAGTACTCAGAAAATGATCCTAAGATAAGATAATTTTATTAATGTCAAACGAATAACCACAAAGTTGGTCATTGGGATTCCATAGTACGGCCATTTTAAATACACAGTGGTAGTGTGACAACAACTGCTAACGCTACTCTACTAAAAGCATGAGAAGGGCTAACTAACCAGCTAACAGAAAAAAGGCTATAAAAGTAGTGCAGATACAAAACTATGTTGAGCATAGGGAGCAGATGTCAAGGCGTGATAGAACTAGAAGCAAAGCGAGGGGAGAGATAGGAGGAAGAGGTCTCCCCATCAGAGTCATTTATCACCGTGGAGGGGCTGATGCATTTCCTGAGATGTCATTTGGAGAATCCTGGGTGGAGCCCTGGAGTGAAGAGGCCTATCACTCCTGAAATTCAAGGTTGAGGGTGAGAATATGTGAATGGAACACTAGCTGCTCAGGCAGACCTGGGGAGTAGAATGCTATATACAATGAGTTGGGTTCTAGGACATCCTAGTGCTGATCTATTTGCTGGTCTGGTGGGATCTGGTGCTGGAATTGGATCTCCTCAAAAGTCTCATGGAGGTTGGTTGACCCGTCAACAGGGTGGGGGGCGCGGGGGTGAAGGGCATATAGAAGTCCAAGGTCTCACCAATCTGGTATCTGAAGTGATCTCGGCCTTTACTTGCCATTTACTGCCACCACTGGATGAGACAAACTAATGCATGCAAAGGCATATACAACATAAACCTTTTGACTAATGCAATATTATAATACATGAAGCTTATTTAACATTAAAGTATTGAAAGGTCAACCTAATTCATTCTTTTGAAAATATCAGTGAGAGTCAGAGAGTGCATTTGGTACTTGTCCTTTCAATAGAGTGTGTCCCCAGTATGTGTGTGTGTGGCATGCCATTCTTCTTATGAAACTATAGCTGCATATACATGCTTCTGTCCAGTATGCCTTTGTTTGTTCCACAGTGGTCCACTAAATATTTTTCTTGTAGTCTCTACTGAGCACAAACGAAATATCTTTCGATTTAGCACCCTTTGCTCGAAATTTGTTAATTTGTAATATATATTGGCCATGCTGTTTATACTCTCAATGTCACAATATCTATCCTGAACGTTTAACTTCAACATTAATCAGCATAAAACAAACAAAGAAGTATGTTCTGTCATTATCTTGTTTTCCTTCATAACCAACTTATGCACTTGGATGTAATTTGTTATGAGATCTAAATCAACTTTATCCCAAACCCAAGGCAATAATCTTTGCATGGAATACTGAGGAAGTCATTCATGTTCCATCTATTTATTCATCTCTTTCACAATTCAAGGACATTGATTTCTTCATTAGCGGCATTTGTTGATTGTGACTACTACAGTTACCACTGATAACAATACAAAGTGCTGCTGAGTCAAGCATAGAGTACTAGAAAAAGTTCATCACTATAATAATTCTTCTGTTGATAACATTGCACAAATATTTTTCTTATAATATTTTCAATCTTCAGCTCCTGTTTGAAACACTTTTTCGTTTTAAAAAATTCCGATATATTTTTGCAATCATTTCAATACTATCAAATTTGATCCCACTGTTTTTTTATTTTCTTTATTTTTGAATATTATCATTGCTTACACCGTACAGATTATGTAAGAAAGATGAAGAAATAGATGGGCCAAATACCCATATAAACTAAGATGCACCTTTCTTCATTCATCATTAGAAGTGCGTCTCTGCTATATCATTTCTTTGTCATCAAACATGACCCAGCAATCTAACAAGCACACAAATACAAAACTAATACACGGCTTTTACTCCCTTTGTATCACAATTACATAATTTATGCTTCATTCAAATGGGTTCTGTTATCACCTATTTTGTACAATTAGTTGAACTTCCGATGAGCCGCCAGTTTATCAGAACATGATTCATGTTCATCATCAGCATTCAGAAGTTCAGAGGTCAATTTCAGGGCAATTTTGCCCCTTTTGTAATAACTGCATGTTCATACCCCCATGGGGAATTTGTAAAAGTTGGTCTAAACGGGGTCCTTTTATAAAAGACTCGGCTATCCGTAGGTTTAGCCATTTGGGGGATACTCTAGAGTGTTTTTTCCTTAGGAATTATGCGCTACTCATCAGTGGCGTATAATCCCCGAGTTTTTCACTCAAACCTCCAAAGCTGGAGTATTTCCCATGGTGGTCAAAACCTAAGGTGGTTATTAGAGTCTTGTGTCTAGGATTTTTTACGGGTTAGCCACATCGATTGAGTCGTATGAACATGCACTAGGTCCCCTAGGAGTTTCGTTTGATTCCGGCAAAAATAAATTTTTCATAAAATTAGACCATTTTTTAATGGTTTAATTAAAAAATTTCAAGAAGTGATAAAAACCTCATCCGGAGGCGGAATTGGGCGTGGGGAGGCTCGTTTTGACGCTCAGAGCATCCTCTTCACCTTGGCACCTTCATTCTTCAGTTTCCGGGCAGTTACATCACCCCAGGAGCAATTTTGGCTAAAAATGCATCATTTTGGCTAAAAAATGACAAAATTCACTAAGTGACAAAAAATCAAATAAGTCCAAAAGCATTAAAAAATGATTTTTTAAAGGATGAAGTGAATTCTAATATGGTGTACGACCATATTAAAGACAAATCACATGTTATATCATATCAAAGTTAGGATATACGATTGACATGGAATGAGTGACGTGAGCATGGTTTGGCCGTACGGCTAGCTCTCACGAGTTGAGGATTTGTCATTTAATTAGCGGTTGGTTGAGATTGCATTTATAATATGGTGGGCGCACTCCTTATTTCAAGGCCACATCACATGAATTAGCACCTACAAGCTAGAGTTGGCATTAATATCAGGACTCACGCATATCTCCATGATCCTCACGTTAATCCTCACCAAGCTTGCGTCTAGCCTTGTTGGAGTGTGTTAATTGGTTGTGATACATCCCATGCCTTTCCATTTCGAGTTATTACCTACCACATGCCATTTGTTGCCTTACCAAGTAACTCGCACTATCCTCAACCCTCACGTCAATCTACTTTAGCTCACGTCAACCCCTCCACATCCTCACGCCTTTCCTACCTAACTCGCATGCATCCTTGTTGGAGTGTGTTGATTCGTTGAAGCTTTCATCATACCTACCATTAGAGTCGAGCTATGCCACCTATCTATTTCACCTACCAACTAAGGCGAGTTGTGATTGGAGCTTCACTCCAAGCTTGGTTTTGATTGAGATTTCGACTTGGTGCTTTGTGCTATTGGCTCTCCTTGAATCCAATTCGACTTGGGGTATTGTGCTCTTGTATTTTGTATAAAGAGAGGTGCCTTTCACTCTCTTATGATGGAATTTTGGATGCAAGAAAACTCTGCCGAGAATTGTAATATTTTTATGCTCATATTGGAATAAAGATCAAGACTTGGGAGGTCCATGTGTTTGCAAATTTTGTGGTGAATGTGTCCAATGCATTGAGGTGATATCTTCATATAACCTTCCTCTTATTTATGCAAGTGTTCTTTCAATATTGCTAGCTCTAGAAGGCTATTTTTAGTCCATGAGAATAGTCATTTGTCATCTTCAAGTTGATTATGTGTGTGATGCTTTCCAATGATTAAATGAGCAAGAAGTATTCGGTTATACCAATGTTGATTTAGCTTTGGTTATCTAACATACTAGCATTTGATTTCACTTGTATGTTTGAGTGTGTTGGGGATTTTACAGGTATTGTCAAAGGTGAAGATAAGTGTGAGCTCGGTTGCGTCTAGCTTGACTTCACAAGCAAGGATTTTTTCCATTAATAATTTTGTTTGCAGGATCCTCAAGTTCCTTTGTCTTTTCTCCAAAACCAAGCTATAAGGAGCTCTCTTCCTCACCCATCAAAGTTTCAAAAAATCTACTTTTAAAAAACTTGGTTACCCTAGATTCGAGCTTCTTTCCTCTAGCTCTCCCCTCACCTTCATTTTGAAGTCTCCACATTAGTTTCTTTCCATTCATCCAAAACCCCTTTTGCCCTATCTTTTTGCTTTCGTCCCCCTCCAAGTCTCCTCGTTTTCATCCCATCTTTACCTCTCGTTTTGTCCCTCCGTCTTTACCCTAGCATCCCCTAAATTCCACCCTAGTTTATCCCTTCACTAGTTCCTTCACCCCTTCATCTTTTGCCCTTAGGTTTGCTCCCTCTCCCTCTTTTCGTCCACCTCCAAAGTGCCCTAAAAACACACAAGAAAACCAAAAACGAATTGTCAAGTTGATCAATAGTTTCATTCTTAGTTTGCAAAAGTCATTGGTTAGAGTTGGTTTGTTTTGAAAGGGAGTTATTTAGTTAGATCTCATGCATTGAAAAGGTAGTTTTAAAATCATATTAGATTTCATTCTTGCACTTGCTAAAGTTTGCATTTAGTTTCCATTTTGAGATAGAAAAAGTTTCATAAAATTTTCCTAAAATTTTTTAAGTCTTAGATCTCATTTCTAGCATATTTAGAGCAACTTTTGTTCGCTGGTCCGTTTTCCCATACAAACTTTTTCGAACAAAACTTTCATGTCTTTTATGTTTTAGGCTTATTTTTCAAGTTTGGACTTGGTAGAGTTAAATTTCGTTTTGATTTCTGACGTCTAATGGGTGCATGTTGAGCATATCTTTCAGGCTTGTGTAGGTGCTTTGAAAGAAAGAAATTTGGAAAGCTTTGAAGAAGTAAGATCCAAGCAAAGTACCAAGGAGAGAAAAGCATGAAAATGAGCAAAATTCGACATACTTATCCTTTGTAAAAACAAGCAAAAAATTGCTTCTTCCTTAGATTCTCCAAGTATCTTCTTTCTCAAAGACCTTGCAAGGTTTTAAACCCAAGGCATCTGTAAAAGTTTAATAAAATTTTTCGAGTGGAGGGGTCCTCCACCTTTGGTTCTTCTTCCCCATTTGGGGAAGGGTGTTGGGTCTTGTGGTTAGTGTTAGCTTAGATTTACATCTTCATGTCCTTAGTTTAAATTTTGTTCCAAATAAGTTATCTCGATTATATTTCATATTTTACTTACCCCCATGCTTTCCCGAGTAAGGTCTTGAACCTGAAAGAGATTCTTGGGTAGTTTAGTTCAAATTTTATCATTATATTGTTTCTCTTCCAATCCTTGACCAGAGAATAGCTAACTTTGGGATCGTATCCCAAAGGCCACATAGTTTTGTGGCAGCTTCTCGCTCCCCCATCAACTTCTTGTGGACATCCAGCTAGCTGGAAGGTTTCCAGGATTGGTGGTTTCTAGTGGTTGATCTTGTTCGGAGATCAATCCCACTTAGTAGATTAAAGTTTGTGTGGTAGAACACTAAATTTATTTATCTCGCAAGTATTTCGTGTTAAGCATTAAGTTATATCTTTCAAGTTTATCAAGTGGTTTCATCTTTTAAAGTTATTTTACTGCTTTCACAACACAAATACTTTTGCTTCCTTAAAATAAACCAAAGTCTCTTGAACTTGGCCGAATCCAAGTCAAGAGCATCCTCTATCGGAGGGCATTTTAGTCTTGCATCATCCCTGGATTAGGCATTTTAATTTTAGCAAGTCTCTTGAACTGTGGTCATAAGACCGAGTCAAGAGCGCTCTCTGTCGGAGAGTTGAACAAGGTTCTTTTTAATAATAAAATTTTCCACTCACACACCCCTAATTAATTTATCTTGGTTTGTCCTACACCCGTATGCTCTGCCAACCGGAAACGGTTGGGCTAGTACTCAGAAAGGTGGAAGACTTGATAATAACGATCGATAAACTTAATTAAAATTTTTTCCCATAACCTCAACCAAGGCAAAATACTGTTCTTCCCACGAGGGGTGACGCCGGATTCCCACTGTCAGACTCAGGGGCGGTTTAAACATTGGACACCAATCCTTATCGAATCTGGGTGCTTCCAACAGGTCATTCAGGGTTGCCAGTATCTTTCTTGGGTAGGGTTCTACCATCTCTTGATACCTTTGGTTTTAGCCCTAATAATCAAGACAACTAAAAATTTGAAATTTACCAAGATAATTTGCACAACGATCTCACAAACAGTTACTATCAAGACTATTTTTCAGCATCCCCCAGCACTACTTTTGTTATTTTTGACTCCATTACCCATTGGATAAGGCACTGGTCCTTTTGTCATTTAATTTTTATCTGTGGATGCTTCTTAATTATATCAAGTCTTTATATACTGTTTCGCAACGTGGATTGCATCTTGTCTTGTGTTTTATTTTTTCAAGTTTTATATTGTCTCTCAATTTCACAAAAAACTCCTAAACAACACCCATCCGCATCATTTCACAAGAAAACATTATAAAAACAAGAGCCTTAGTGAAACTCTCTTTTAGGGACTACCCCACTTGGCTTCGTTAGGAGTTTGCCTAAACGGAGGAGCTGGGATTCAGGTGACAGTACCTGGCTCATTGCTTGCCCCCAAGGCCACACCTCTCTCACTTGTAGTGAAGAGACAGCTTTCGAAAGATTTCCGCTGCTGGTGTGCATATTGGCGGACAACAGGTTCCAACCGAATAGCTTCCTGCAACTGATAGCAAAAACTTACTTTTGAATTGCTCCACTTGCATAGATAGTCAATTTGGCATTGATCTAGTGCCATCTGTGTCCGATATCACTAACTGGTACAAAATACTCTTACTCAGTTGCAAATATCCACAATCTCCTCTCATTTTACTGTTCTTGTTGCCAGTTATCTGTTTTACAAACAGTGGTCAACCTATACCAATACAATGTCACCATCTAGTAGTCCAGTAGTTATCTTATATGATTTGGTGTTGATCCTGTAAGCAATACAAGTTTTACTGCACTTAGGCATCTCACTTAGCAGTTAGCACTATGTCCAAAGGAAGGGTATTGTAAAATATTAAGCTAGTACCTTACTGTCATGCTCATATTCACTGACTCATACTAATCCTGACAACTATAGACATCATGGGTATTTAACATGGCAAATACTAACCATATTCTTCTCTTCATACCTTAAATTTTTTTTTGCATCTCAATTTATTTTGAATTGTTGGACATATATCAAAATTTATTCCTTTACAACAAATTTGCGAGTTCCTCTAACAGATTCAAAGACAATGCAGAATAATGTTCTCTTGTGAGTTTGGTTTTTACTAACATCCAATACAGTCCCAATTCCCCTGGAATTGGTTGCAGCAGAGCACTCTCAATGTTATTGGAACCCACTAGACCAGACTGGCAGGCCGATTCATTACAGAACTGACCATTCTGAACTGGTGGCCGAATCGGACTAGTAGGCTGGTTCAGGACAGATCTGGCTGAACTGGCTGGTTCTGATCTCCACCGGCCCTCTTCGAGTCCTTATCCGGACTGTTCTTGAACCCAGTTTTCCAGCCGGTTTTGATCTGGCCGCGACTCGCTACTGACCCTCACTGGTTTTGGTTCTAATAACATTGGGAAAAAGTGCTTGTAATAGAAGAGAGAAAAAAACTCTTTGATCATCCTTGATATTACACCTGTTTGAAATGAAAATTTATTGTGTTCTTTGGGGACATACATTAAATAAACTAAGCAATTGGTAGAAGTTTGAAACTCTGACAGTAATTTAAACAAGTACATATGTCTGAAGTTTATATTTTGCTGTCTGTGATATAGAATTGTGGAAGAGGACATAAATATTGTTGAGGGTCCCTTGTCTAAGGGTATGTTGGAGTCAAACAAATGTTATCTACTTGATTGTGGTGCTGAGTTATATGTGTGGGTTGGTCGAGTGACACAATTGGAAGAGAGAAAGTCTGCGAGCCTTGCTGCGGAGGTAAGCATGTCCTCCTTTTAATATTGATTAGATCCATTGTCGATATTGGAGCTCTAACTTAAACTTTATGATGAATATCTGAAGATTAATAATATCCTCAAGAATTCATTACTTGAGTTATCCAGGGATTTGAGACACTACCTTTTAGGTCAAATTTCGATTTGTGGTCACTTGGCATTGGAACTTCAGGCTCTGTGGATGGAAGAGGCAAAGTTGCAGGTGAGTATAGCAGTTCTTTGTGCACTGACTAGCCTAGAGGTAACACTTTAAGGGGTTTCACTTACTCAATTTCAAATATTTTTTCAGCATTGCTGAAGCAACAAGGAATCAATGTGAAGGGAATTTTGAAGGCAACTCCACTGAAAGAAGAAATTCCACCATTGCTTGAGGGAAATGGGAATCTTGAGGTCTGTTGGTTACAGTCTTTAGCATTGTTTAGTAAAAAAATGGATATATTTCAATAGTTTGCCAGTTTCTTCAAATTTTCAATCTCCCAATTCTTAATATGTTTGTTTGTCTAGATTATGTTTTTCATTTTATGAGAGCAAACCCTTTCTAATGAATGGAAAATGTCATATTTATATTGTATCATCAAATTGAATGGGGATTATTGCATCTGGTTGTAGGTTTGGCAGGTCAAGAATGTTTCTAAAGCCCCAGTTCCTAAAGAGGATGTTGGTAAATTCTACAGTGGAGACTGATATATCATACTTTATACTTACCACTCTGGAGACAGAAAAGAAGATTATTTTCTTTGCTTCTGGATAGGGAATTAGAGCACCCAGGTACAGTTTTTAGGATTTTCTAATATTTTTCATTTAGCAGTACACCATGCCTAACTCTAATATTATGCAATGCACCGTGATTAAACACTTAGAATGTCAGGGGCCATTATGAGTACAACGTTCATCACTATTCTGTAACAATTTTGTCATGGAAGATGCTCATTGTTTATTTTTAGCTCTACAACCTGAGTGGGCCTAACGATTAAGAACATGTGTTTCCTCCTAGGAGGTCATCGGTTCAAATCCGAAGGGGGGTAGGGTATATACACCTCCATAGACTTTAGCATTCAAATTGCTGTGCGGAGGGGGGTCCCTTATCCCACAAACAAGGGGTTTTCACACACCAATTTGGTGTCTGGATTGGATATGAACTTAAAAATAGATTATTATTATTATTATTATTGTCATTCGGTGACGTCTCGATGTCTACTTTCTTTCCTTTTACTTAGGAGGATCAAACAATAGCTGCTCGTCTAACAAATACAATGGATAACTCTCTAAAAGGGAGACCTACACAGGTTGGCATTATTGGATATCATGCAAATTTCATACTTTCTTGCATGATGTTAGTTTCCTTGAAAATAAGCTTGTTTTTCCGTCACATAGATTATCTTGTACATCACTCATACATGGTAGATAAGATTTCTTAAAAATACAGTGTTGCATTTGAGATTATGTCCTTCATGTTCCAGGGACTTATTTTGGAAGGAAAAGAGCCACCTCAGTTTATTGGATTATTCCCTAACATGGCCATTTTAAAAGTTTGTAGTTTGCACTGAACCCTTGACTCTATTTTAAGTCTTAAACTATTGTTTGTTTTCACATTCAGATTTCCTATTGTTTGATTGAAAGAGATGCCCTATCTAGCAAATTCCAAGGGGCATGTGATCCACTGCTAAATTTATTAGGGTGAAGCAATGTTGTGATTTTTGTTATTTCTTTAATATATTTGTCCTTGATCTTGTAGGGTGGACATACAATGGGGATGGTATTGCCCTCATTCAAGTTTGCGGTAAAGGGCCTCAGAATAGCAAAGCAATTCAAGTTGATCCGGTCCATATTCATTTTCTACCTTTATTTTTATTTATGTGGATTTGTGCATGGGTGTTTCAAAATTTAATTTCTGAACCTCAATCTCTAATGTGTAATATATATCATAGGCTGTTAACACTGGATTAACTGGATTAAAAAACCAGAATAGTGGTTTAAAGTTTCTGCATTACTCTGCTAGAGGGAAATGCATGTTCAAGAAAGGAAAAGAACGACATAAACAACCTGTATACCTATTACAGTTTGAGAAGTCCATTTACATGTAAACCTAATTCAGATTCCATGTTCTTGTAGTTATTCTCTATTGGATGTTTGATGTTCAGTATATTCCTTAGGTACATTTTTTGTTCCAAGGAAAACCTTGTGGGGAAACCCAAGGGATGCTTCCCCAAATTTTTGGAGGGAATCCGTAGTAAACTTGTCATCCTAGACTAGTTCTCCTCACCTAGAGGGATTCAAACTGGGCACTTGCTGGCACGAAACTAACCAAATTCACAGCAACATTGGCGAAAGCCAGTTGAGCTAACCCTTTGGGCTATATCCCTAAGGTGTACTTGAGAAACGTGTGTTGGATAAAAGTTCGTAGGCTCATTATTTCCATTACACTTCCTCTTCCAAATACATAGGAAAAACCATGTAACTGGAACTGCTTACTAAGGATAGGGATACTGTACTAGATAATAAGATATAAGTAATTGAATGACAATTGTTGTGAATGTCAATTGTTAATAAGTGTTGCCAATATTGTCTCGCAATAGACTGTTGTATCGTGGTGATGCATAGGAGGACATATTCACATAACACAATTTATATCCCGAGAACAAACAGAGAATGATGCTCTTCAAATAGCAGAGTATGCAATTCAGAGAGAGTCCATCCATAATTTCTCTTTATACAAGATAGTGATTTTGAGCAAACTCTAAACCATGGAATGTGGTGACAAGTAGTAAGCTAGTGAATATTGAAGAAAAGTGAAGAGAAGCAAGCTGAAATTGATAGGCTTTGTGATGCAATGCATGAAATGGAAGAGAAGGAAACTGAATCAAAGAGATGCCATGCAGACCTGGAAGCTCAGCTGAAGTCCATTCAAGTTGTTATTGAGGGAAAAGAAGCAGCCCTTGATGCTGCTCGATTGGAAGTTCAAAAGGAAAAACATATTATTGAGGATATGAAAGATATCATTGAAGGGCTTAAATGCCAGTTAAGAACTGAAGAGAATAATTCTTCCGACAAGCAGTCTGAGATCAAGCACCTTTGCAGGGATCTGAAGAGATCTGAGATGGCAGAGTGCCAGTATGCAGAAAGTCTGAAAGAGGCAAAGGGTAGACTATTGGAATTGGAACAGGATGCCAAAGATCGAATTTCTTAGTTGCAGGAGTCCGTGACTGAACTCCAGCATGACTTATCAGTGACTCGTATGAAGATGGAAAAGTCTGAGATGGCATTGAAGTCTGCAAACGAAGATCTGGTCTCATGGAAAGAAAAGTGCACAGCTTTGGAAGAACTTATGAGTATGAAGGACATGGCTTTGAAGGTAAAAGAAACATATATATCTTCTCTTCAATCTGATTTAATAAAAACAAGAAGACCAAATGGTGTAAGGTTCTTGGCCACCACTTTCTAGCCATTAGGCTCCAAGGAATTCTTATTCCAGCTGCCAATAACCACCTCTAGTGAAACTTGACTCAAAAAATACTCAACTAGTGCATGGTCTACTTTTGTGATAAAAGCATCAGGCTTAGTATCAGATAGGAAATTCATTATCACACATTGGGTTAGGAACAAACTTTTGCACTTCCTCAGGGACATTGTTTTCTCCACTACCTGTAATCACCAGGTGCAAATTAGGGGCGGCCTTATAGGGGCAATAAACACTACCCTGAATGGGCTAATTTCACCCCCCCGTGAGAAAAATTCAAGTACATGTGGCTACTAATGGAAACCCTGTAAAAACTAAGGAACATAGCAGATTTTTATTCAGCTACCATAAGCCCTGTATCTGGATTTAATAAAGAATGAATTCAAGGACAAAAAAATCAATAAAAGTTGAATCCATAGGACAATTAGAGGTCCATCATCCATTCTCACGTGCTCCTGCCTTTTTTTAGATTGCATTGTTTATTAGAAACTGCTTTAATTTTGAAGGATTCAAAACATCAAAATGGTTTGAAATCTGTCTTTTAAGGATTCAACAATTCTTAAAATTGTCATGGGTACTTGATATAAAATGAAATCAGAATTGCACTTCTGTTCACATGTTTTTCCCCACCATCTATTTTGATGACAATAGAAGAAAAGTAACTATGCTTACTGCTGTATTTCAAAGGATAATCAAGGCTAACGCTGATCTTTGTTGAACACTAGTAAAGTTTCTCTCATTTAGCATCCTTTTGGACTTTTTAAAATTGTTTCTCTTCCTATTCTGATAAAACATCCTTTATTCCCATTGATAACCTTTATGAGACTAATAAGGTTATTTGTATCCTTGGTTAATATGGAAATTACTCTTTATAGTTTTCTGCTTTCTTATGTCAGTTGTATCATGTATAGTGTTCCTTAAGTTTCCTTTGGTTATAATCTCTTCTTGTTTCTGTTTGCTATCACTTGCTCAGTGTTGTCCCCGTAGCCATACTGTTCCTAAGATGCTTTTGCTTACTGATTGAGGTATTAGGCTATTACCATCTTTTCTTTCTTTAGTCCAATTGGTAACAATGCTGGTGCAAGTACTGATACTTTTTTATTAAGTACTGATCAGAAAGTATAAGGTGAGGCTATCACTTTTTGAGTTTTGATATCCTGTAGTAAATGGGATGGGAAAAATCCCATTGTTGGCTCTCGTTTCTTCTCTGAACAAGTTTTTGTATGAAGACTTGGGAAAGTTGTGCTATATTAGGGTATCAATAGAAGTTTGATGCATTGTTTGTCATTTATGATAGCGGAAATTTTGGTTGTAGTAAAATTTGCTTCTACATCACTATGTAGACTGTTATTACTGCAATCCCTTCTTGTCATAATTTTGTAGAATAACTTACAATAATGTTTTTATAATACCTGGTGAGACTCTCTTAGAAGACTTGTCAACAAGTTGTAATGAGTTGGAAAAGAACTGATTTGTTATTGTATGTGAAGGCCAGCTTGTGGAGAAGCAACATGAGCTAATTCGAGACATATTTGGAGGTTAGATTCATTGGAGATCTTACCTATTTTAATTTTTCGAACCTTGCTTCCATAGTTTAATATTGATCACTTTACGTGGAATAGCTTTGGAAGAAACTGTGAATTTGGTTCTTTTGTTTTTTCTTGTTTTTCTTAATTTTGTATATGAGTGTATTCTTAAAACTTTTATACTTCATGCAGCTGACCAATTTGTTTTTTTACTCTGTTATTACATCAAGAGTGCACAGCCTTTTTATGTTTGCTCGTCCATCTTTTGTTTGTAGTTACAAAGGAGATTTAATTGGATGTAAATCAATGGAAATTTGAGTAACAATATGGGAAATGACCAAGGACTGATTCTATTAGAGATTGAGCAATGAGGAAATAAAACTATCTTGTATGAGGATCCACTAGGTATGTTAATTTGTAAAAGAAGTAATTCTGGGCAGGCAGTTTGTAAAAGTTAAGAATGACTTTCCATAATCCTTACTAATGCACATGGTGTAGTGTTTTGTCCAATTTGATGAAGGAACAACTAGATACATATCAGGAAGTGATGCAGATTGCAATTAAATAAGGGGCCTCACAGAAACTAGGAAAATGGATTGAGAAGTAAGACCTACTGAGGACTATTGTTTTCTCAAGACGAGGGGGAATGCCACAGGGTAGGAAGGAATAAGAAGGATGGTCAGTTATGCGTACAACTCAAGTAGGAAAAATCAAATAGACATTGTAAAAACTCCCACATAAATGACAATTCTCTTTTGCAACTGCTACAACATCATCAGTAATTTGGTAAGCAAGAAATTGAGGCAGCTTGCCCAAAAAGCCAATAAAAGTTAGGTAGCTTACAAGAGAGGACATCACATATGCTAGCCTTCAATTGTAAGCGATCCAGGCAATTATCTCGTTGAGGAATCCATCCAAGGTGCTTCCAATGGCCATTGGGGTCAATCAGGACTTGAAAATGTTGACCCACGTGCTTTTAGCAACTCAAGTGACACGATATACAGATTTGGCATAAAGTGCCCTAATTTTTATTATGGCATGCATTTGAGTTAACTGTTCTTAGTGCAAACTTATCCATCTGTCACTGCCTCAAGACAGTTTGTTTTAACTTTCATTGCTAAAGGGTCCTAGGATTGTGGAAGCAATAAGTTTACTTACAGATAGAATTTGAGCCAAATTTCAACCTATACATAGTTGGTTCAAGGAGGTTGTAGTGAAATTGTTACTTGATTTGATCACATATGATGGACCGTGTTAATGTTTTATAGTGAATAATCATACCCATTTGTTATCTCTTGAAACCCTCTGGTTCCAAGGTAACCAGAAACAATACATTGTCACCTTGTGAGTAATGGTTTCAGGATGTTTGAGAATGGTCCTAACCTCATTGGACTTCATATAGAAAAAGTAGAATTTCATATCCCATTCATAATTCAATAGACTTAATAGTTTTTAGGATTTCAGGGTTGGTAGGATTGTAGCATTTCCACTAGATTCTATCATGTATGAGGGTATAGGAATGGCATTATTTAAGATCACCAAGCTATAGGATTGTGTATCATGTAATCATCTATGAAAATTAATATAGACATGGGTTTCCTTTTAAAATCTTATTTATGTGTATCATTCTTATTTTCTTGCAAGATATTGTGATATATATATATATATATATATATATATATATATATTGTTTTTTTATATACCACGTTTCCCTTGATGTACCCATTTTTGGGGGGTCACGTTTCCAGACGTTCCCGTTTCGTAAAATTGGAAACGTTTCCACGTTTCGTGCAACTTAGTTGTCACCATGTACTCTTTCCCTGGTCCAGAGCTGGTTCAAGGAGGACATAGTGAAATTGTTATTTGATTTGACCACATAAGCTGGATTGTGTTAAAAATCTATAGTGCATAATCATACCCATTTGTTATCACTTGAAACTGTCCGGTCCAAGCTAACTAAGAAACAATACACTATCACTATGTACTCTTTCCCTGCACCTCAGGTTAGTGCTTGCTAAATTGCTAACCACAGGGAATCCGTGGACCTTAGATGACTTTAGGAGTCAAAATACTACGCAATACATAAACACTAACACTCAAATCAAAATTGTAGCTCGCTGCCCTAATAAATCTGTGCACAAAACTGAAAATACAACAAGTTTTATCTTGCCAACTAGTAAGCTAGGGTTTAACTTCCATGAGATTAGACTAGTAATAAAGAATCACATCATACATGATTTACAGGTTACTTCACTGAATGATGTCAAAGCTAGTGGGAATTGGATGTATGCTGCAAAGCTAGATGGAGAAGGTGCATCCATGTATGATGCAGCTAATGCTCTTCGGGATGCAATTATAGAACTTGGGATAACAATAGACAGTGGCAAAGACAGTCTTTCAATGGCTGCACAAGCTGGAGGAGAGACTGTCAAAGCTCCTGGAAATCTAGTAATCAGTGCTTATGTGACCTGTCTGAATATTTCAAAGACTGTTACACCAGACTTGAAGGTGACATTTCAAAATGGATTTGGACAAGCAACTATAAGATTGTTAAGTCTTCATAACTGTCATACTGACATAATCCACTGTTATGTAGCTAGGAGATGATGTACTTCTACTCCATATTGATTTGGCTAAAGGAAAGCATCGTTTAGGTGGTTCTGCCCTTGCTCATGTTTTTGACCAGGTAAATGCTAAAATATTTATTGTTGGATTGGTGTATTTTTATTAGCAAAGGTCGATACATTATGCAGAGAACAATATATTATGAATGGTTGGATGGACCATTTTGATTTCTTTCTTGGCATCACGTTTCATGATTAAATCATTCTTTATATTTACAATTTTGTCTTGCAGATTGGTGATGTTTGCCCAGACCTTGATGATGTTTCATATCTCAAGAGAGCCTTCAATGCAGTCCAGGTGAGGGCCTAACCAAATGGTAATTGGAAGCCAATTAATAATTAATAACTGGGTAAATAATATGCTTATGTTATCCAGCCTTTTTTTTATTAACTGAATAAATTCAATGATGCAAGAATGGTACTTAACTTATCCCACTATAAAATGGCCTTTGGGTCAATTTCAGAGTCAACCCTATCTCCCTATATGTGAAATTATAAATTTTGTGGAGGTTAAATTAGTGTCAACTAGTAATTTCTTAATGTATCCTATAGCTGCTCCAAGGAAGGATGTAAGAGGGCAGACTTTAGCTATACATAATTTGACTTGCACTTAATCCATTTGCTTGAATGCAATGCTACAAACATTCTTGATAAAATTTTATTGTTTTTATTTAACTTTAAGAAGCAACCATTAATTTATGTTTTCATTCTGAATAAGTACATCATCAAAACATCAAGTCTAGTTGCCATTCTTTTTTATTTTTTGCAAGTAATTAGGGAAAGGTTTATATATTATTATTATAATACTGTGCCCTTGGATAAAATAGGCCAGATTGGAAATTCCCACAGTCCCTTCCCCTAAGTAAAGTCTTTAATTCATTTCATACTTCCCTAGTGAAGTGACACTTGACCAGTAAATAATATATGTATAATTGTGTGTAATGGTGTAAACCTGTGCCGACAAATCCTAATGAATCTGATTGAGATTCTACTTTTTCTATGATCCTGTTGTTTTATGATAAAGTTAATTGGTGATACATAATTCAAATTACATATCATGACTATTGGTAATCTTGTTGGTTTGAGATACGTTCCTATTGTATATTTTATTGGGCATAGATGATCATTCTTCTTTGAATTTTCATCATTGTCACAGTTGAACTGTTATATCTTAGAATTCTTTTAGTACTTGAAGCATTATTCTTGAATATGTTTGACATTCATTTTGTTCCCATGCAAAATTTGTTTGAATATCATCATTGTCAAGCAATAACAACTTCTTAAAGGGTGCTAGCTCAATGGTAGAGCACCTGCCTAATTATAGGCAGGAGATTGGTGGTTCGATTCCTCCGTACCCTATCATAAATTAGTGACTAAGAAAACGGCTAAATTTGCATATATATGACTATTAGTAGCTAATTTCCAGTATCTTATAGCGCGATTTACGTTTAGTCGTATTTAGCTTAGTCACTAATATGTTATCATCTAGTAGTTTATTTAGTCGTATATTTGGTCATTAATTGTGACAATCAATGACTAAATCAGTGAGTATCAATGACTAAATCAGTGAGTATCAATGACTAAATCAATGACTTAATCAGTGACTATCAATGACTAAATCAATGACTAATAAGTCAACCAATTAATGACTAGTGAAATACGACTAGAGATAAGATAGTGGAAATTGGATACTATTAGTCACCGACTAAAAAATAGTCGTTTATAGTCGAATTTTAGTCATTAATTTCTCATTTTGTACTAGTGAGTACACTAAATAAGTTTTTCCAAATTCACATTTGGACAATTTAAGATATAGCTTGTCCTTTTCCAAAGTGGCCAAAACCAATTTTACATGCCGTACATGATCTTCCCAAGTTTTTCTAAAGAAAGGAATATCATCTAAGTACACAATCAGAAAGTCATCTATGAATGGTCGGAATACATTATTCACCACACGCATGAAAGTAGCTAGGGAATTACAAATCTCAAATGGCATCACTAACCACTCAAAAAGACCTTGCTTGGTTTTGAAAGCATTTTTCCACACATCTCCTTTTGCAATTCTGATTTGATGGTAGCCACTGCGCAAATCCAACTTAGAAAAATAAACAACATCTTTTAATTGATTAAGCAAATCATATAAGTGAGGAAGAGGGTATCGATTTTTCACCGTTATCTTGTTGAGATCTTGATAATCAATACACATCCTCCATGTTCCATCTTTCTTTAGTACCATCACAATAGGATAGACACATGGGATGAGCTGGCCCTGATGACTCCTTGGTCTAACAAGTCTTGCACCTACTTTTTAATCTCAACCATTTCTATGGATGACATCATGTACATGCCAACATTCGGAAGAGGGGCATCCTGTTGAAGATGGATCTTGTGTTGAATCTCCCTCTTAGAAGGAAAGCCACTTGGTTTTGAAAAATCTCATCATAATTAGCAACAATATCAATCATATCTTTCTTATGGGAAGGATCACAACCTTGGAAAGCATAAGATGCCTCAACATATTTTGCTCTCACAACCATGATCATACATCTCTTATTAGTGTTTATGAGTCTCTTCATCTGTCCTGCAATAACAAGAGTAGAGTTAACCTTCGTACTGTGAGCTCTAACAATGTACTCCACACCATCCTTTGTGAGATGGTACTTGTTATCATGTCTAAAGAAGATTGCTTTTCGATCATAAAGGTAAGGGCTTCCCAAAACCATGCCACAAATGTCTAATGGAACAACATCCAATTCAACCTCATCTATTAGTTTTGATGTAATAACAAATATGGCCCTACACTGCTTGGTGACATGAAGTTTGGCATTATCACAGACCCAACCAAGAGGATAGGGCTTCGGATGAGGTGTGGTCTCTAAACCCAGTTTCTTAAAAACTGATTATGAGATTAAGTTAACTTGAGAATACGGATCGAAAAGAGTTTCTATCTTTGCTTATGTGAAACAATTAAATCCTTCTTTTATCATGATCATGAGATGTATTTGAAGAACTTGAACCAGTATGAAGGGAATTTTTACCTTGTACACCAACGACTGCAATTCTTGTTTCATCCCTTGAATCGAATCCCAAGTCTTGTTGCAATGTTGCAACAATATTTTTCTTACCTTTTCCTCCAAATTTTTTCAAACTGAGCTCAGGATGTAACTTCCAACAATGCTCTTGATCATGTCCATCTTTCTCACAGTTAGTGCAATGGAGCTTTTCACCCTCTTTCTTTGTTGTAGTTGTCTTCTTTTCCTTTCCTTCGCCTTTGAAATATTTGTTCTTAAACTTGTGAGGCTTCTTTGGATGGTCTTCTTGTACATGATTTCCCCCGCTTTCAATGTGATTAGCTTGCACACTCGCTTCATCCAAACTAGTAGGATTCAATAAAAACAATGTATGAGGAATATGACTGGGAAGTGGACCAATGTATTTCATCAAATTTTCTGAAGTATCTAAAGGAATATTCAATTCAAGAGCCTTCTTCCTAAATTCTTATGTGAAACTTTGAACATTCTGACCCTTATTTAGCCTCAAATTTCTCCATTCCATCATAGCAAAAGTAAATTCAGACCAAGAGGATAGAAGTTTACCATTGTGCTTACTACCTTTTTGAAGCTTTCTCTCCCACCATACGAGAGTGGTGCCAGATAAACGAAGAGATGCCAATTGCACTTTCACCTCTTTTTCTTCAATCTGCTGCACACTGCAATAAACCTCGATTTGTCTTATCCAATTGTTAATTTTTTTCTGGATTTCATTCTCCATTAAACATGGGAAAAACAAATTTTACATCAGGCTTCAATAATGGATTTTTAGAAGCATTCTTTTGATGAAAACCAAACTGATGAGAAGAGTAAGAAGAGGAGGAAGAGCTAGAACTTGAAGAAGGAGATGGAGGTTTAGGAGGTTCTTATCCATCTTCTTGATTCATTGAAGCTTCACCTTCTTCTTTAGCCTTATTTTTCTTCTTTGCTAGCCTCTCTTTATAATCTCCAAAGAGCTTCTCTACCCTGTCTTCCATTTGGTAAAAGGATTTGCGAAAAGCTTTCTCAAGCTCGGTGCAAATCTCTTCATCCCCCAACTTTTTCTTTCGATGCGCACGCCCAATCTCAGGATTGAAAGGTTCTAATTCCCCTTATCTTATGTTGATCTTGGAACTATTTAACATTCACACTCACAATCCAAAGTCATAGAATCCCACTCTGATACCAACATGATCCAGGATCTTTGCATTCTAGACTTATCATGGATTTATTTTAAAAAGAGAATGAATAAACATAAAATGTGCACAATAAGGAATACTGTCGAGAAGAAGAACACACCATAAACACAAGAGAACAAAAATTTGATAACGAAGTTCATCCGATGTGGACTACATCTCTGGGCCTGCTTCTGCAGTAGGGAGGCCTTTTTATAATTCTCAGCAAAATGGCAAATACATGGCAAAATACATCATTATACCTCAAATCTGGAGATGACCTAAAAATATGCTACTCAGAACAGAAAACAAACTGCACCACTGCGTTTAAGAGTCCCAAATGAAAAGAATTGACATAAAACACTCTATGATTCTCAAGAGTTGGAAAATCCGACCTTTGAAAAGGCCAACAACCCCCTTGTGTCACGTGATAGTCTGTACATTCATATGGTCGTACGACTCTGTACAAGGTCGTATACCTCAAAAAATGTACTCACCTTTGGCCTCTGTGTGCTTTGACTTGACATCCGGTTGCTTGCAGTGCATCGTATCTCCCCCTCGGTCTTGGTCGGACTGGGTTTAAATAGGCGTGTGTGGCAAAATTACCAAGTCTGCCCCCTTTGGCGTGTTGGTGGAAGGGCATATTTGCAAGTCGGAGCCCGGGTTCAAACCTACGGGCCTCCTTTCTTGGGAGCTTGTTATAAGCATTGGTCATGGTGTTTGTTGGATCTACCAATATTCTTGCTAAATATGGGGGTCTGGCTGGCCGTTTTCCAAGTTTGGTGGGGTTGCTTGACCCCCTTTCCCCCCCAATAGAAACTTTTCAAACTTAAATAGTTATATTCAGACCATAGTTGCGTCAAAACACGAGTGGTCCATTGGTGAAGTC
This sequence comes from Larix kaempferi, assembly GCA_027924585.1. Classification (NCBI taxonomy): domain Eukaryota; kingdom Viridiplantae; phylum Streptophyta; class Pinopsida; order Pinales; family Pinaceae; genus Larix; species Larix kaempferi. Next base: position 11,763,013 of record BSBM01000136.1, read on the forward strand.
ATTGGAACGGTCTATTGGAGGTTGTAGGTTTCTATCCCTGCGGTGGGCACTTTGGTCTTCAAACCAATAGTTGGCCTCTCCTAGGGTGACACATGTCACCTTAGTATTGCCCACATATATGCCACATGTCATGCCGCTTGGATGCCCAGTTAGTTTCCATGTAGGACTCCATGTCGTTGCCACATCACTACCATGTGGTGCCACGTGGGTCTTCCACATGGGAACCGTACACTGCATGGAGGCCACGTGTCACCCCCTTTTTTCCATTCTTCCCAAAAAATGTTGTCTTGTCGAAACTTCGGAAGTCAATAAATTTCATATCCGAAGTCCGTTTGAGGTGAAACGAATGTCATTGGAATCGTCTCGATGAGCTCTACATGCTGGTGCCTTTCTTACTAATTTTTGACGAGTTTGAATTTTGAACCTTTGGAGATCCTCCTGGATCACATGGTGTGCATCCAACCAATCCATTCCAATAAGTACGTCATAAGAACTAAGATGTATTATGTTCAAATCTACATATATGGAGTCCATTCCTATCCAAGGAACAATGTTTTACTATTTCACTGATTCTTCTTTTGGTTCGAGTAGCCAACTATACCAACCATGACTTATCATGCTTGCTTTTCTTTAACTTAAATCTTTCAACCAAATTGGGATCAATATAACTATGACTTACCATTGAATCAATTAAAATGGAAATGGATTGATAATTAATATTACCTTCAATCTCAATCATATTGGGTTGGTGTTCTTCTTGCTTGTTATCCGAGGATGCTTCAATTCTAGGAATATCTCTAGCCATATCCTCCATTGTGCTTGCATCCTGTATGTTATGCACAGTTTTCATCTGGTCTCCTCTATAAGGACAATTTATGAATGTGTGATTCGCTTCACATACCTGACATTTAAATGGTGTCATTGTCGTTTTTCTTTGAGTCTCTACCATCTGTGGTCCATTCTGGATAGGATTTCTTTGTTGGAATGAACTCTATCGATTTATTAATAAGGGAGTTTGGAATCCTTTATTCCTTTGATCCTACTTATCTCTTTGCTTCTCCCTTTGTTGATGTCCATTTTTATTATCAATTTCTGCCATTAAACGTGCTCTAGTGGCACTATTTTTGTCATTTTTGGCATATTAATCCATACTTCTTTCCATTCAGACCGTCAATCAAACCCGGGTATGCATTTATTTGAATATCATACGAATCGTGAATAATTATCATTGTATTATGGTTTATTAACGTTTATTTGACATTTCTTGACCTGCGTGGCATATAGATTTCGTTCTACAGGTTGTGGTCGTCACTCAGACCTTCATTCAGACGCGCATTCACGCTGAAGACACCCAGTTGCATTTGAACCGTCATTCAGCCCTCCATTCACACCCACGGAATCGTTGGTTGGAATATTTCAGGGCATTAAAGACAAAAACAATGATGTGGGTTCTGTTGGGGACGTGTCCCTCATGGTTCGTGAGCCTCCATTTTAGAAGATCTGTCCTCCTGTCCTCCTGGCTCGACAACACATCCTCTGCCCACGTTGAAAGGAACCAATGGACAACTGCTTGCGTCAAGGAGAATCAATGCTGTGGAATCAGGCAGACGACCTGTGCACTGTCGTGAATCGTCATGCAGCCGTTTTGTAACCATTAAGACCTCTATTTTTAGAGAGGTTGACCACTGAAAGGGTCGACCTCCTCTCTGATTGTAAAAACTTATATAAAGATGTCTCCTGTGGAGAAACGAGGAGTAATTTTTATGCATAGAAACACTGAGTAGAAACGTTGTGTAATGTTTTCAGTTAATGGAAGTTCCTGATTTTAGCTATTGACGTTCTGTTGTTGGTGAATAATTTGAGTTAGCTTCAATCCCTGATTGCTGAGAAGGGCCCCTTAACAACCTGAGGTTTTTTTGTATATTCTGCATTTCTTTCCTGCAAGTAAATAGTTTATTTTTCATTATATGCATTTAACTTGGTTTCATGTATATGTCATTTCTTTATTTCCTGTAATTTATATCTTGCTACTAATTTACATTTTTAGAAGTTAAAGTGACCCGTCATGCATAGTTCTTCTTAGTTTGCTTTTAGTCTTTTCATTTGCAATTAGATAGAGTTAACTAGTTAATGTTTCAGAGTTTAGTTCATAGTTAGATATAGTTCTGCTAATTTTTCCTGTAGCTGTAGATTAGTTTCATTTACGTTTCAGCCTTGTTTTATCATGCAATAGAAATAGTTCATTTCCTTAGATAATAATTAGTATAGGTTGCTTCTTGTCATTCCAACTTTAGACAATCTATTTACTGCTTTCCTCGCATTGTAGATTCATATGCATCAACCAGCTGGCGTTAGGATCATTTAGTTTGCTTATTTCCTTAGTTTATATCGTTTTCTGTCATCCGGACTGTCATCTGGATTGTCATATGGACTTTAATATTTTCTGCATTGTTTTTATGCTTGTTTAGAATTCAGTTTCTTAGGTTTTTGAATTGTAATATTTCTTGTAATTGATCAGCATTTATACATGTAATTAGGACCTTGTTCTGCACTACATAGAGTTTCAATTAAGTTTCATATCCATTCTTAGTTCTCGTTCCATTTTCTTAACTTTGATTTAGTTGCTTTTCAAATTATGTCTTTTATGTCTCATTTATTAATATTTTATTGTTCTAGAATTTATCAATTTCATTCTTAGTTTAGTTTACTTCATGTTTGTTAAGATTGATTTACGACTAAATTTAGTAATTTCATTATCCTAAGTACATTAGTTTTGATAGTTTCTTCGTTCAAGCATAGGATTTGCTTTTCTCATTCACATAGTTAATGAAGATGTTCATAGAATATGATTTGATTTAGAAATAAAATATCTTTATCAAGTTTTCTACTTGCTTCTAGATCAAATGCATTTTCCAGTAAATATCTTTATTAATTTTTATACTTGCTTCTAGATTACATTTTGTTCCAATTCATTTGCTTATGGATAAAGAATAAATTACAATGTTTAAAGTTAGTTGTAATTGGACACTCTTTAGCTTGCATCTCTTTGTAGAAGTTAAACTAGATTTGTTTCCATTTTGTTTTCTTGTCACATTTGAAAGTCATTTTGATACATTCTCTCCCGTTCCTATTACATTTGATACAGTTCCTCAAAATCCCCAAGGAGAATGGAATTAGGTAATTTAGTTTAGTTTTGAGTGTTTGTTGATTGCATGAATAGTTTAACTATTGAATATATAAGTAGTTTGTAATTTTGCTTTAAGATAACATAGTTTTCTTGTTTCCATAGTTTGTTGTCAATTGAATCATTTCATAGATAGGTTCCTAAACTCATTTATAGTTGTTACTTTCTAATTCCTAGGTTAGAATTTGAATCCTTAATCAGTAGTTTCCAATTTCATAAGAGTAGTTCTGTTTTTTATTGAGTCTTGTTTCCTAGAATAATATTGTTGTTTTTATCTTTTCAGTTATTGTCCATAGAGTAGAGTAGTATAGATTGATACTATTATGATCTATTAGTTTAAGTTAGGTTTAATCAGTTCAGTAGTTTTATTTTTTAAGTTTGACTCGGTTTTTCATTTTGAAAGATCTTTCGATCTTTTCATTATTAAACATTTCTAAGGTTGGCCGAGCCAATATCTTAGGTACCATTCTACCTCAGTATATACTGTGCCACAACTCTAAGATTACCAACCCTGGTCGATAATTAAATATTTGGTGATTCCTTAATACAGTAAATACACCCAACACCCTCCAATATTTTTGTATATATTCTCTACCTCTATTCTGATCATATAGATGCTTAGCCTTTCGTATGGCCACTTCAAGGGATTTTGGTTCATCATATTGAATTATGTTTTTGTAAAAGGAAAGAAGTCCACTTAGAAACCTCTGAAATCTTATTTTTTATTCCCTAATAAACCCTGCATACCTCAGCAACTCTAGGAATTCCTTTCATACTCCTCCATGCACATAGCTCCCAACTTGAGCTCAAAGAACTCCTCCATTTTCTTTTTATAATAATGTTCAGATAAGTATTTATGTTGAAAATACTTTTTGAATTGTTTCCATGAAATTATCTTCTCGCAGATATGTTTCATTTCCACTAATTTATCCCACCATATGGAGGCATTTACCCGCAGGTTATAAATGGCAATTCTAGCCTCCATATTTGAAGAATAATTATGCAAGCGCAAGTATTTACACATCCCTAACAACCAAGCTTCAACATATTCTCCTTTCATGTTCTCACCATCAAAATAATGTGGCTTAATCTTTCTAAGCTCCCCTTGCAACACTTCTTCCACATGTCTTCTTTTATGATTCCTCCTTGGAGACATTTATGGACCATTGCAAGAATCCTTTGTGGTATAAGATGTCACGTTCGCATGAGGTGGTGAATAATGATGTCCATAACCTCTAGTAACACTCTCAGAGTGTCTAGATATTTCATGAGATCTTTTCTTTGAATTGACCATGTCTTCATTCTAAGAACATGGAACTGATCTAATATGCAATTGCCTATTTAACAAGTTCATGCTCTGCATAATTTGAGTATTTAATTGATTCTACTACTCCTAAGCCCTCAAAATTCTCTCATTATCAGCTTCTGTACTTCCATCCTTTGACTTTTCATAGTTTCCAGAATCTCCTTTGATTCTAAGTTAACTCTATGTCCATTAGAATCTTTTTCTTCATTGCCTATACTGATATTCTACCCTTGTATTCTTCTCTTAGACTGCCTAAAATTTTTATCCCTTCCATATTTACTGTACAATTCTATTTCTGTGGCACTGAGATGTAAACCTATAACCTGTAGAAACTTGCTTATACCAATACCTGCAACGTGTTCACATAAAAAAAATGTTAGACAAATCTTTTACAAAATTCATAAGAAAAATTTGCATAAGAAAAATTCTTGAAAATCCCTTTTTCGACAACTTTTGTTAAACTAAGTAGCATGCCCCTTTTTTGTTAGATTTTTGGAAAGTTAGGAAATACAGATGCATATTCAGGTTCATCATTTGTATTCTCCTATTGATACTCTTTCCAATGAATATGCCCCTATTCAATGTTGGTTTCACCACTAAAAGTTATATCTCTCTGAAAATACAGTTTCTATCCAATTTTACCGTATTTCTATAGTTGCACTTATTCTGAAGGGCCACTTTCTAAGACATGTAGAAGAAAATCAGTAAAGAATTGGGAATTTTTTTATATCAGGAATCGATAGCCCATATAATGGTGAGTATATGAACACATCCACTATTCAAATCTGATGCTCCAATCAAAACTTTAAAATTTTGGAAGCACCATTTTTTTAATTTCAGCCATTCGTCTAGACTTAGAAATTTTTACTAAAAACTGCTATCTCTCAAACTAAGCATTTATGGAAAATTTGCCTCTAATAAAAGTTGTTTAGCTCGATGAATAGAAAAAATTTCAAAATTATAAATTTTTTGGTTATGGATTCTTGGGCCACTTTTGCTTCGATCAAGTTTTTAAAAATCGTCATTTTGCACGCCCAAATAGTGGATTTTGGCCTTCTTTCATCTCGTGGCTTTGCATATTTTTTTTATTTTGACGTCAAGGATCTATATTTATCTATGTTCTTGGATCACGACCTCACCATAACAATTTGGGCCTCAAACGAGCCCCCATCCATCCTCGAGCTACACACCTTCAAAACCCATAAAAATAAAATTTCTGCAAAATCTAAGCATAATTGGTCCCTGTCCCTCACTGTTAATCCCATATATTTTCTTTATTAATATCATAAAAATGGTGCAAGTATCATCAAATTCTGATTCAATCTTCTCTTATTATGGCCAAAACAAGATTTTGACTCTAGACTTGTTTTTTTTACTTTTCGAATTTCTGTTGACATGGCATGGTGCTGACGTGGTGGGAGAATTGTCCCTTGAGGTGTCAGAAATTCCCATGTGTCACCATATGATGTAGCTATGTCACCCTCCTATTGGTAAATTGTTTAAGGCTTGGAGAAGGAGTGGTTTAGGAAAACAACTTTTTCGAGCCTGAACTCTTGCAATGATGCCACGTGTCCATAGTGGATTCCTTTCAAGATCATGCTTGTTAATATAAATCTCGAGCATTTTCAAGAGCTTGAATGCTTAAGGACCGTTGATCTCCCATTCTGAGATCCTTCCCCACGCTGATTATGGTGCAACTTTGACAAGGGCATGTCACTTCTTTCCATTCCATCATGTCACATCATTGAACCATATGAACCCCCCAAGGTTGATTAGACAACCTATCTAGGCATTTAAAACTTTGTTCTTAATAGGGCGATTTGGCAGTTCTAGGATTGGAAGAGAAGTGGTTTGCACAAATAGATTTTGGGATCTCAAGCGATTTCAGTGTTGACACGTGTCTTGAGTGGTTTTCTTTCATGCTCGTGCTTATTAATATAAAGTTCGAGCACCTTTATGAGCTTGAAAAGATATGAGCCGTCGATTTGATCAAATATGATCAGGACCACTTAAACATGTACTGCCTGTCATTTAACAAAACAAGCAATTTTTTAGTACAGATGCATAATTTCACCCAGAATCGACTGAAATTCATAGTTTCCACCATAGATTCCTTTTGTACTAAACCATGGAAGATTAAACATGATTTTCCTTGTATTTTATCTTATGCATTTCGTCATACACTTCATGTTCAACTGGAAATTATGCTTGTAGAATTCAAGTATGGCCCATGTAGTCCTGGTGCTACAACCTGGGGCTCTGATACCAAGCTGTCACAAACCCAGTGACCTCACCATGCCAATTAGGCCATGATACATGCATAATTTTACCCAAAAACACCTATATTATCCCAATTCATTTTTCTACTGGTTTAATTGAGTTTTACAGTAGAATTATAAATGCATTTGAACACCATAGATAATATAAACATGTATGAAAACAGTGCAAGCATATTTTTCATGAATGAAAACCCTCAAATGACAATAATTCCATGCAATTAAATAAGCATACAATAGTGATTACGTTAAGAACATTTAGAGATAAAAGAAACTCATTTTATACACAAAATGGTACTTATATGAAAATGTAACTGACTATCTACAGACCAAGGACATTCCACCCAGCCGTAGGCTCTATCAAGCCATGTCTTTCTTTGATAGGCGACCCTCAAGCCAGGACTATCAATACACAAGAAGGTGTTAAGTTCTCTAGCTACATCTATCCCAATCCTCTAGCACTCATTTCCTCTCGACCTGCACAACCCAAGGAATGAGGCTCCCTTCTCTGAGTTAATAATACCCTAGGCTCTTTTCTCTGAGCCAACAGTCCCTTGGGTTTGTTACCCCAATTCCCTTCCAAGGCTCTATCATAGGCCGAGCATGAACGCTTCGTGCCAGGACTCCAAGGAATTCTGGTTTTCTCCATATGGTTCTCCATGTGCAGCATGGTGATGGTGGTACGATGACGATAGTAAGGGTGATGGTGGTTCTAATGCAGGTAGTTAAGGTTTGGAAACAAAATGATTGTCTATGACATGAAGGAATGATGGAAGAATGGGATAATAACTCTCAATATTTATATGCATGGTAAAGACTAGCCAAGTGGCACCAACGTTGATAAGAACTAGCCACTTGGCATACATGGGATTGGACACTTTTCCCCCTTTTCTAAGGAGAGTTGGACAAGTGGCAGACTTGGTGTTGGAAACATTTTCCCCTCTAATCCTAGGCTTAGGATAATCACTCTCCCCCTTGTGGAATGATTGTCCCCCATCTTCTTTTGTCTTTTAGTTTGCAGTAGTCATGGATTTTATATTAGAGAGTGAAAATGTACAAATTTACATAGTTTGGTAATTTTGAACCATACATATCCGACTTGTATCCCTTTCATCAATATTTACATTTTTTTACATACTAGGGTAAAAACATGGTGTTACAAATTGCCTTATATAAATAGGCCTTGGAATTCCTTTCACTATCTTTTGCTCTCCTACTTCATTAATACAAGTGAGAGTCTTGTTGTGGAAATCTAAAATAACATGGTGTGCATCTAATCGGTCCATTCCATTAAACACATCATAGGAACCCAAATCTATTATGTTTAGCTCTACAAAAGTAGTAAGTCCATTCATATCTAATGGACAATATTTTACCAATTCATTGAATTTCCTCTTTGTTTCCGTATCCAACTGAACCAACCATAATTTAGCATGCTTACTTTTCTTTAACTGAAATATTTCAATCATATTGGAATAAATATAACTACGAATTGCCCCAAAATCAATTAAAATGACAATATGTTGATTGGTAATCTTACCTTGAATCTCAATCGCATTGGACGGGTGGTCTCCTTGTCTGTTATCCATGGCTGCATAAATTCTAGGAATGTCTCTATCCACATCCTCCACTATGATTGCTTCTTGAATGTTGTGCATAGTTCTCATATTATCTCCCTTATGAGAACAATCTTTGAACATATGATTCCCTTCACATCCCCAACATTTAAGTTGTTGATTCATCTCTTTTCCCTGATATTTTGCCATCCTAGGTCCATTCTGAGTTGGGTTTCTTTGTTGAAATGAATTTTGTTGGTTCCTTATGAATGGAGTTTTGAATCCTTTCTTACTTTTTTCCTTCTTATCTCTCCAAAACTTATGAACACATTTCATTCATTTGTTTTTATCATACAAGTACTTGGAATTTCTGATTGTCTCTTCAAGAGCCTTGGGTTCATTATACTGAATTTTGTCTTTGTAAAACGAAGGAAATCCCCTCAGGAACCTCTGGATTTTTACCTTCTATCCATTCATGAACCCAACATACCTTAGCAATTCCATAAATTTTCTCTCATATTATTCCATGCTCATGATTCTTGAGCTCAAAGAACTCCTCAATTTTCCTCTTATAATAATGTTCAGATATGTACTTTTGTTGAAAGTAACTTTTGAATTGTTTATATGAAACTCTATTTTCACTTATATGCTTCACTTCAACTAATTGATTATACCACATCCAAGCCTTACCCTGTAGGTTATAAATGACAATTATGGCCTCCATATTTGAAGAATAATTATGTAATAGAAGATATTTCCTCATTCCCAACAACCGGTATTTAGCATATTCTCCCTTCTTGTTCTTACCATCAAAAGTGGTTGGCTTAGAATTCTTAAGTTTTGATTGCAACACTTCTCCCACATGTATTCTTCTATGATTCCTAACTAGAGAAATTTATGGGCTTCTTCTAGAATCCTCAATTTTATACGACCTCCTAGCTACATGAGGTGACGAATAATGATGCCTATGACCCCTAATAGAACTCTTAGAGTGTTTAGTTTTTTCATGGGATATCTTCTTTTAACTTTCCATGTCTTATTTACCACGGCATGAAATGGATCCAACCTACATTTCCCTTTGTAACACATTTAAACTTTCCATGAGTTGAGTGTTCAACTGATTTTCATGCTCTTGATCCCTCAACATTCTCTCATTATCATCTCTACAACTCTTTACTTCCATCCTCAAACTGATCATGGTTTCCATCAACTCAATTGGTTCAATGTTAGCTCTATTCCCATTAGATTATGTCTCCTCATTTCCCACACTAATATTATTCTCTTTGGCTCCTGCTTCCACACTGTATGGAGGTTCCGTTCCATCTTTAATTCCCAAATTGTGTTCTATGTTGTGCTAGCTATAAACTTGTAACCTATAGCAACTTGATATACCATTATCTACAATGTGATCATATCATTAAATCTGCTAGATAAATATTTTTCAATTTTTCATAAAAAAGTTCATACATTTATAAAATTTATGGAAAATACCCATTTGACATTTTTTGTCAAGTTAGGCTACAAACCCCTTTTCTGTTAAATTTCTAGAAAATTAGAAATATTGATGCATAATCATATTCATTCTGATTAATACCCTTGATACTCTTACCAATGACTTTAACCATGTTCATTTATGATTTCATAGCTAGAAGTTACATCTCTTAGAAATCACAAAATTTGCCCAATTTTGCATTGTTCGTACAATAATTGCACTTATTCTAAAGTACCCACTTCTGAAGTTTGTAGAAGAAAATATGTAAGGATTTTTTTTTTTTTTAATATATTGGGTGTTGATAGCCTATATAATTGTGATTACTCAGACACTTTCAACACTCAAATATGATTCTCCAATCAAATTTTATAAAATTCAAGAATTGTCAACTTTTAACTTTTGCAATTCTTTCATACTTGGAATTTTTACTAAAAACTGATACCTCACAAACTATGCATTTCTGGAAAAATCACCTCTAAGCAAACTATGAGTTCTTGGGTCACTTTTGCCTCCTCCAAATTTTAAAAATTCGACCCTTCGGGCACCCAAATATTGGATTTTGGCCTTCTTTTGCATCTCGACTTCACACATTTTTGTAATTTGGCCTCAAGAAAATAGATTTATCTATGTGCTCGAATCAAGACTATACCATAAAATTTTTGGCCTCAACAGGGCCCACATCCATCCTGGGGCTACGCACATTCAAAAACCATTAACTAAAAATTTATGTAGATCTAGAGCATAATGGATCCATAGACTTCATTGAAATCTTGTAGCCTCTGTAATTGGCTTTGGAATGAAGCGGGTCTCATTGATTTCTGAGTTTAACTACTCCTATTATGGCCAAAACAAGTTTTTGACTCTAAACTTAAATTTTTTTTTTATCTTTTCCAATTTTTCTACTAATATGGCATGATGTTTACATGGCAGGGTGCTAACGTGGCATGACACATGTCTACTGATATGTCATATGGGTCCTAAGTGTCACCCCATGATTCAGCCAAGTCACCCTCCACTGTCTACCAGGTCATTATGCAACCTTCCCTTGGGTTGAAATATGTCAATTGTATTGCACTATGTGGAGTGGTATCACCTTGCGGATAAAATGGTTTTGGGAACCCACCAACCTGAAGCATTACCAATCAAATCATGCCACCTTTAAATTGGTGTTTGACGATTGTGCGTCGCCCTCCCATGGTTAAATCGTGTGCAACTTGCAGGAATGTCATAACCCACACATTGTTAAATTCAGGGCGCCATCGACAAAGCATGCTCGTCAATGGTGTTTAACCCATTTATGCTTAGCCTTTGGTCCCTGTCCTATGATCACATGGTTTGCAAGGAAAATTTTAAGGATCTATAATTTTCTTGAAGTGTAGAAGTCTTAACAAATCTTACTAATTCTTAAATTTTCAACAATAAAATGTTTGGTGATATTTTGTAAAAATATTCAAATGTCTAACATTCTATTTATCTACGACGTTGAAATTGAACTATACACAAACTTTGAATTTTACGCAGTCATAAAACTTCTTACCTATCGTCTGCACATAGAACATTCAAATTGCTTTAGTGTTGTCGCTAAGTAAGCTCCAGGGTACCTCGTAGGACACCCTTATTTATCAAAAGTCAAACTGTCAGTATCATTGTAAAACAAAAAAATGTCACATCATATTTCCGACCTGTTAGCTCATTTGTCATCATAATCATGTTTACTAATTATGTGTTAAATCTGTCACTGTCACATTGTTGCTAAACATAAATTAAATTATGTTTAGTACTAAAAACTTTTCAATTAATGTTGTCATAATCAACAATTATTATTTCCACAATTATAATTATCATATTTAATGTTATTTTCAAAAGTTTTAAAATTTTATGAAGATTCGGGATGTTACATGTGGTATCAGAGCTCATGTTCGAACTCTAGGCCTGAAAGAGGTCCAAGAACACGCAGCAGAAAATTTTATACAGCAGAAAACTTTACTAATTTGAATTTTAATTATGATGTTATCCATAAATTATTTTTAATCTACAGGTATGGAGAATTCAGCTGATCATACAGACGACAGATTTCAACCAAAACAGCCACAGCTCGGGACAACATTATGTAGAAGAAGGTCATGGCAAACTAAATAACAGTTCGTCAGAATTGTTACGCGCTTTTCATGAATTAAAGGCAGAAATCAGATTTGTGAAACAAGACAATGAAAGAATTTTGTAGGCATAAGAACAATTAAATCAAGTGCTGTTAGAACAGTGCCCAACTGAGGAGCAAGAGAGATAATAAAGATATCTCTAAAGTTGAGGATCTGCCTCATGCTAATAAAATCAGAAAATGAAAACCAGTGAGGTGAAAAACAGTTCAACCTCATCAGGAGATGCTATTGAAGTGCGTAAAAAGAAACATAACTACACTAGTGATAGTAATGAAGGAGATTTCAAACCTAGAAGGAAAAATCATAAGGAGTATGAGTAGATTTCTGGAGAGTTCAAAAAGATTAGAACTCCAACTTTCAATGGAGAAACTGAGAAGGGCGAGACAGCTGAAGCTTGGTTGTCCGGTATGAAGAAATACTTCCAGAGCTATAACTATTCTGAGTTCTTGAAGGCAAAAATGGCTATATATAATTTGACCAGAAAAGTGGATATTTGGTGGCAGGACATCAAAAGAGTAAAGGATATCAAAGATAAAGATGTAAGCCGGAGTACTTTTAAACGATATTTTAAAAAGAAGTATTTATCTGAACAATACTATGAAGAAAAATCCAAAGAGTTCTACGATTTGAAGTTGGGAGGTATGAACATGAAGGAAATGAACAGTAAATTTATGAACTTACTGAGATATGTGCCATACCTCATAGAAGAAAAACCAAATATTCAAAAATACTTGAGCTGCGTACCTTTCAGTATTAAGGACAAAATCGAGTATGACAGTCCTAAAACTTTGGAAGAGGCTATGAGAAATGCAGTTTTATGTTATGACACAAATCAGAAAAGAGAAGGAATGTCAAACTGGAAAAATCATAAGCCTAGCAATTTTGAGCAGAAAAAGAAAAATTTCAGATTCAGTGGAAATTCCGGGTTCCAAAGGAAGATTTTTTAGAATCGGAATTTCCAATGGAGTAATTCCAGAAACAATTCACAACACCCAAAAATGCTCCTAATAATACTAGGACAATTGAGCAAAAGGAACCTATCAAATGTTTTGAATGCCAAGGTCCTCATTATGCATCAGAATGTCCCTTGAGGAAGCGAAAAATTAACAACATCAACTCTATTCAGACCGAACCTACTGTTGGAGACGTGGCGAGGGAGATGCCTAGAATTAATGCAGCACTTGACAACAGGCAAGCTGATCATCAAATCTCCATGGTAGAGGTTGAAGGTATGATACAAAATCATCCTGTTACTGTTTTAATTGACCCAGGTGCTAGCTTAAGTTATATATCACCAGATATTGTGGAAAATCTTAATTTGAAAATAGAAAAGTTTAGTAAATCTTGGCTAGTTAGACTAGCAACTGGAACAAAGAGAAAAGTATCAAATTTTTATAGAAAGTTGTACCTTATCCATGAATCATTTACACACACAAATCAAGTTGAATATTCTACCTTTAGGATCTTATGATATTATAGTTGGGATGGACTGGTTAGAAGCCCATCATGTCATTCTGGACTGTTATGGAAATTTTTTTTACATGTTTAAAGGAAGAAGAAAAAACTGTAGAAATAAAAGGCATCCCAAGGAAGGTAACCTTTAGACATATTTCAGTCATGCAAGTTAAGAGGGCAGTTAGGAAAGGATGCCAGATGTTTGCAGTAAACGTAGTAAATGATGAGTTTATTGGTAAAGAGGACAAACTGAAATTAGAGGACATACCTGTCCTAAATGATTTTAAGGATGTATTTCTTGAGGAGATTCCAGGACTACCTCCTAAAAGAGATTTAGATTTTACCATCGAAGTAATACCAGGAGTAGTACCAAATTCAAAAGCTCCATACAGAATGAACATACTGGAACTAAACGAATTGAAATCACAGTTGAAGGAACTTATTGATAAGAAGTATATTAGACCCAGTGTGTCACCTTGGGGAGCACCTGTCATCTTTGTTAAGAAGAAAGATGGAACCTTAAGACTGTGCATAAATTATCGCCATCGTAATAAGATGATGATCAAGAATTGGTATCCGTTGCCCCGCATAGACGATCTATTTGATCAGCTGCGTGGAGCAACGCTATTTTCTAAGATTGATCTAAGATCAGGATATCATCAAGTATACGGGTTAAGGATGAAGATATTTTCAAGACAACTTTCAGAACTTGGTATGGACATTACGAGTTCGTAGTCATGCCATTTGGCTTGACTAATGCCTTGGCTGTATTTATGTGTTTGATGAATAATATTCTGCACAAATACTTAGACAAGTTTGCTGTTGTATTTATAGACGACATTTTAGTGTATTCTAAAAATAAAGAACATGATGAACATTTACGGATTATCTTACAAGTTCTGAGAGATCATCAACTATACGCTAAGTTTAGCGAGTGTGACTTTCACAAAGAAAAAATTCAGTATTTAGGACACATAATTTAGAAAGAAGGAATCTCAGTTGATCCCGACAAAATAAGGGCCATTAATGAATGGACGGTTCCTAAGGATGTGTCGGATGTAAGATCATTTATGTGTATTACTGGATATTATAGAAAATTTATAGAAAATTTTTCCAAGATTGCCAACCCCATAACTTCTTTGCAGAAGAAATGGAAGAAATTTGTGTGGGATCAGAAATGTTCTGACAGTTTTAAGAAATTAAAGGAATTATTGACGACGACACCTATCTTGAGGATAGAAGACCCTAACAAGGATTTTGTAGTTTGTATAGACGCATGCAATGACGGACTCAGTGGAGTCCTGACACAGGAATGGCATGCAGTGGCTACGAATCTAGAAAACTGAAAGTACATGAAAATAATTACTCTACCTATGATTTAGAGTTATTAGCAGTTATTCATGCCTTAAAAATGTGGCGTCATCACCTCATTGGCAGAAAATTTATGTTATTAACAGATAACATGGATCTGAAATATTTATTAGATTAGACAAACTTGAACGCTAGACAAGCTAGATGGTTGAATTTCTTAAGTGAATATGATTTCGAAATTCAGCATATTAAAGGGAAGGAGAACAAGGTTGCAGATGCCTTGAGTCGTAAGGCAAAACTGAATTTTATTTCAGCCATTAGTACTTATTCAACTGATTTGGAAAGTCAGATTCTTGAAAAGAGTGAAACAGATGAAGAATACAGAAAAATGAAGGAAAAGACAACAAACAACAGTTCTGAAAATTTTATGGCAGATTACAGCATGAAGGAAAATGGATTATTACTGTATAAAAACAGATTGTATGTACCAGACATACCATAAATAAAATTTCTGATATTAAATGAGATGCATAAAAGTCATTATTCTGGTCATCCAGGTTATCAAAAGACCATTACTATGCTAAGAAAAGAATACTATTGGCCCAGAATGAAGGATGAAGTAACATAGTACATAGCTAAATGTTTGGATTTTCAAAAAGTGAAGGTTGAACACCAACATCTTGCTGGATTGTTGCAACCGTTACCGATACCAAGTTGGAAATGGGAAGTGATCAACATAGACTTTATTATTGGATTACCTAAAAATCAGAAACAACATGATTCTATCATGGTGGTAGTGGACAAACTCAGTAAAGCAGCACATTTTATACTTGTGAAGACTACTCACAAAGCTCCAGACATTGCAGAAATCTTTATGAAATAGATTTTTCGACTACATGGGATACCGAAGGTAATAATTTCAGATCATGACTCTAAGTTTATCGGAAACTTCTGGAGGTCGTTGTTTAAGGGGTTGAATACAACCTTAAATTTCAGTACAACATTTCACCCACAAACAGATGGATAGACAGAAAGGGTAAATCAAGTTTTAGAAGACTTATTAAGAATGTATGTTAAGGATCAGCCTGGTAAGTGGGAAGACTACTTGCACTTAGCAGAATTTGCTTATAATAATCATTATCATGCATCGACCAGACTTAGTCCTTTTGAAATTCTTTATGGTAGGAAATGTGATACACCTGTTTCGTAGAATGATCCAGTAAATAGAGTTGTTTTAGGACCTGAATTATTGCAGGAGTTAGAACTAATTGTGAAACAGGTACAAGGACATTTAAAAGCTGCCCAAGATAGAAAAAAGAGTCAAGTAGATTTAAAAAGGACTCATAAAGAGTTCCAGGTTGGTGAACATGTATTCCTCAAGGTAAGACCGAAAAAGAGTTCATTGAAATTGGGAAGCTGTGCCAAGCTGGCACCCAGGTATTGTGGTCCTTTTGAAATATTGTCCAAGGTTGGACCAGTGGCATACCAACTGGCTTTGCCACCAAACTTAAAAATACATAATGTTTTTCATATATCGTTTTTAAAGAAGTATGTACACGATGCTACTCATGTTGTAAACTGGAATGAGGTACAGGTGGGACAAGACGGAGATTTTTCGGTGGAACCGAACTGTATCCTCGAAAGGAGAGAAACTATTCTTCGGAATCGCACCATTGGGCAAGTGAAGGTGCAATGGAAGCACCTTAGCCCAGAAGAGGCAACCTGGGAGTTGGAGAGTAGTATGCAGGCATCATAACCAACTCTGTTTCAGGAACACTCAAGGAGTGATTAACCAACATCGAGGACGATGTTGAGACTTAAGGCGGGTGTATGTCACCTACCCAAATTTCTGAAAATTGTTATTTTATTTGCAAAATACTTTATGTTAAATTTAATTACAAAGTTTTGTAATTATGATTAGTTTTGATCAAGGATGAATGTAATTACTGATTATTATTATTTAAATAAATTAATTAAGAGACAAACACCCAAGGGGACTGTTAAATGAGTGTTCACTGACCCACTAGGAGGAATGGAAGCTGTTGGAAGGTATGGGATAGATGGCAGCAATTGCATCACACCACTAGTTGTTGCTTATGGGACAACTACCCCTAAAATTGTGGCATTATCCCCCAAGTGGAGGGAGTGAGCAGGCAGCTCATTTAATGACCCAGTAACAACTGAAAAGGCCTAGGAAGCCTACATAAGGCAAATTCGAATTGAGCAAGCATCTCTTACACAATATTTCTGCAGGAATATTTCCTCATGTGCATCGGGTGATCACTGAGAGATTCGAATAGAGAGGCTAGTTGTGAGTGCAATCATAAGTCTGTATATTGCTAAGAAGAACTAGAGATGCTGGTGAAGGTCTTTTGGACTGCTAGTTCTTGAATATTCAACAGTTAGTGCTTCTGTAAGTGGAGATACTAGATTCCTAAGTTTCTTTCTCCTGGTGGTTCAGTGAACAGGCTCAGGGGTCCTAAGGCAAGTACTTGACCGTCTTCAGGAATTGGTTGGGTGGAACAGTCTTCTTGGGCTGTTTGTTCCCTACAGATTTATCCAGGTTTTATTGTTTTCTACTTGTTCCAATTATTTCTGTTTAAAAGTCTAAATGTTAAAGTTTGATGATGAATCGAATTGATAAACCAATATTTACATTTTTCCACATGTTGTTTTATGCATCGTACTCTAGTGTAAATAAGCAAATTAAGTATAGATGAATAGATAGGCAATCTGCCATTTGATTCGAGAGATAAAATGCAGTGATTGAAATATGTTTTCATTTTATGCCCTATAGCTAATAATAGTAGTAATTATTATACAATGTCTATTATAGTAAATAATATTCCTTTGTTTTCATGAAAAAACAAATATTGCATATTCCCTGTATAATTACACTGTGTTTTCCTATCCCTATTATTTACATAAGAAACCATTGCAATATGTAGTTATGTATATCATATTTAGAAATAACTTTTATTGCTGCAAATAATTAAAAAGTGCTAGCTATGATAATAAGCTAGAAATTTACAGTCAACATACTTCTCACTCACACACTGTATTTTCTTTCATAAATTCACTATAGAATACTTTATTCATAATCGTTTCAGTATTATTAGAAACTGTAAACAAAAGATTTGCAAACCCTATTTTTATCTTACTCTTATCATTCTACAATTACAATCATATGTATTATTCTTGTTGAGTGTCGCTTTATCTATTGTTTTACTAACTGTAAATAGTACTAAAACATAGAATCATATCAACTGTAAAAACCCTAGATCACATTTTCCAGGTTTCCATTATCATTATCAACAGTAACATGAACACGATTTTTATATCCACATTTAAATTGTAGTACAAACCCTAGTTCAACACAAGGGTTATTTTAGAATTACATAAATAATATCCTTTATGTTTCCAAAATGAAACTAAAATTCGGGCATGGACCTATTCTTCCTCTTTTCAAAACAAAAACCATTACATCGATTACAAATTTACAGATTTATCATCTACGTTAAATATTTAAACTCTGGCCTAGCTCGAAAGCCACGATATCAACTACAATTTTCGCATTCATTAACAAGTGCAACAGACACCATTTTATACAATAGAAACCAAACCGAATAGCACCAAAAGAAACAAAATTTTATCATTGCCGAGAAGCAAGGTTTTATCCACAAGTTAGACAAGCTTTGGCTCCATTTCTTTTCCACAATAACATAAATCAACAGGGGGATTGTTCAACCGTTTTCAACCATCACAAGTTCCATTTTCAAGAAAGAGAAATCAACAATTCCCAGCAACGAAATTTTACAATATATTTCCAAACAAAAATCGCATATGTTTATTTCCCAAGTTTAAAAATTTCATAAACTTAAGGTTCGAACCAATCTTGGTTCAAGCGTCACAAAGGAAGCACATTCACAATTGACATTACATTTCTGAAAATGAAAACCCCACAGGGTTTTATCCCCATCTTTTTTGAACTCTTAAACATGAGTTTTACATTTCCAACTAGATGAAACTAAACATCAAAATAAACACAGAGAAATAGACGAAGATCTTTCGCTGTAGAGTTTCACTCCAACATAAGAATCTTATTAAAAGATCGATCGACGGATGACGCTGAAACCTAGCAAGACTGGTTATACAATGTTGGAACAACCACATCAATCAAGACTGATGGAGCACCTACGAGGGTTTTTGGAAGACCTGGAGCTTACCAGGAATGGAGCATGGTCATCCTTTTCCAAATCCTGGTTCATGTTCCCCTCTCGAAACCGGTGCCTACCAAACAAACTCCCAAACGTTAAACATCATATTTGTTAAAACTATAAACCAAACGTTACTGGGAACTCTGAGTTTGGAAATCATTTAACTTTACAGTTGAAGGTTGAGCTTTGTTCTTATGCCTGCACATGATGAACTCCTTTGCCTCGCACGAGAACAGAATATCATCTATATATTGTTTGCAGAAAGATATCTTCCCACTAAAAATCTCAGAGAAAGAAACAGTTAATCTATCAACTCGACAACGTTGTAAACCCAAGACTCAACATTGTTCACGCCTTTACAAAAGACGAAACCTGCACTATTTCAAACCCAACTTACAGGTCGCAGGGTCGAAACCCTTCTACATTATCTTCTAACCCTACAAAGCAGCAACCTGTCGGCCTTACTGCCAAGACCAATGAAACAATGAACTACATTCACTCCTCGCCAAACCAAAACATCGACACAATTCTAGGGTTACATCCAATGGCCAGGATCAAAGTCGATCAACGATCACCATTGCCAACGCTTTGCATTGGGTATTGCAGGGCCCTTGCAATTATGGGTTCATTTATTGCCATAGCATGACCTTGCCACATTGTGCTCATGTTGGATGCATCGACAGCCAGCTCGGAGGACTATCAACAAGAAGTGTTACATGGAAACGTTTATAGTCACCGTATGCACTAGTTTGCATTCACGTGGAAGCTTGTAAGTCCTCGTCACCGTGATATTATGGACGACCATTAATGCAAGCTTGTATCACCACCACCAACGCCAATTCGTATCACATGTAATCCATCAACCTGTCATTCAAATTAAATGCATGTCAACACTCTTTTTCCAATGATATGATTTCAAACGTTTGATACATAACAATATAACATTATGTGTTATGTTAATTCGAATCCAAAGTTCTTATGGTTTCCAAGTTACGTTCCACAACACACATTATTGTGTTATTATTGGCCAACGATTATATATAATATAGTTTCAAGTCTAGGTCGTATTATAGAATCATGTTGATTATATAGAATAACATTTTAAAGTTTATATAGTTTCCAAGGTAAGAGTTGTAGTTTTTAAATATTAAATATATGGTTTATATAATAGTTGCTACGATGACCGTGGTCACAAGATTGACATATTCTCATTTATATGAAATTCATACAATAAATGATACTATATATAGCCTTAAAAGCTTATAAGTATCACATCTAGTTCAACATTGTAGAATTACGATTAGTGTAGTCCATACATGAGAGATTTAAACACTATCTTTGTAACATTGGTTGTAATCATGTAAATTCTATTATCGCAATTATAAAAATAGATAGTTTGTATGGTAGATATTTCGATGGATCTAATGATAAATATTTAGCATGAAAACTAACTAAATGCTATGAGTTTCTTACCATATTCTTTCATTACAAACATTTAAACGATTTTGCGGTACATCTATTACATCAGTAATATGAAGATAATTAATTATCTCAAGACGACAACAAGCCAGCTACAACAACGATAAAGATTACAGCGACAAACCTTTTAGCTTGATGACATTCATAGATAACTATGTTTTAAACATTGCCAAGTGGTAAGACAACATTTGAAGACAATATTTATAGCTATGTAATTCATACCTGCGTACTTGGTGAGTTGCAACAATTTTCTAACATTCTGTTTATCTACGACGTTGAAATTGAACTATACACGAACTTTGAATTTTACGCAGTCATGAAACTTCTTACCTGTCGTCTGCACATAGAACATTCAAATTGCTTTAGCGTTGCCCCTAAGTAAGCTCCAGGGTACCTCGTAGGACACCCTTATTTATCAAAAGTCAAACTGTCAGTATCATTGTAAAACAAAAAAATGTCACATCATATTTACGACCTGTTAGCTCATTTGTCATCATAATCATGTTTACTAATTATGTGTTAAATCTGTCACTGTCACATTGCTGCTAAACAGAAATTAAATTATGTTTAGTACTAAGAAATTTTCAATTAATGCTGTCGTAATCAACAATTATTATTTTTGCAATTATAATTATCATATTTAATGTTATTTTCAAAAGTTTTAAATTTTTATGAAAATTTGGGATGTTACAAAAATGGCTAGAGCTATACCAAACTCATAGACCGGATGTCAGAACAACGTATGTATATATATAAATCTCAAAATAAATAACAATACTTAAATTGAAATGCATGAAATATAAATGCAGAAAGTAAATCTAATCTACTAACATAACTTGAAAAGTTTGAATTTTATTGTGTAGGAAAAGAAAAATGGCAAGTACCGAGGACTACACTATGAGCTTAAAAAATGAGCTTAGTAAAAAGACAAAAAGATGCCAGACTCAATGGCTGAAAAGACTAACTACTGCCCAAGCAGGCTTATTTAGTTCCTACCTACTCTTATCTACTAGGCAAGCAAAGTACTAAGCAAAAACATAAATCTCATGCAAACATTCATCAATTTGACTAATGATTATTCCTTGATGTTTTTTAACCGAATAAATCAGGATTAAATTAAAGCTTAACAATTTTAAAATCAACACATTCCTGACTTGTTCGAAATCTGAGAAAGCATTGGAATGATGCAAAATGAAAACATGCAAAGGGGGAGCTTGATTAATGTAAACATCCTCCATCAAAATATTAATCGGATCATAAAAATTATGCAAGTTATTATTCAACATGTATAGAGGGAAAAGATGTGATCACAAATTCAATTGCCCTTGTTTCAAATTACTCTCCTCATCTACCTGACTAGGACACTCAATTATGACTACTCCAGGAAAAATGCACAAACCAAGTAGGGATAAATTGTGAAATAAAATTAAGATCGAGATTAGTCCCACTTGTTGTTTAAGGATGGAGAAACGATGAAATTGATCTTTATATACCCCTTCCAGCCACCAAGAAGATTTAAGAATGTTATTTATCAAAGATGACTAAAAGGGAAAATGAAACACTTTATCTCCATTCATGCGATAATATTTAGACTCTTGATTGAAAATCTCAACAGTAAAAGATTGACTAGACCACAAACTCAAAGAAGACTTAAAAAGCTGGGATGGGGGGGTGGATTGAAAATTGATTGACCTAGAATTTTGAGAAAAAGGACAGAACTTATTGCAAGCACCCAACCCCAAAAATTGAAATAGACAATCTTGATTAGAAATTGAATTGGAAAAAATATAAAAATTGGATGAGTTAAATGAAGGATTATTTCTGAGCTTCCCATAAACATTAAGATATTGGTTTGAGGATTTTATTAAGGAAAACGCTTGATTTGTTTGATTCACCAACCCATCCTCATCATGAGATTTCTCATTAATTTCACATGATGATAGTTTATCAGGGATCGAATCAACAACCACTTGATCATTTTTATAAATTTGATCTTTAAAACCGGAATGATCAGATGAACTCATTTCAAAAGAAATTGGTTTTTATCCCCATTTTCTTCTTCTTCAATATCATGACCAGAAATATCATTATTTACACAAGGATTGTGAAAAGGGATCTCAAAAATATTTTCAAAAGACTCACTAATGGAAGACTCAACCATGGATGCTTCCTGATGGAAATCATTTGTATCATCCTCTTCACCTGAGACTTCTTTAGGTAATGATGACAAGACTCTCATAAGTTCCCCTCTTATGTCAAAATTAAGGCAACAATCCCGAGGGATTGAAATTTGCTCACTTCCATTCATTACCTTCTCTTTAGGCTCACTTAGCTCAGGAAAAGAGGAATCACTTTGATAAGGAAAATCATTAGTTAATCCATTATCGGTATCTTGATCATCTTCATCAAGAGACTCATATTCTGATTGTTCTTCCATAGTTTCATTAATAGTTTCTCCCCACTCACTTATTAACAAATCCATGAACATGCCATACCCAGTGATGGATCCTAGGGCTAAATGATCAAACCATATCCGGGCATCTCCTTCTAGGGAAGCACCAAGAGCTCGCATATAGACATCTTCACCATCAACACCCAAAAATTCCATATGGTCCCAGAGGGCATCCAAATGACTCTCAATAGATGTTCTATTACTTCCATCAAAATGAGGCAACCCCCTGATGTATCCATTTAGCATATGATGAGGTGCCCCATATATTTCTGAAAAATCAAAAGGGGATGGCTTGGGATTCCTAAAGGTTCTAGTTGCTTGAGTTGGGAGATGATCATTTACCAAAAGCCTTGGCTGGGTTTGATAATTTCTAATTAGTTCATATGGGATATTTGGGAAAAATTATTGAATTGATGAGGTGAATGATTGGTATCATAAGAATCTTGATATGCAGGTTCATGCCCATAATTATTTTGATAATCATCCTCATACCTAAATTTCAAGTTTCTATCATTAATCTCTGTTATAATTTTTAATTTTTCTTTAAGATCTTGAAGAAGATCCGGGTCCATTATGAATTATTGAGATTCTTAGTGGAGTATATACATGGGTTCGCTTCCCAGCAGAGTCACGATTTAAGATTTTAAGATTTATACGTTGGGTTCGGTCCTCAATAGAGTCGTGGGGTGGAGTCGCTAGGTGAACCACACAGGTAATTCACCGAAATGAAATATGTCGTAGGAGAGGTGAGATGAGTGAAAATTAAAATGGTGATTGAAATAATTATGAAATTTAAAATGCAATCACCAAGGAAAAATACCAGATGCGATAAGATATGGATTAACACACGGACACTCGTAGACACTGAAGGTAAGCCTCTACCTCCCCGACAACGGTGACAAAATGTTGGCAAAGAGAACGGGAGTAGAGCTTAAGGAATATATTTCGAACCAAGGTAGGCCTCCACCTTCCCTGGAAACGATGCCAAAATGTTGTCACCAATCTTGTAGTTGCCCCTATAGGTGGATCCAAGGTGGATGGTAAAGGGGACAGGCAACTAAAGTGGTGAACCAAGAGACCCTTAGTTCCCAAAAGGATGGTTGTCACGCCAACCAAGGCACTCTTCGCTTTAGCTATCAAAGCCAAGATAGCAAGGGGGAGACCCAGATCTACTCCCGATAGGAGAGATCAACCCAATCACCAGATCAAATCAATCTAATGAAGTACGTAAGGTGACAGGTATGAACCCTAGAATTAAGGAAGTAGGACCACTGTGGAGGCTTATGAAAGGTGTGAAATGATAATGAAAGATAACACACAGTGATTCTAGGATTAAGAATGATTCCATGATTCAAAGCTAGTTTCAAATTGTCAAAATCAACTGCATTGGGAAACGTGACCCTTAAAACAGGGAAAGTGTCCCAAATCAAAAATCCGACAGTTAGGGATTTCTAGCTATGCTTGATAGATAGATGGATATGACAGTATCAAAGTGTGCAAGCAAGCAAACAAAGATCAACCCACAGAGAAACCAGACAACCTAGGAAAGTTGTGAGGGCTTGTAGAAGATCAGTGCCTTGGAAAACGGGTCAAATGGAGTCGGGTGTCCACCAAACTGTAGATCGGTGTTGTCAAGGTGCAAAGTAAGGTGGGTTTTGAAGATCAAGGTCATCCAATGGCTAGATCTCAGTAGATCTGAGATTCAAAATTCATCACCAAGGGACCCAAGTGGGGCACAACCCTCAAAATGAGGAATGGGGCCCACAAGGTGAAAATCAACAAGGTGAAGCACTAGGGGTAGGTTATCAAGTGAGGAGAGTTCAAATCAAGTGGGATCTCACCTACCCAAATCTTGGAACCTAGCAAACTCACCTAAACAAGGAGTGCGACCTCACTTGGAGAGGCAAATGTGTCTTGGGAAATTGGTCAAATGGAAGCCAATCCACACCGAACTATAGATCTGAATTGTCGTGGATGCTATAGAGGTGGGTTTTCAATATTTTATCCAAAAGCCTACTAGATCCAAGTAGATCTGAAAAAACGTAAAATGAGGGTTTTAATGGCTTAGACAAATGGATAGATCATGGAATGAGAAATTTATCTTGAGATCATACCTGTGTGATCGATGAGGTTGCCATGTTGTTAAGGAATGTTCTTGCAGAGATCAAATGGGAGATCTTTGATTTACCTTGCCAAAATTTGATGCCCTAGCTCCACACGTGTGCCCTCCTCTTCCTGTCAAACCAAGGAAACAAGATTCAATCAGTAAGATCAAGAATGGAGGAAATACAAGCATAAGCGAATGATAACGTGAAGTAGAAGGTACAAAGACAGTAATACTACCTGTTACCGACAAAACAACCCAAAGAAGAAGAAGGGAGGGTCCTCCCCTACCAACGTGTCCTCCTTGAACCAATTCGGCCTCCACCTGTAGATGACAAAATCATGGAACAAAAATGATAGCAAGACAATCTCCAATAACCCAGTGCAAAGGAAGAACAAACGAACGAACTCCAAAAGCATTCACCACAACACAACAAGTAGATGCAATAATATTTTTCTATTCCAATAATTTAGAGCCAAAAGTCCCTTTACAATGAGGAGCTCTCTCCTTTAAATAGGACGGAGAGACACCAAAACCCTAACCACCTTTTGAATGGATGGCTAAGATTAAAAACTCAAAGTGATCAAATCAATGGTTGAGATGAGCTCAACATAAAAGTACATGGATCAATAATAAAATAATACATCAATGGACCAAATCACCCTAGGAGAGGGGGTACCACCAAATGTCAATGAATAAACATAAGATCTAGCTCATGGTGGGGCCAAAGGGAAATATATAGCACCCCTGGTGAATCCCCATTGCACAATATCATCAAAATAATAATCTAAGCACCAAATCGTGCCTCTTTGGAAAAGTTGTGAGCCTTAGGAGGCTCCACACAAAAAATGCCGGATTGATAAGTGCAGGACCCACTGAAAGATGAAACTGCTGGAGAAAGTGTGGAAGACATCCCACTCATCATCCAACATCATCTCATGCCAATCCCCTGCCTAAGTAGCCCAAATCGAATCCTTTAGTAACCATTTTTACCATTTTTTAACTACCTCAAGAAATGTGAACATGCCCAAACTGCCTCTTGGAGTGCCTGCGCTGTCAAGGTGAGCCCTCCAGGCTCTCTGAGAAGGGGGTAATATGGTAATAAAAAGTGGCTGGACCACCCCCTCCATGCACAACGCTCTAGGTGAACCAATCAAAACCAACCACTGCTCTGACAGGCCAAAATGCACTAGGATAGCCAATTGAGGCTAAAAATCACTATAAATACCTGGAACTGAAATAAGACTATCTCATTGGACTTAGAGAGCCCAAATCCATCTAAGATATGTACTCATACACCATATAGATCTCCACATGACCATATAGAATATCCAGCATACTCGAGAGACCAAAAAATAATAATCTGTAAAAGTGCTAAAAAGCACAAATCATCATCATAAGCCTGAAACCACTGCATAGAACCACCTGGTGACCTGTACCAGACCATATAACATATCTCTGCATCATCTGAGGTCTGCCGCCTCATGTCTTGTGCTTGACTTTGGTCAAATTAGGTTTGACCAAGTCAAAATGACCAATAATATAACTTAGGTTATCATCAAAGCTGCTGCAAGTGTCAAAGGTTAAAGCATACTCTACAATTCATTCAAGTAACAATTATAACAAGAAGTGATCATTTACTGGCGATCTAAAACCAAACATATAAGGTCATTAATTATTATTATTACTCAGACCAGACTTTGAAGACCATACTCACTTCACAGTTGTGATCAATTTGCTAGTGAAGGGTGAGGGTTAAAATTAAAAAGGCTAGGATAAGGGTTGACTACTGACTTAACCTTGTGACACTTTGGAAATGGAAAGGGAATACACACTCTAACATATGCTGGACAAGCAGTAACACGGGGGATGGCAGTGTCTCATAGATGGGTAAGTTGTTCAAAGAGTGCTTCTTCAACTTAGGCACCATGTCTACTTTTATAAAAGATGATCCAGTTTCATTAGGATCCATTGATTTCATTTCATGGCCTTTTAGGCCTACATAACCCTTCGGATCTCAGGTGTGCTGATAAACACAACTAATTGCAGCTTGCATCCAGGACATGTTCATACATATACATAAGGTCAACAATCTTTTAGATATAGAGTTTAAGAACCATTGCTTTTTAGACCTTTCTTATACTCTTCAAGGAGTATTTATAGTGTTTCATTATTGTTGCTCTTTACTCACGTGTGTTGATAAACACATTCTAGAGTTTACAATTTCCATGGGAAAATTTACATAAGTTTCCATAAGTAGTACATGAGCTTTCAGTTTTAGCCAACTCATCTTAAGTGACTTCGTACCAGTGCCAAACATCGGGACAACCGACCAGAATGATTTAGGACTACAATCCAACTCACCAAATTTAAGTTTTGTCACCAACTTAGAGCCGAGACACAAGAAACATGGAAGCTTATCCAACATAGACGTTAAAGTGGGGGAAAGTCCTCCATGCCACTATTCAAGTAGTAAGTCATGGTAATAAACAAATTGGGAGCCAATGGATGGATGAAGACAATGAATGATGAAACCAACACTAGCAAGCCAAAGTATGGTGGGAATGATCACGCCTATTCTCCCTAGGGAGGGTAAAACCAATGAGTATGGATAGTGAACTTCTAAGTCTGAGTGGGGACAATAAAATATATATAAAAGTACAACCAGGTCCACATATCTATATGATCGCCAGATCATGATACTAAATGCTAAGACATGCTACAAGAATGAATATAAAAGCAATATAACCATAACACCAAAATATACCTGCTAAGTCATATACCTGAATGCACATAATCTGAACCAACATCTATCCTCTAAAACTGTTGCTGTAACTCTGGGAAATACTGACTGCTATGTATAAATGACTAAATGGTTACATCGGTCATCTCTTTGAGTGTCCCGAAACTCAGTCATGGCATTGGGAACAAATCTGTTGTCCATGTAATAATCATGATCCATAATAAATGCTCATCTTAGCATATCAATGCAAGGAAACTGGCTGAAAAGTGTACTGGAATAAAAAAAATAGTGTATGGTAGCCCGGCTACTATATATGTGATAACAATACCCAAAGAAAGTTTATAGTTACGGGGAAATTGTTTAGACTGTTCCATTGACAGAACCTAGCCATGCATTTGTTGTTGTTGTACCTCTTTCTCAAATTGATAACTTGAGTGCTACTTGCATTTATATACCCAAGGATTTAATATATGTTGAGGTATGTGAAAAACACACTAAGAATGTGGAGCTTTAGTCAATATCTGAGGAATCCAGTATCCTCTCGGCTATTGACTTAAAGTTATCGCCCCCCAACTGGTCAATCAAGTGAAGAAAATGATTTGATCATACACTTTATGAGGAAAAGTCTATTGAAATTATCTCGTCGGATAAGATTAGCTTGATTACTCTCAGATAAAGTGATCTGATGGAATACAGTTTGATAAAATTTATCCGATGAGATCGACAGTGAAGACATGCTTCATACAATGGCTCTCATTCTACTCAAACCTCAAAAGAGAGAAACAAGGCAAACATTAAAATCGAAAATAGATGAAGTTCTTAGATGATATGGGGAGCCAAAATCCTAATGTAAGCATTCATGATCAAGATGTCGGAGACAACTGTAAATGTAACTGCTAAAGTCTATAAATATGTACATACCCTATCCCTTCCCCTTCGGATTTGAACCTATGACCTTCTAGGAGGAAACACATGTTCTTAACCATTAATTCACTCAATACTCCTATCTATACTTATTTGTTATTAAAGAACTATATCAACAACAAAAAATGTCCATATATAAATTAAAACTCAAAGATGATGGAAGAAACCCCTAAATTCAAGAAAGAAAGAAGGTCAAGAAAAACAAAAGGAATGAGATCCATGAGAGAAAGCAAACAAAGGCATAACCAAAAACGATAAAGAATGAAAGTGAAAAGTATGCAGTTTTAAATAGTGAAAAAACCACCTTGGTGGAAATAAAAAGGGCTTACTTGCTCAAATAGGTGGTGCTTCTGTCTTGGACCTCAGACGGAAAAATAACTATTACTAAAGATGGAATAAAAGAAGTTTATTCATGACCGATTTTTCGAATTTTTGCAACTGAGTATTTCTGTCCATTGTTATGTTTTGTTGATTTTCCTAATTGTGGAAATTGCAGAACATTATTAATTGGTTATGGATACCTCTTTCTTTTTTTTTTTTTTTTTTTTTTTTTTTTTTTTTTTCCATGTGGTTCACTTTAATCGGCTTAGCTGACCGCTACATCCACGAAATAATTTCCGACGGACCCGCCCCGAAGGGGTTTCCGCCCTGCGGCCGCTGCGTGCCTAACCCCAAGAGTGTCTATGAGGATGGATCCCGTGACCTCGCATGCTGGGAGGCCTAACTGCCGAGAACTCAACCAATCGAGCTAACTCTTGGGGCTGGTTATGGATACCTCTTATTACAGGAACATATATAATTTATTTTGCATATGAATTTATTTTTATTTTAATAAATAAAATATGAAATGAAAAATTTATATTATAAAATATGATTTATGCATGTAATCAGTCCCTCAATTGAAATGCAATTTTATATCTGTAATCAATCCATGTAAGAAAAAGTAAACACTGGACAACTTTACAATTAAAACTTTAAATTAATCAACTTACTTTTGACTTTATACTTGTCCCATTAAAAAACATCTATCAATTCATTCATCCAAGTTTAAAGAAATAAGTTAATAACATAAAATATTACATAAATATAAAGAGATATATTATACTTAAAACCTCATAACTCATTTCACCCTAATTAATAAACTAAGAAAGACAAAATCTCTACATTTTTTAATTCCACTCTTTAATTTTGAATTTTGAATCCCACCTTTCATGTTTTTCATGTTTTGCCTAGGTTGTTTCCTTCATAAAATTCAAAATTCTTCACACTGAGAAAACATGTATAGATAATGAGTATATAGCCATGACTTTAAGGTTTCCAAAGAATAAAAACTAAGCCTTCCATTGTCTTTGAGAACAGGGAAAATTACTCAGTATTTGTAGAGAAGTGATGTCTTAATTTTTAAATATACATCTAAACTTGGGTTATAAGTTGAAATTCTAAAACCTTAAATACAATGAAGATTAAGACTATGAAACAAAGCCAGGGATATTGTACAGCTCAGACTCAATACCAATGTCCATATCATGTCTGATGTTTCATAAGTGCAGAGACTGACGAGAAGTCCTTATATACTTCACGTCCACTAACTGACTTCAAGCCTTTAGGATATTGACCGATTCAAGCAAATATTTGTAATAAAATGATCTCAGAATTCACAATCTTGGAAAAGGTCAGGAGCAAGTAGAGTCCAAACATATAAGGCTGCGGTAATACACTCTATGCAAATTCAGACTCAAACATAAGGCCAACCTACGTCAATGAGTTCCTCCGTTTCCTTAGTTGGGCATGTCCAACCAGTAAGAAACACTGCAGAGTACATGCTGGCAAGAGGCAAAATCAAATGGAAGAAGCTATATGAATAGGTGACAGGGCATCCCTCGTCGTTCTTTTCATCTTTCTGTCCTTCCTCTGCATCATCAAATTGCAGCAAAGGCCTCTCAGAACCTGAGAATGAAATTCTCAAGCACACAACTTTATTAACTAAACAATGCACTGATTTGTCATGGTTGTAGACATTCTCACCTACATCATTACAACTACAGAAATTTGGGCACAAGACCAATGAAACCAGTATCATAAGCAAAGCCCATAGGAGTGTGGTCTGGTGGCCAGTGGCCAGCATCTAGGTAACTGGGCTTATATCAACATGGAGACCCTGACTCAAAACTCCCCGAAATTCTATAAGAAGAATTTCCCATAAAGAGATGGAGATGTTGGGTGAAATAGATGTAATCGAAGATCCAAAACAAACAGAGTAACCACTGACAGAGCCGTTGTCAGCATCCCAAGAATGAGAGTATGATTATGAATCCCATTGCATTCATAGTTCCTGTATTCACTTGAAAGCCCATTGTAGCACAAGCATACAGATATTACAGAAGCTGGTAGAAGACTGCCATTCACCTGTTCCGACAGCATGCATATGCAGGCACAAACATTTAGTGTGTAGCTGTTTTATAGCTAGTAAAATTAAGATGGTTACAATATAGCTCATACATAATCAATATGATGTCTGCAGCAATGCTTTCTAATCCGTAATGTTCACTAGAAAACTTTACAATTTTTATTTATTTATATGGTTAGGGTTAGCATCACGCAGCAGTTGGCATTGTTGAAACACATAGGGTAAAGGTAAAAGACTCTTCATTAAGTCAAATAGTTGTAAGGTCACACTTCCATTATAACATAACAGATAAATAAAACTAAATGTTGGAGATAGAGCTCCAACATCCAATCACAGTAACATTCAGTTGAGTGTGCTGTCAACAAGTATTAGTGTGATGTCTGTGTGATATAAACATGTATCAGGAGTCAGGACAGGTGTTATTTAAATGAGTGAATTGTAGTTCAAAATCTATTATAAAGGCATGCATCCTATCCCTTCTATTGAAATATTCTTACTGTGATAAAGAAAAACATCAAGACTACCAGCAAATCCCAATAAATGATCTTCACAATCTCTCCACCGTGTTGCGAGCCATCTCGAATGTCTTTTTGACTCTTAATTCTAATCATCACGGCAGCAAATATAGTGAAAAACAAAAAGTTTCCCAGAGTCACACGTTAAACGGGGTTTCTCTGAAAACATTCTTTGGTAGAGATGTGAGCAAAGCGGTTAATCCCTGCAAAATTCAATAGAATGAATTCTATGAATTAATCTTTCCGTGATCGAGCAGCAAGTCACGCAATTCATAGAATATTACTCTCATGGCTAGTTTTGTGAAGAGGTTAAAATCCCAGACAAAGGCATACTGAAACTCACATTGACTCAAGGATAAAGGATTGTAATGAAGCAGACAGTACTTGGTGGGTGAATAGTTAACTGCAAAACAGTCCCCCTCGTATACCACTTCCAACATGAAAAAAAAAAAGACTTGTACAGTGGAAAAATGTCCTATGTCAGCACAGGCCGAAGAAATTTTCATTCCATGCAGGTTTTAGAAGGAAGAGAGACTTCTGACTAGCCTACCTAAGACAACTACTAACCTTGTTAACCCTTGCGGTACTTGCTGGCTAGAAATCGGTACTTCTTTTCTGAAAAAAAAAAGAAAACAAGTGGAGTCTAATAGCATCTCCATTGATGAACAATCGAACATTGTGGATTGCCATTTTGAGCCTATGAACAAAAGGAACTTCCGTGACAAAACAAGTTACAGAAAATTCAATTTGAAAGACAACAGCTCCTAACCTGCTAAATTGATAGCTGTCTCTAACTGCACAATGAACTGGGTTAACACTAGCCTACTAAATTGATAGTCGTCTCTATCTGCACAACGAAGAATGAACTTCCTTCAGCTTAAAAGAGGGATATTTATTCCACAAAGGTTGCTTGGGATTTGCACCCAACCTTATGCTTTATGAAACTCCGTTATCCTTTATGAAACCCAATGTGAATGGAATGCTGAGTGATGGCTTGACACTCCGTTGGCCTCGCCAGTGAATACAATTATTTTAATGATGACTAATATTTGCTTTGCTTGGCGTCGAAAGATACTCTTCATTAAGCCTAACATTGACAAGTGATTTGATAGGAGAGAAGAGAAGGCGAGGCTATAAGAAAGAGCGTCATAACATTGACAAGTGATTTTTTTTGAATTGAAAAAACACATCCTGCATATGCTGATTTCGTCGTTACCTACGCAGCGAATAAGATTGCAACTTGCGATCACAGATCTGTCTGGCGGCATTTATACAGATAGAGATTAACTGTCCTCGATATGCCGATAATTACGATCAGATCTTCAGAAAATGCGTCCAAAAATACATGTCACTGTTGCAAGATATCATGGTGAGCAAAAAATCACGCTGCACAAAGGGGGTGCAAGGAAATTCAAAAGCGCCAAAGAGCAAAAGACAGGACCAGGGGATTGTGATGCTTACTGCATTAATGTTGTTCGATTTTCGTATCATACAGAAGATTTTCTTGTGCAGTTCATAACCCAACGTATATTTATATTTACATTTACACTGCAGTTCATAATGCTATCCATAAGCCAATGATGACTAATATTTGCTTGGATTGACACTCCGTCGGCCTCGCCAAAGAATACATGACTAATATTTGGAGGACTAATAAATACAAATTTTTTAATATATTTATATAGTTTTTAACAACATAAATAAAACTAAATTACAGAAGTTCCTACAAAAAAGAGATTTTATAGTAATAAAAATATTTCTAAGATATTCTCTATTGTCATAGAACTTTATTATTTTCACTCATATGCATTAAACAAATTATCTTAAACAAATTATCTTTGCATAGAGAAGGAGAGGAGAATAAGACTTAAATAAATAAACTCTTCAAAGAAGGAAAAGAGAATGGGACTCAAATTACATGGAACTAATGACAATGGACTTAAACTACTTTGTGGTTCAATGATACATGGAACTAATGACAATGGACTCAAATTACTTTGTGGTTCAATGATACATGGAACTAATGACAATGGACTCAAATTACTTTGTGGTTCAATGATACAACCACTGCTCCCTTACAACATACTAGAATGTAGAAGAACTTTGGTCTTCACCAGTGTTGTTGCAAGCAACACTTGTACTACCTAGAAAATGTGTTGTATTTGATTGGATTTTCGGAATCCCCACAACTCCCAAAAAAGTATCTCTGATGTTTTGCAGTTGGCGCACAATATTGATCATCGTTGACCGCTCTTGAGGAGATTCTTTTGTGCAGAGTAAACCTACATTTATGAGGTGACTGATGCAATTGAGCTCCTTATCATCTTCAGTGATTGTACTAGTCCTTAATAGGCTCTTATCCACCACTTCCACAACACGCTTTGGAAAACTCCTACCCACCCATTTCTGCAAGTTCACTCCTTCCACAAACATGTTGTGGGTGGGTTTCTTTTTTGTGAGCATCTCCAGTAGCACTATTCCATAACTATAAACATCACCTTTTGTTGTGACACATCCGCCCAATCCATATTCTGTATCCAAATATCCTTGTCATAAGATATTTTATTCACAAATTTTAACAAAAATAGAAAACTCATGACATTGTCTAATTTGTTATTTAGCTTAAATATGATACCTGGAGGAATGTAACCTGCGGATCCCTTGAGTGCATGTGTGGAAGCGAGAGTTGAATCCTCAAAATTTGCAAAACATATGGTAGCAATGCCAAAGTCAATTAAATATGCCGTCATATCTTCACCCAAAAGTACATTATTGGGTTTCAGATCGCAATGGATCACTTGCATGAAGCAATGGTGATGAAGATACACCATGGCATGAGCAATATCGGTAGCTATATTCAACCTTTGAATCAAACTCAAACCACTTTCTACTTCGCCATTTGGATATAACCACTTTTCCAAGCTTCCATTTGGCATTAATGGAAATATCAAAGCTTTGATTTGGAGGTTTGAATAAGAAGTTATGATTCTAATCAAATTTCGATGCCTAACTTTACTCAAAACTTTGCACTCCTTGTCAAAACTCTTGTGAGCCCCTTCATTTTCCAAATTGAGAAGCTTCACTGCAACCAGTGTGTCATCATTCAATACCCCTTTGTACACTTTCCCAAAACTGCCCACTCCTAACAAGTTGGCATCACTAAATTCCTCTGTTGCACTAATAAGCTCTCCATAAGAAATTCTGCGGTGCCCCACATTTAAGGATGCCCCAACCTCTATAGGAATATGCCTCTTGCAATTCTGTCTCCACAGGATTCCCAGAAGAAAGCATGATACAATAGTGAATGCAACTGCAGCAATAGGAATGATGACTCTTTTCAAATGTGAACCACTTTTATGTCTTTGAGTAGAGCATGGTGACAACCTTACCCAAGGTCCACATAGACCAGGATTTCCCATAAACACTGTGGCACCAAGCTTTTTGAAAACTCCACCTTTCGGGACTTCTCCTGACAAGTTGTTGAAAGAGAAATTCAATTGCTTGAGCATTTTGACATTTGCGAATGACACGGGTATTGCACCTGACAAATTGTTGGAGGAGAAATCCATGTTTTGAAGACTTTGAAGTTCACCTAGTGACATTGGAATTGGACCTTCAAGTGCATTGCAAGAAAGATTTAGGTATTCTAGTTCTTTGCAGCTTCCAAGCCCACTTGGAATGTAACCAGTGAAGCGATTTGCAGAAATATCTATAGCTTGAACCATAGTCATCTTACTTAGTCCCATAGGCACAGGTCCATGTAATTCATTGTTTGAAAGGTCGAAAGACAAAGCTAAATTTGCAAGGTTTGTGACCTCTAGAGGTATATGTCCACTAAACATGTTGTGGGATAGGTCTAGATTTAGTAAGTTCACACATTTCCCTAGATTTGAAGGTATATTACCTAATAATTGATTGTTACAAAGAC
This sequence comes from Larix kaempferi, assembly GCA_027924585.1. Classification (NCBI taxonomy): domain Eukaryota; kingdom Viridiplantae; phylum Streptophyta; class Pinopsida; order Pinales; family Pinaceae; genus Larix; species Larix kaempferi. The sequence continues at coordinate 11,798,521 of BSBM01000136.1, forward strand.
CAGCAATAAAATTGGGTATCCTTCCAGATAGATTATTTTCCTCAATACTTAACAACCCTAAGCTTTTGAGTTGCCCAATCTCCATGGGTATGCTTCCTTGTAAATTGTTATGTGCCATACCTAATTCTTGCAATTTTTGAAGCATATTAAATGAGGAAGGGATTATCCCCGTAAAAAAATTATTGTCCAAAGCAAGAAATATTAAATTAGTCAGGTTTCCAATATGTGGAGGTATTGCTCCTATTAATTCATTCGATTCCAGATTTAAGTATTCTATATTTGGAGAGAGATGGCCGATAGAAAAGGGCAAATGTCCCTTGAAATTATTACCGAATAAATATATCTTTTCTAAGGTGGAACAGTTAGTAAGAGCAGTGAGAAAGGGTAAGGTTGTGGTGCTGCCGCTAACCAGTTGATTCCCGCCTAAATTAAGGAATTGGAGTTGGGTCAACTTACCCAACTCCATGGGAACTACTCCGCTAAGCTTGTTATACGATAATTCGAGCACTTGAAACTTGGTACAATTGAAGAGGGAAGTGGGAATGCTGCCACTCAACTGATTGCCACCCAAATACACTGCCATCAACTGAGTGTTTTTGCTACACAAGTCTACGGGAATGTGACCAGTTAACTGGTTATCACCGATATCCAATGCTTGAAGATTGGTACAGTTAGACAAGGAAGATGGAATTTGACCGGTGAGATGGTTTCTACCCAGATCTATAGTGGTGACGTGGCTTAGCATACCCAATTCAGAAGGAACACTCCCGTGGAGGTTGTTGTTACCCAAAGCTACGTAGCCCAGAGAGGATATGTTTCCCAAGCAGGCCGGGATTGTACCTGTCAAATTGTTCTCTGGTAAGTTTAAGACATATAACGTGGGAAGAAGGCATAGTTCTTCGGGAATGTTTCCTGTGAAGTTGTTAGTCCACAGAGACAAGACCCGTAAACTTCGGCATCCAGCAAGAGTGGGCGGAATAGAACCTTGGAGTTCATTCAGATTCAGGCTCAGCCGCTTTAAGCGAAAGAGATTTCCCAATTGATAGGGAATGTGACCATGAAAATGGTTATTGCTGAGGTTGAGTATTCTAAGAAAGGAGAGATTGCCGAGAAGAGGAGAGATTGTACCTTGTAATCCCATGCTTGAAACATTCAGAGAAACCACTCTCTGTCTGCGCCGACTGCAGATGACACCTGTCCATTCGCAGAATGAAACATTTGGTTGCCAAGTAGTGGGTAAAGGATCATATTCAGGAGTGAGTGCAGACATGAATGCAAGCAGAGCCTCTTGATCAGAAGCGTTGTTGAGATGGGGAAATTGAAATGTGGAAACCACGTGAAATGGAATGAGAAAGAGAAAGAGAATGAAATAGAAGCAGAAACGAAGCATTCTCGTAATACACGCGGGGTAACAGCTCACCATCTTCTCGTCCTCTTACAGAACAGAACAGAATAGGAATGGAGAGTTGAAGTTTGGTTGTTTATTTATATATTTTCATTTCACTACGCGCCGAGAAGGATCGAGAAATTAATTACTGCACTCGCATTAAATTAACCAAAAGAATAAACCTCCATTAAATTAATCTAAAGAATATCGCGGCCAGGCTTCAAATTTGAAGCCTTCATGGAGGTCATTTTACACGTCATAGAAGGCCACTTCAAATTTTACTATGCAAAAAAAATTTAATTTCATGGTAAGCACTTCAATAATTAAATTAACCACTACTGTTTAAAATTGCAACAGAAGGGTAGCTTCAAATTTCACCCATCAATAGTTTTTAGTGGGAACTTGGGAATGCGGCTACTAGCTAGGTGACTTGGGAGTGGGACTCGGTTACTCTCCAATATCCACGTGTTCGATCATCCATGGATCATGGACCATTGGGCCTCTAATAATATCATTGAGCAACTTACGTGGACGGGCTTACACTGAGTAGCCCATGGCTTGAACGCTTCGAAGTTCTCGTGTTTGTAGCGAGCGCTTACGTGTTTAACACATTTAATGGCATCAACAAAATTATTAAACCTGGTAGGTGGCTCATAAGTGTTGTTGCTAGCGGGCTTACCAAGTTACAAGTTATCACATACCAATTCGTGAATGCTGACTCCATGAGTTAATTGAGTATTCAATGTATAATATATTATGTTAATGTGCCCCCGCGAATTTGGCATTTCAGACAAAATCCACAATCCATAAACTTCTTGTAATGTTGCAGGTTGTTGCTCCTGCCCGTGGCCCCTACCTATAGCCCTGTGTTTTCTTTGTTGTATCAAGTTAATCCTATCGTCTACGGCTCCTAGCCTCACACCCTGTGTTTTCTTTGTTGTATCAATTCAATCCTGCAGCTCCCGAGTTCTACCTTTTGTTTTCTTTGTTGTATCAAGTCAATGCTCGAATTCCATGCTTCCATGGCTCCGAGCATCAATATATAATATTGCATGAATAGAAACAAGCTTTTTCTTATACCCCTATTCCACTGTGGTTGAGCTACTTACAAATTCCACCTACCCTATCTCCTCCAGTCCTCCAGGATAGTTTGCGGAGCGAAGCTGGCAATGCCAGCCTGCCATAAACATATTTAAAGAAATTTGTTTTCTTTGAGGATCTCAACTTCAAGGCTGACTAGATTTTTGACATTCTATGAATTTACAGGTCTGCTATATCCACTGAAAAATAAAGCCTATCAACTTTACTACGTCAGTAAACATTGAAATTTTGATGTACTATTACATTTTCAAATTAAAAAAATAACTTATTTTTACATGGCAGCATTGAAGGGTTCAATATCTCATAGCCCTTCATAGTGAAATGGGACCCCACCCTTCAAATTTGATCCCTGATCGCGGCTGCTCTAGAATCAATCTCTGACAAATGACTTTTAGACAATCTCTGACTTTCCATAAAGATAGAAAAACATTGGTTTTTTTCACACCAAATGGAAAAACATTTGTTATTGGTAAATAATGAAACTAGTGGAATGGCATCAAGCAATCATTCAGTCGAGAGGGCGAGTTCTGGACTCGGTGTATCGGGCATAGCTGGTAGGCAAGGAGCTACCTATTATAAGGAGATGAGGGTGTGTGGGATGTACTACATACGTTGGGATGGCCCGCTTGGTGCTGTTTGTCGAGCAAAGCTTTCTGCCAAGGTGTTTGTCGAAAGGTGGAACAATAATGTGATAAGTCGTTCGGAAAACATTGAATAGAGAAGCAGTCAGGCAGCAATGAAACAAATAGCATATGTATAAGTAAAGCAATACTAATAGTTACAAGTAGTTATATGGAACCAATTAGCTGTACTGGAATTGAACTATTATTGATCCACTTATATTAGCTTAGAACATGAAGCCATACCAAACATAAGCAGTATTTATTACACCATGTTCATTGAATAGAATCAGATTCATTGTAAACTATGTCATTTAGTTACAAGGCCATAGCAATGGTGGTTGAAGGAAGATAGCGGGGGACTTTAACATGCAGCTAGGAATGGTGGTTGAAGGAAGATAGCCGGGGGGGCTTTAACATGCAGCTAGCAATGGTGGTTGAAGGAGATATCGTTATATCGTTTTTCGGGGGGATATAAAATGCAGCTTCAGAGTGAAAATAAAGACAAAATCGCCTAGCTCTATCAGTCCACTTCAGGCTTTTTGTTATGGCGAAAACCGATTAGAACAAAACACTATTTTACTTGTGTTGGATTTCTAAGTATCTCACCTTTCGCCTTCCTTTAAACAGATGCCATTTGCCTCTCACCTTTAGCCAACCAAGTATAACAAGTCCACCGGAAATAAGCAGCCTGTAGAAGCCTTTCAACGGATGCCTTTCACCCACCAGGAAACCGAAACACCAGAACTAATCGTAGCAGTATGAATTCCACCCTCCATCTTGACCCTTGACCCTCAACTCGGGTCTCAACTAAGCGTCAATCATTAATGAACTTGGCCTTCCTTTTAGGTAAATTCCTGATTACAAATCTCTACTTAGACCTATCGTTGGTGATTTTACCGTTTTTAATATGGCAATATACAATTACCAGCTTATAAAATGCTAGGTGATACACTACCTTATTTCCATAACATATTACATACGGTTAAGTTATGAGTACACGTAAACAAATTGAATCTAATCTGTACCACATAGGCAGCTTATTGTGCTTAAGCTCTTGTATTCCATTTCCCTTGTATGATGGTCTTAGTTCACTATTTATTCATATTTCATATTCATCGGGTTTGTAGTAGGGCCATCTCTGTAGATTTTTCTTCATGTTGAGTACCCATGCATGATGAGCAGCCAATTTCCATGGATCTTTGAAAAACATCTAAGTCGCTATTTTTTTATCTTTTAACGTTCACAAAGGAAGATGGGTAATCGGGATTTGTTCAATAGGATTTTTTGTGGTTTGCTCAATAATTAAATATTTACCATCCATTTTTAGCTTGGAGCATATAAACAAAGTAAAATGAAATGTGCATATCTTTTATTATACAATGCATTCCTAATAAGTGATTACCATATCTTGATCTTACGTAATTGCTATATGTATAGTATCAACTAGAAGGAATCCCCGAATGATCTTTACTTGAAAGTTCTTGATATCATATATCCAAGAACTTAATTTCCTTAAGTGTTGCCTCATTTCGAGTAGATAGGAACATATTCTTACAATAAGTTTAGGAAAAAAGAAATCATGAGAACATAGTAAACAAGGTAGATGGAAGCAAAGCTTCTAATTCCTACCAAAACTAAACTAGAAAATGCAAACATAGTATAACCCAATTAACAGAGGACAAAAATGTAACCTTTGATATAAAAGTACTATACAGAAAAACATAGAAAAATAGAGTAATGCAAACAGAAATTTGAGTCTATTAATAAGTCTGTGCAAAGGGTTCAAGTCTGTAATTGCAATGAGTGGGATGGTTTGTATGCCATTTGTTGTCTAATGCAAACAAAAATAAGTCTGTAAATGCAATGAGTGGGATGGTTTGTATGCCGTTTGTTGTCTAATGCATACAAAAATATGACTCTATTAATTGGTTTTTTTATGCTCAATCACAATTAAAAAACCACTAACCTATCTATCTAACCCTAATCCTTAATTGGTCTTTTTTTATGCTCAATCACAATTAAAAAACCACAATGGAAAAGCGAGATGAGACATATTGGAGTTCAGATTAAATTTAATTAAATCTATTTAGTTTAACTTTTTGTGAGGGGCAATTCATTGCGTTGTTAGTTCTGATAGGCCACGTTGACTCTATGAAATAGAATTGACTATACGAAATCACTTCTCTTTCATAACAACACTTGTTAGTAAATCCTCCACGTATCACATATTTTGTTTAGCGAGCATGTGCTTGAGACACATGGAACTTTGTTGCTTTAGTAATGTCTATTATTATATTTCGAAATTAGTTGATAGTAGTTGTGCTAGCGATTTGAGCATCAACTAAAGAGCCATTAGCATGTAATGATATCAACCATGATGAAATTGTAAGACTTGACAGGGTTTATTCATCAACATCAGTTGCCAGTGTTGAACCGAGAGATTCCTCCAAAGATGAAAGTGACGCTATAGATGAGAACCCAAAAGAACTGAATACTGTGGCAATGAAATGTTGCATCCATCAAATTCACTGCACAAAGACAATTTGTTGCAGAAATCAGAGCATGTTGGCCCAAATTTGTAATGGTTTAGCAATCCAATTTGTAAGCCATGCTACCAATCTTCTGCAACACTTTACAAGGACCATAATACTTGGGTGCTAATTTATTGTCCTTCTTTAATAGCTTGAGACACATCTGCTTGTAAGGTTGTAGCCTGAGAAATACCCAATCCCCTTCTTCAAAACTCCTTTCACTACGATGTTGATTAGCTTGTTGTTTCATCCTATTTTTTGACATAGTCAGGTTGTCCTTAAGTATCTAGAGAACTTCTTGCTGCTGCTCTATGTGAACTTCCACGGCTTGAACTTTAGATTTTCCTTTTAAGGGAGATGTGATAGATGGAGGCTGGTACCCATAAAGTACCATAAATGGAGACATATTTTATGATGTATGGAAGGAAGTATTGTACCACCATTCTGCCAAGGATAATCATTTCACCCACTTTGTTTGTTTATCAAATGCAAAGCAACGAAGATAGCCTTCCAAACACTTGTTCACGATCTCAGTTTTCCCATCAGATTGAGGATGATAAGATGAACTGTGAGCCAATTGAGTACCCAAACAGGAAAATAATTCAGTCCAAAAATTTTCAGTGAAAATTGGATCTCTATCACTTACAATAATCTTTGGATTTCCATGTAACTTCTGAACAGTTTCCATAAAGGATATAGCTATTGTGCTTGCATTAAAAGGGTGAGCGAGTGCACAAAAGTGTGCATACTTCATGAGTCTATCAACAACCACCATAATAACATTCTTTCCTTCGGACTTGGTTAGAGTTTAGACCTGTGATAAAATCCATGGAGACTTTCTCCCAGTGTTGGAAAGGTATGTCTAACGGTTGTAGAAGTCTTGGGGTCTTAACAGTTTCACCCTTATTCTGTTGGAAAAACAAGCATTCAGCCACGAACCTTTGAACATGAGATTTAAGACCTTCCCAGAAAAATTCCTTCTTTACCTTGTTGTAAGTTTTTAGGAATCCTGAGTGCCCACCTATAGGAGAGGCGTGCAATTCAAAAAGGATTTTCTGGTTGAGTTTGGAGTTTTTGCATAAATATAAATGATCCTTATACGATAGTGAATCATTTTTCCACACAAAAGTATCTGATACACTGGGATCATTTTGTAGCTTTTGAATGAATGTCCACAAAGATAGGTCTTTTTTCCATTCTTCCCTTGCTGCTACTATCCAATCTAGTTGTAGAATGGAAATGGAATAAAGTAATGCCCCAACATCTTCATCTTTTCCGAAAAGTGCATCTGCCACCACATTATGTTTCCCTTTTCTATAGATGATTTCAAAGTCACATCCCAAAACCTTGGTTACCCACTTTTGATGCTCTTCTGAAGATAATCTCTATTCCAAGAAGTATTTAAGACTATCATGATCTGTTTTGACCTTGAAGTGCCTACCTATTAGATAAGGACGCCATTTCTTAAGAGCAAGTAGTATTGCCAACATTTCCTTCTCATAAATGGGATTTTGTAAGTTCTTTCCCTTGATTGGATGACTTGTGAAAGTAAGTGGGTGTCCTCCTTGCATTAGAACAACGCCAATGCCATTTCTTGAAGCATCACATTTCACAATAAAGGTTTTTGTGAAGTCTGGTGTGGCCAATATATGAGTTGTGCACATTGCCTATTAAAGTTGTTCAAAAGCTTGAGTTGCTTCTGGAGTCCAAGAAAATGCATCCTTCTTCAATAATGTTGTTAGAGGTGCTTCTATTCTTCCATAATTTAGAACAAACTTGCGGTAGTACCCTGTCAGACCTAAGAATCCTCGAATATTGTTCAGGATTTGGGGAATCGCCCAGTCTATCATGGCTTTAATTTTGTTAGGGTCTACCTTGACACCTTCATGAGAAATAATATGACCCAAATACTCTACCTCCTTCACCCTAAAAAAACATTTGGAAGGTTTTGCATATAGTTGTTGCTCCTGTAGTGGTTGTAGTACCATGTCAACGTGTTGAACATGTTCTTCCCAAGACTTGCTATAGATTAGTATATCATCAAAGAATACGCGCACAAATTTTCTAAGAAAAGGCTTGAAAATGGAATTCATCAAACCCTAAAATGTGGAAGGTGCATTCGTGAGACCAAATGGCATGACTAGAAATTCATAATGACCTTCATGAGTTCTGAATGTTTCTTTTGGGATGTCTCAATATTTCATTCTAATTTGATGATACCCAGAACGAAGATCCAACTTTGTGAATAAAATTGCTCCATGTAATTCATCTAGCAATTCATCAATTATAGGAATGAGAAACTTATATGTAATGGTGATCTTGTTGAACTCTCTATAATCTGGACACATACGCCATGATCCATCTAGATTATATACCATTACCACTGGTGCAGAGTAAGAACTTTGGCTAGGCCTAATTATGCCAGCCTCTAGCATTTCTTCAACCATACGCTCAATTTGACTATTATGTCCATAGGGGTATATGTAAGGTCTGATGTTAGGAGGAACACTTCCTGGGATTAAATGAATAGCATGATCAAAATCTTGGACAAGTGGAATACCTTTTGGAATATCTTCAAATACCTTGGAATGCTTATTAATGACCCTTTGGAGATCTGGGGAAATAGGATGCTTAGATGTTTGAACATCTAATGAGAATAATTGTGCAATTACACCTTGATGTCCTTTTTTCATCAATTTTGTCATACTATTAGAGATTATCACCTTGCTTGGTTTCCATGTGATACCTTGTAATTCATATTCCTGTCCTTCCCATAAATTTTTTATGAAAATCTTCTGAAAATTAAAAGCCACAGTTCCCAAAGATTGTAACCATTAAACTCCTAAGACAACATCAACACCACCCATTGGAATAGCAATCATTGGACTATTCAATATATATTCTCCCATAGTAAGATTTATATTATGGCATTTCCCTGAGCAATTGATAGTTCCTCCATTGCAATCATTACTTGAAACTCTGGTGCTGGATATACAAAGAAATTGAGAGATTTTGCTAATTTATAGTGAATGAAATTATGAGTACTACCAGAATCAATCAACATTGTTACCTTTTTCTTTTTGATAAATCCTTCTATCTTGAGACTTTGAGGAGTGCTAATTCCAGCCAATGCATGACATGATATGGTGGGAGTAATCTCTTTTGAAGTAGTATCTTCTCTTTCTTCATCTAGAGATGGTTCTTGTTCTTTTGGTTCTTCCTCTTCACATTCTAATAATTTCTTCTCACCACACTTACGTCCCTTACTATACTTGTTGTCACAATTAAAACATAGGCATTTTGCTCTTCTTTCCTCTATTTGTTGGGGTGTCAACCTTTGAGGTGGGTTAGAAGAATTAATAGTATTCTCTCGGTATGAAGTGGAGGTTCTCTTTTTACTAGCCATCATCATATTTTTACTTTCAACCTTCCTTGCCATCATGAAGGCCTTCTCCAAGGATGGTGGTTCAAAGAGACGCAACTCATGTTGAATGTTATCCTTCAAGGTGCTAATGAAGAGATCCAACAGATTATCTTCTGGAATGTTCTTCACTCGAAGACTTAGCTTCTGAAACTGTTTGATGTGCTCTGCAACTAGACCTTTTTGCTTGAGATTTATCAACTATCTAAAGAAGGTATTGCTATTAATATCCCCATAATGTGCAATCAATTCTTCGGTGAATATAGACCAAGATATAATAGAATCCTTTTTATGGTCACAAAGACATTGGTACCATACAAATTGATCAGGTTCTAAATATAATTATGCAATAGTTACCTTTTGAAAATTTGTAACCTGGTATAGATCAAAGAATTGCTCCATTTGGAATATCCATGTTATTGGATCATTGCCATCAAACTTTCTCCTGTCAATCTTGGGAAGTTGGGTACCCCTTGGTGACCATCCCTGATGACTTCCATTACCAAAATCCTTTCCTCTTGGAATATTCTTATTCATGGAAGTTTTCTCAACATGCGAATTATCTTTATCCTCCTGAGTATCCTGGAACACATCATCACCTGTAGGAAAAGTATACCTTGAATTTTGTATGAGATTAACAATATTTGTCATATTCCTCATCAACTTCTCCTCTAGATTCAGTAAATCAACTATTCTCACTGAACCTTTCATATTTTACTCCATTTTATTAAACTTCTCCTCTAGATTATCCAAATCAATTTTTTTCACAGACCCTTTAATCATATATTCCAACTGGGACACTCGAAAAGAGAGGTCTTCCCTTTCATCATGAGTCGAGGATGGATCCTTTGGGGGTTTGGATGTAGTGCAAGTCTTTACACTTCCTTTTGGTGGTATTTTGAATAATATAAATATATATAACACCTTATGTTTCACCACAATTAGATCCTTCTACTCAAAGTTAATCAAAATTAAAAATGGCATACCTTTTCAAACCCTGATTGGAAGACAGTTTTAAGGCCAACTTGAAACTGATGTCAATTTTAAATTTCTGATACTCTAGCTCTGAAACTTCCCACTGTTGTAGCCTGATGTGTCCTCTTTCCAATTCCATAGGTCTGAACTAATTTGGATTTACCAATAAGGATTTATTGTCAATCTCCCAACACCTCTTATTTTTGGTATTTCCATAACAACGAACTTGTACTGTATGCCACGTGTCCAAAATTTTGTATTTGAGATTGAAAATCCTACCACAGATAATTTAGTCCGTCTTATTTCTGATGCAATAGGTATCATTCAATTTGGATATTTCATGCCCCAGATATGACCTTTTTTCTCAGAACACCTGTTTTAGACTAGTTTCTGGACTAGTCATAAGCCATAGATTCTAGAGCAAATATCTACGAACCTATAATGATTCAGGTTCTGAAACTTGGACCACAGTTAGTTAGGCCTTTTTCCTAGATGGGTTTTAAGTTTCACTCTCTGAATCATTGTATAAAGAAAATTATAGCGAAAATGCTAATATGACTCATTTTGAAGAAACTAATCCTGAGGAAAGGGCTTTGATACCAAATGTTATGTAACAAATTTCCCAAAATAGTATGAAAAGAGCAGAAATAGATCAGAAAGAGTACTCCACGACTTGATTGAATAAAATAGATGAATAACAATCCTCTTCAAGGGGGAAACCTGTTGGCATGGGATAAGTCCGCAGGAAGTTCGGAAGCCGACAGGTGCAAAAGGGTCATTCCGCGAAAGAAGGACCATTCACGGTGTTTGCAGAAGTGCAAGAATTGTTAGATTAGTTAAGTCCGTCATGTGGACCGTTTTGTAACCAAATAGAAGCATATAAATAGAGCAATATTGTAAGCCTAAGGGCATCTAGTGTTTTTTGATAAATCCTATCTTTTGGGTCTGTTTTGTATCCACAACATGGTGTATTGACTGTTTCTGCGAGTTTCATTCTGCAGGGTTAGTGAATGAATGAGGATGTTCGGTTATGGTGTAATCTTTGTCTCTGTCTTTATGCAATGATATGATGATGAATGTTTTAGAATATTGTTGATGCGAAGATGTTATGGGTTTAAGAAGTAATGCTGGAATTGATAAGTAGGATGAACATGTTGTTTCGAATGGTTGTAATTTGTTGACTATGCGAATGACTTAGAATGCGAATGATAAGTTAATAGTATGTTGTGAATGTTATAATTTCTAGTTAGTACTAAGGTAATGTGTGTTGAAAGCATATCCTCAATTCCACTGTGGAAACTTGGTTCCAGCAGCCCCCTTGTCCACCTCGGGTGAGACTGCACTTGCTCTGCAAGTGTTGCTGGAAAGGGTTACACCTTTCCGGGCCGGTCTATAAGGGAGTTTGGGTTGGTAGTTTATTGGTGACAGTGTGAAGTGAACCCTTGTAGATAGACGATGCGTCAACAAATGGTTCCGTTACCGAGACAGTAAGGAAGAAACGAAGAGGATATGTTGTGGCATCCGATGAAACCAGTGATCCAAGAGTGGTTCGACAAGAAGGCGGAGGAATTCGCAGTAAGTGAGAAGGGAGATCCGAAACAAACAACAACAAGTTGGCTACAAAGATACGTCTACTCAGATATCCACATGACATTCCGAAAGAACCACTGCCAGAATACTGAACCTGACTGTTGGACCCCAGAGTTGATTCGACAATTGAAGCAAGTCAATAACAAGGTATCATGAATTGTTGATTTTTGGGTAGACAGTATCCTCGAAAGGTACGTGACTGAGTTCGCGGTAGATACTATCAAGTTGTATAGTGACGCCGAAAGGAACTTCTTCAGGGAGCCAAGAGGAATATTTCTGTCATCATTAAAACCGTGGATTAAGATGCTTGTCTGCGAAAAAGGAATATTGAGGATGTCATTCGACAAGTAGAAAAATCAGTGTGCGGAGGGTGAAGGTATCGCGTGAATGCGGATCTGACGGAAAGATGTGGGGTAGATGGACATGAGTGACGATGAGTTTCTAAGGGAAGCTGATGAAGAGTGTTGTACCTTCAGGAGGGGAGCAATATTTCAGCATCCTGAGAAGAAGAGGAGGACTGAGAGAGAGTCACCTGAGAGGACCGGAACGGAGAACTACGAAACAAGACCATAGGGGAGGAAGTGACCTTATTGCGAATGAGACGTCGACTAGGATACCCCAGAAGCAGAAGGAGGACAGATCATAAGTTACAACATACCTTCAACACCACGCACCACTCTGAACTTTATAGGAAAAAATCCAAACTACTCGCGGAGTTTCCCTACGTGCAACGGTAAGAGTAGCGCTTCAGTAAACAACAATAGTAGCAACGTTAGGATGGCATAAGAGGCAAAGATGCCTACCTTTCAGGGGAACGAGACCAAGGATCCCGAACAGTATTGGTTCATATGTGAAGCAGTTTGGACTGTAAAGCAGGTCCAGGACGATGCTATAAAGATGGGACAGCTGGCGACGACCCTTAGGGGCCGAGCGCTAGACTGGTACATGAAGTTTGTAAAGATCCTAGCAGGAACACCGGCCAAGATGTTGGCGCAGGTTAGAACGACGATGATTGATGAATTTAAAAACCAAATTCTGAGTCGCAGTATGTCATTGAGCTTAAGGAGATTAATCAATTCCTGAATGCATCAGTGTGGGAATTCGATCAATGGTACAAGACGCTGATAGCAAAAGTGAGCTTCCTGACAAACTAGCCTAGATCCAAATCCTAGGCTCTATCAAGCGCCGAGAGGGATCAAATCTCCCGAGGTGCAAACCTCTCATTGAATAGCTTCTTGAGTGCAATATCTGAGCCACCTAATCCTAAGCTTTAAAGTCTCTAGTTTTTGTATTATTTTGTTACTTGACAAACACTCCAAAGTCTCATATTTACTTTTTACTTTGTATTAAAAGTAAAAAGTAAAGTCTCTTCATATTTACTTTTTACTTTGTATTATTATTTTTTGTTTATGGTCGACATAATATTTACCACCTAATCCTAACCTCTAAAGTCTCTAGTTTAAGTCTCATATTGATTTTTTACTTTGTATTATTCTTTTTTGTTTATGGCCGACATCATATTGATTACTTGTTTACTTTGTATTATTTTGTTACTCGACAAACTCGACAAACACTCAACTAACAAGATCTCCCCCATATTGGGCTGTAGAGTGCCTCTCGACGCAATGAGCTACAACACAAAGAATGGTTCATTGCAGGATGGTATCACATAATCGTGGACCCCTGATGCAACAAAAAGTCGCAACACAAGAAGAAGCATTAGAAAGATGAAGCTAGAGGCTTCACCGATTGGAGAAGCAGGGATAGGAATGGACAGAGTCTAGGCGTAGTTGGCCAATTTGACACTTCAATTGGAGGATATTAAGAAGGGAAGAGAAACCCGGGGAGAAAAATGGTGCACTAGGTGTAGAGCTGAGGGGCACCATAAGGTCAATTGCCCAGAATTTCATGAGTATTTGCAATTGGGGGCACCAAATCCCCTTCGTCAAGGAGGCATGCCATGGTGTTCGGTCTGTCAGACCAGGGGACATCGACTGGAGGAATGTGTATATCTGTAGAAGATGGTGTTAAAGCCATCAAACTTATACTGCAAGTTCTTCCGATCGATTGGCCATGATGAGAAGGACTGTTGGGCCTATGACCTGTTAAAAGATCGAACAATTGACACATATTTTATGAAGGGAGAAGAGTCGCCGGCGGTGCAGCAACCATAGTATAGTCAGCCACAGTTGCAGTTTAACCAATCGAAGCAATATGACCAGGGGAAATATGGGTAGCCGTAGTACAGGAACCCGCATTATCCACCACCGCCGTATGGCCAGCCGCAGTATGGGCAACAACAATATCAACAACCACAGTACGGGAAATCGCAGTATGAACTGCGGAGGTCGAGGCACCGGTATGGGATGTGGAGGAGCTACTGGATGACGAAGAGGACCGATCATCTATTAAAACTGTGGGCAGCAGGGGCACTACCAGAGGGATTGTCCAAACCCAGCACCGCAGTGTACATACTGCAGTGTTGTAAATCACAGTGTAGAAGACTGCCCTCAACTCATTGCAAAATGGTAGAATAAGAACCCACCTCAGAACTAGAACCAAAATAATCCAAATGTGCCACCAGCTGTGCAGATGATACCGACAGAGGCCATAGGTAGCCATGCGACGGTTGGAATAGTGACACGAGGAGGGGTGGTGATAGGTGGCGACCGGTCACACAACAATCTTAGACCAACACAAACACGGTGGAAGTAGGTCACCTTCGACGTAGAAGCCGAAAGGGACATCTTTTTAAAGGCACAGGATGCAATGAGGAATAGGAGGCAACTACCTCTGGAGGAGGAAATCTATGACATGCCACCGACATTCGACTTAACGAAGTCGTGAAGGAAGGAAAACACTCTAAAGGCCTTCTTAGAAAGTTTCTTGGACTTGGAAAAGGACCCCGATGCACTAGAAGAAATAGCTAGTCTACTGCAGGGACGAGGTGTACGAATGGACCAGAAGGTTAACCGCATACATAAAAGGAAGACATGCAGGGAGATGCGGATGTCGGCACAAATCAAAGCATTTGATGTCGACTCCATCATTTTGGATTTGGGTTCAGACGTGAATATTTTGACTAAACAAACGTGGGAGACAATGGAAAATCCGTGGATGACTTGGTCACCGGTACAGTTGTGACTGGCGAATCAGAGGAAGGTCACTCCGCTGGGTCGGGTATGTCAACTTCCATTTGAGATTGAAGGACTCCGAACGTATGCTGTTACAACGTAATCTTCCACCTTGTGAATATCAACACTCTTTGGCCATCGAGATCCATTTTACTGACTTAGATAGACTTTATGTCCTCCAGACACACATTTTCCATATTTTTCTCCTTACCCGCTTGCTGTATCATTTCAGTGGGCGTACCCGCGACCTATAGCACTATAGCCCGCGGGTAGCATGTAAAATGGTAAAAACCACTAATTAATTACTTTTTACTCCCAAAAAGCGGTCTTAGGGTGACCTTTGGCCCTCCATTTTCCCAGTAACGCCTCAATGTGTCCTTTCACTTACCTTTGGAAGTCTATATATTGAGCATTTATGGCATATGGAAGGGAGGAGAAAAATAAAGCAAGAGAACTCTAGTGGATTTTTGCCTCATCTTGAGTCTACACTCATTGATCCTAGTTGTTGTGAACCTCTTATGTTCACCTTCCAAACTCCTTCCATAGTTTGAGTTTTCCTTTCATGGAGGATTGAAGTGGTGGAGGCACAAGTGGATTGACCTAGTTCTTGGTTCGGATTGGTTGCCGGCAAGAGGTTGTATCACATTGTACTTCTTCTTGTTTATTAATAGAAATACTCATATTCTCGTCCATTAATGTTGTGAATGTTGTTTATATCACATTGGGTTGCATTTACTTATAATATCATGGACCCTTGCTCTTGATGATGTTAATATCTTTCATATATTATATGTACTTGTTGTATATTGGCTGTCAAGACTAATTTGCAGGATCAAGTACAAGGATTGAAAGTGTGCATGGATTGAAAGCTTCAACGGGGATCTACATCGAACGTTGGATTGAGGTTGGTTATGTTCTCCATTATCTTAGCATTGTCAATTATATAGCACTGCATTGAGAATTGAGTCTATTTCTGGTAGTCAACTGTCTGTTGTGGTCTACCCAAGCCATAGGAAGTTTTCTCCAATAACATATGCTGATTTCGACGTCATTGAAATCGTGGATGACACCAGGCCCTATCCGGTACTGTTGGGGATAGACTGGGCCATGGATAATCAAGCGATTATCAACTTTAAGAGAAGGATAATGTCATTTGAAAACCAAGAGTTGAGAGTCATCGCACCAATGGATCCTGCGGAAGGGCTGCGCTATACGGAACCAACCAGAGATGAGTTTATGGAAGGGTGGCACAGTTTGCATAACATTTCTGAGGATTATTTTAACCCCACTGCGGATGGAGAGTTAGGATGGCGCAACGCCAGCTCGACATCCTCCGATTCGGATGAGGCCCTTGAGAATTGGCAGAATCGGTTACATGAAGTGTCCTTTAGAATATGTGCACGGGTAACGCAGTCCCTACGAAGGGTAGCCATAGAGGAGTACGTGTTACCTACATATGAGGGATTTCCCAATTTGGGAAAGTTTCTCACAGAATTTGAGGAAAAAGTGGAAAAATCGCAGCGTCTACTGGCCCTGGAGGAAGCCTTGAAGGCTACTCCTGCGCGATGGTGGGAAGCGCATAAATCAAACATCACAACTTGGCCACTCTGTTGATGCCTCATGGAGGTTTGGTTCGGTGAAGTTGCGGGGTATGAACAAATGTGATATGATGGACAAGGCGACCCAAAGGAGCCTCTGAATGTTTGTCAACATCAATGGGGATCGAGAGCAATACAGGAGTGGGTACATGCATTTGTACACACATTGGATGAGATACTGCAGGGCTGGTATGTCGCTGCAGAATTGTGACGTGGGACGAATTATTGGGAACAGCTTCCCATTGGCTTCAGCCAATCGTTCTCATTCTCAGATGAAAATCCCTTGATCCACACCGCGCTACAGGCAATCCCTGGAAAGATTTTTGAGGAGGCACCTATAGGACAACCGATGGCACCTCAATGGACTGCGACACCAGAGATGTTGATGGAGTGTTACAACGTCACTGGAGAGCCCGACGATGATGACCCTCGGGTCACATATGTGCCAGAATCAAAGGGTAGTCGCAGTGTTGCGGCACTAGACATACTGACGGACAAATTTCAGCAACCATTAAAGATTAAGAAGGTGAACATTGGGTTGGAGGAGAACCCAAAGTTCGTGAGCATTGGAGACTACTGGGACGAATCGACCATTGCGAAGATGACTGACTTGATGCATGAGTTTCAGGATTTGTTTCCAACGAAATTCTCAGAGATGAAGGGAATATCCGAAGACTTAGGGGAAATGAAGATCCCCTTGAAACCCGATGCGAAGCCTGCCAGGTAGCGACCGTATCGCTTGAATCCGAGATACAAGGAACGTGTGTAAGACGAAATCGAAAGAATGCTCGAGGCCGACATTATAGAATCGATGGAAGAATCAGAATGGATCAACCCTATGGTCATCCAAGATAAGAAAATCGGCGAAGTATGGATATGCGTCGACTTGAGGAAACTCAATGATGCCTGCCTACATGATCCGTTTGCGACCCCATTCACAGATGAGGTGCTCGAAGGAGTAGGAGGTCAGGAAATATATTCATTTATGGACGGATTCTCGGGCTACCAACAAATCAAGATTGCGAAAGAAGATCGACACAAGACTACATTCGTCATGAAGTGGGGATGCTTTCAATACACAGTCATGCCATTCGGATTAAAGAATGCCCGAGCAATTTTTTCCCGAATAGTGGTTGCGGTGTTCAAGGATTATATTCACAAGTTTCTTGCTGTCTACATGGATGATTGGACGGTATATGGATTAGTCAAGGATCATGTCTCCAACTTAAGACTAATGTTAGAGTGGTGTCGACAACATCGAATTTCCTTGAACCTCAAGAAATGTATCTTCTGTGCTCCATTCGGCATCTTGTTAGGACACATTGTTTGCAGAGAGGGCATGTTGGTAGATCCAGCGAAGATTGCCATCATTGTTGACCTCCCACCACCAACGACGGCCAAGAAACTACGAGCAACATTGGGACACACGGGTTACTACAGGAAATTCATTCAAGGATATGCAGCCATCACCGCACCTATGGAGAAGCTACTAAAGAAGGATGCTAAGTTTGAATGGACTACAGAATGTCAGAAAATTTTGAACATATTGAAGGAGAAAATGGTCATAGCACCAATCCTGGAATTCCTGGATTGGACAAAGGAATTTCATGTACACATCGATGCGTCGTCAGTCGCACTAGGTTTTATCTTGGCACAACCAGGAACCGGCGACATTGACCACCCGATAGCCTTCACAAGTAGGAAGTTGTCTACTGCGGAGAAGAACTATACGACCACAGAGCGGGAGGGGTTGGCGATGGTCTATACTTTGCATAAATTATGGCATTATCTCTTAGGGGAGCACTTCAAGATGTTCACAGATCATTCCGCGCTGAAATACTTGGTGAATAAGCCTGTGTTTGGGGGGGGAATTTGTCGCTGGTTGTTGCTGATTTAGGAGTTTGATTTTGAAATTATTGTAAATCCGGGATGATTGAACGCGGGATGGGATCACCTTTCATGGATAGAGTCAGGAGAAGAACCAAGGAGCATCGATGAAGGGTTGTCGAATGCTCAGTTTTTTAAGATTGGCATGATTGATAACCACTATGAACAAATCATTCAATTTTTAGAAACAGGGAAGGCGTCGGTCGAGTTAACCACCAACCAAAAGAAGCAGCTATTTTTCCGCGCTACAGACTTCCAGTTAATTGTAGGAGAATTGTACAAACTGGGTCCCGACGAGATTTTGCAACGATATGTCCTTCCACACGAACAAGAGCAGATTCCGGTGGAATCTCATGACAGGATTGCTAGGTGACATTATGGTGGAGGAGCAACTGCTAGGAAGATCCTTCGAGCAGGGCTATGGTGGCCAACTCTGCATGGAGATGCTGCGGAATATGCCAAGAGATGTGACGTATGCCAATGAATCGGGAAGCCTTCACGACAGGACGAGATGCCACTAGTGCCACAAGTAACGCTACAGGATTTTGACAAATGGGCCGTTGATTTTGTGGATCCCATCAACCCACCTAGGAAGAGAACAGGGTCGCGTTACATCATCACTGCGGCAGACTACCTGACGCGTTGGGCGGAAGCAGCTCTAGTAAGAGATTGTTCCGCTGCGACTGCAACACGGTTCCTATTCGACAATGTGTTCACCGAATTTGGGTGCCCAAGGGTGTTGTTAAGTGATCAGGGGATGCACTTTTTTAACTAGACGATTGCAGCACTGACATAAGAGTTTCAGATTCAGCATAAGAAGAGTACTCCTTATCACCCTCAATCAAATGGGACAGTTGAGGCGTTTAATAAGGTATTGGAGCATGCACTCACCAAGGTGTGCAATGTGAACCGTGACGTCTGGGACTTAAAAATCCCAGTGGTCCTCTGGGCATATCACACCACATGCAAGCGACTAACTGGCCAGACTCCATTTAAGCTCGTTTACGGCCAAGAAGCAGTTATGCTGATGGAATACATTGTACTGAGCTTGTGCATTGCAGCAGTGACAGGGATGAGCGATGGAGGAATGGTTGACACAACTAATACAGCTTGACGAAGATCGATTCATCGCAGGGTTCCACCAGAAAGTAGAAAAATACCGACAGAAGGCATGGAACGACCTCCACGTCGAGGTGAAGCACTCTCAGAATGGGGATACAGTTCTGCTGTATGATAGTAAATTTGTGAAACACCCAACTAAGATGCAAATGTGATAGTTAGGACCATACGTTATCACTTTTGTTACCGATGGAGGCGCAGTGCAGTTACAGAGTTTGGATGGAGTACTGTTACCTACGGAAGCATGTCCGATGCTTTGCATGATTGGTATGCAGAAGCAGAAGAAGGCAGGAGCATGTCAGATGCTTCGCACGATTGGCACGTAGAAACGAAAGCATGGCCACCTAGGATGTGGTCGATGTTTCACACGATTGACATGTGAGAAAACAAGTTCGACCATGAGTGGTGCGGATCCAAAGACGACAGAATGATAGGACGCCAGCATCTGACAAGCATGCGTAAAGATTTGACAATGATTTCAGCACCAGGCATCAAAGACGCGACAAACAAGCACAAAGGACTATCCAGGCACAAACATATCTATTAGCTGAGAAGAATCTATGCTGCAAGTTTATCCAGAAGAGATTTAAGTGAGGAATTCCAAGGAAGCTTTGGAAATGATCCATTTCATTTCATACGGAAGCACCCCAGGGGCGTTGAGTGCTAGAACGATGAGTGTGCATGAATGAACACAGAAGGTAGCAATGTAGGCACTCGGGAGAGGCAAAGACGAGGCCTTAACCGAGATGTCTAAGGGCGTGGTTGTAGTTAGAATATTCGCGGTCCCCAGGACCACCATACTACCCGGGGTGGAGGCCCCCTGACCTTGGTAGGAGGAAATCCAAGGCGTGAAACAGATGTGCCAGAGTAGTCAGCTTGTTTCCCACCTTGACAGTGTCGATGGAACTTTTCCCAGTTTGGAACGAACGTGGAGTGAGCCAGCAGGTGACAACGAGGTAGATGATCAAGGTTTCCAAAGACTGGAGGATGAGTTCAAGAAGTACATGACAACGAACCAATGATCGATAGACGAAGTTGAGAAGTACATAACAGTGAGCTCTAGACGACAAGAATAGTTTCAGAAACAGAACATAGCAAAGGATGGGTGGCAAACAACAGTGTCCTGCTAAGGTGGCTCGGGATGAGCCACAAGTTTGTGTTGGGGACTTATTGGCACAGGATAAGTCCGCAGGAAGTGCGGAAGCCGACAGGTGCGGAAGCCGACAGGTGCGAAAGGGTCATTCCACGAAAGAAGGACCATTCGCGGTGTTCGCTGAAGTGCAACAATTGTTAGATTAGTTAAGTCGATCATGTGGACCGTTTTGTAACCAAATAGAAGCATTTGAATAGAGCAGTATTGTAAGCCTAAGGGAATCTAGTGTTTTTTGATAGATTCTATCTTTTGGGTCTATTTTGTATCTGCAACATGGTGTATTGACTGTTTCTACAAGGTTCATTCCGTAAGGTTAGTGAATGAATGAGGATGTTCGGTTATGGTATAATCTCTGCCTCTGTCTTTATGCAATGATATGATGATGAATGTTTTAGAATATTGTTGATGCGAAGATGTTATGGGTTTAAGAAGTAATTCTGGAATTGATAAGTAGGATGAATATGTTGTTCCCAATGGTTGTAATCTCTTGACTATGCGAATGAATTAGAATGCAAATGATAAGTTAATAGTATGATGTGAATGTTATAATATATGGTTAGTACTAAGGTAATGTGTGTTGAAAGCATATCCTCAATTCCACTTCGGAAACTTGGTTCCAGCAACCCCCTTGTCCACCTTGAGTGAGACTGCACTTGCTCCGCAAGTGTTGCTGGAAAGGGTTACACCTTTCCAGGTCGGTGTATAAGGGAGTTTGGGTTGGTAGTTTGTTGGCGATAGTGTGAAGTGAACCCCTGTCGATAGACGTTGCGTCAACCAAACCTTCTTACACAATGTACTAAGTACACAAGACAATACAAGAAGAGACACGATACTCCAAATGAAATGTCTCATTACTATATATGGGAGACTACAGGGTACAATCTCAACTAACTGACCCAAGCCGACAGAACTAAAATAACCATACTAATGAAAATTACCACTAATGGACCAAAGTCGACATCAAAACTAATGTAATGAACCACAATATAAGAGGGAATGTGCCCATATTTAGGGCTTAACAATACAATAGATAAAAGAAAATACAAGGAAAGCAAAAATGTAATAAGACAAGGAAAAAAATGAAAAAAATGTGAAAATAAAAATGATATAGGAGAACAATATGGGGATTGGAAAATGAAAGGTGAGACCTATTGGTCTTCCCATTAACCAAGCTCTCCCTATTTGTTCATTCATTTTCAATGAGAATGGGCTTTTGGTTGAGAAGAGAAGATGATGCATAGGGGAGCCATAAGCAGCATTGTAACCAGAGATTGCTGGGATATAATAAGCAACCATCCAAATCCTGTTTTCCCATTTGGGTTTCCAAGGTAAATTTACACTGTCCATTATATGCTTGATTAATTTCTCTGGTTCATATTATTAATTTTTGTGAGTGTTTTCATGAGAGTTGATCTATGTTTTAATGCTTATCCTCTTCATCGAATGGTTTAACATTCATTCTCAGCTATTAAGTGGGGTTGTTTTCCATGTTTTCAAAGTTGTCTTGTAAAATACAAATACCAACAGTTATGAAACTACCATTGTCCATTCTGTTATGAGTCATGAGATCAATGGCTGTCATTTAATTGTTGTTGGAACTCTTAAGTAGTTTCTAAATAGATTTTTTAAAAATATATATGATTGTTAGGCATTTTTCTCACTAGCTGGAGGAATTTGAATCCGTTGTGGAATTTTTTACTATTGTTGGATGAATATAAATATACTTGGGGCATTTTTTGACTATTGTTGGATGAATATAAATATGCCTGGGGCATTTTTTACTTTTGTTGGATGAATATAGATGTGCCTTGGGTGTTTTTTACCATTGTTGGATGAATTATGAAGTGCTTAGGCATTTTTATAAATTGTTGGGTGAGTTTTGAAGTGTTGGGCCAATTTTTATAAATTGTTGGGCGAGTTTTGAAGTGTTGGGCCAATTTTTATAAATGCTGGGGTGTTTTTAGAGGTGCCTGGGCCATTTTTATCATTGCTTGTTGAATATACAAGTGCCTGAGGTAGTTTTAATTACCGTTGGACAAATTTAGGAGTACCCAGGGCATTTTTATTAGTGTTGGGGGTGTTTTTATCATTGCCTAACAAATCTACAAGTGACTAGGACGTTTTTTCTCGTTCCTGGGGAATCTCAGAAATGCATGGGATGTTATTTATCAATATCTAGACTTTTTAATGGTGTTGGGGTATCTTCAAACATTGTTGGGGAAATTCCATTTGACTAAGAACATTTTCCTCTTTGGTTGGGTGTTTATTACATCGTTGTATTGATAGCTTCATGTAGCAATAAATAAAAATAAATATATTGTAGCTTGATATGCCAATAATGTTTTTGCTTGTTGAAGAACAAATTTGAAGATAGATTTCTTAGGGAATTGATCCTAGAAGGCTTGGAGTCAAAGCGTTTAAGTTCAGGTAGCAAATGAACCAAGCATCATCTCAACCTTGATAGAGAAAGAACAAAGACTATAAATCATTTTTCTTCATGAGTATCTGTGTTGGTGAGTTGAGTGGGCTATAAGTCCCTCTGTTACGGATCATAAGGTATCAGAGTGGTTGTATCCTTGATTGCGAAGCAAATTGGATAGTATTTGGAGAAGAAATAAGACTTCACCATGGGAAAAGCCTTGAAGAGAGAGAAGTTAGAAGAGCTCAGAGAATTCAATAGCTAGATCCAAGAGGAAAGCAGGTACATGCCAGGACTCCTTCACTACCACAAGGGAATAATTGGATAAGAATAGATTGCAGCTCTTACAAATAGGAGAGAAACTCACACAACTGGATAGTTGGCATGAGGATAGACTCAATCAGATACTAACTCAGCTACACAAGGAGTTGGCAGAGATATATAAGGAATTGGAAAAGTTACAATAGGATATTCAAGAGCAATGGGACGCAATGCCACCTTCCATTCCTATTGCCAAAGCTAGCACCTTGACTAGGACAACTCTGGTAAGTTCACCTTCCATTGACATGTCCAAAGAGCATTTTGGTGAATTTGAGAAACATACCAAAGGCATTGATTCTAAGCTACTAAGGAAAATGGGCTATGATGGACAAGGGCTAGGAAAAATAAATCAAGCCACCTTCAGACCTATTGTAGCTAAACCGAGGCTCAAACATGAAGGTTTGGGCTATGATGGAAGGAACATAAATACCATGGACACCAAGACTATTTTTCGTGAAGGAAAATGACACATTAGAATTGTCCTATCCATCATGGGAAGGAGCAATAATGAAGGAAGAGGTAAGCATACTTCCACTCAATCCTTCTTGTGACAGAATGCAGAAGATTAGTGAAGAGAAGAGCTCCAAGATTTATCCTACGCTAACACTTCAAGGAAAAAGCAAGCCAATTAGCCAGAATATGAAGAAGAAGACCAAGAGGAATGTAGTAAGAAAGACATTCCTTATTTTTCATTGCTGCAATAAGAAGGGCCATAGTGATAACCACTGTTGGTACTTGTATGTATGTGAATTTTGCGGGGAGAAAGGTCATTGTATGACATCTTGTTGGGATAAACAAGCCCCATGCCACAACCTAAGTTGTTTTCAAAGTAGGAATGGCAATAAGACTTCCCCAAACTAGCAGAGGACTCAAAAGCACATGTACAAAAGTAACATGTCAAGTAGTCCATCCATTGATAAGAAATGTTTCCACTAGTACTGCAAGTCCATCCACCACTGCAGCCCATCCATTGATAAGAAAATGAACCTTGCATCCCTTCAACCTTGACAGAGCAAGAACACATACTACAAATCATTTTTCTTCACAAGTATTTGTGTTGGGGAGTTGAGTGGCCTATAAGCACCTCGATTACAGATCACTCTAACATTGAGAGAGTTATGATATTTAATTACACATTGGGCATTTTTAAATGGTGGCTCCTCTAATTTTTTTGTCATCTATCAATATCCTCTTACAACTCGCCATCTATATCCTTATATGCAGTTCATTGCAAACCACCACTTGTCATGCATACGAGATGCTCTAATCCACTATCCACCTACCTTTATGATCCATTATGATTGGGATTTCCTACCATATCCAATCTAATTCAATATTCCTACTTCCTGCAAGATTTGTGATGCACTCAAACTATATAAATAGTGGATAGTGGATTGTAATGAATGGAGGGCATACTATTATATAAGTAATGAACGATGTACCTCAAAAAGTTGCTTAGCCTTGATCAATGAATTGGTTTTCTTTAGGATTTCATTGATAGCAAAAGACCCACTTCAAACTAAATTACGTCCATGATAGTTTTGAAGAAGAGGTTGCTTTGAGACATATTCGAAAATCTATGCATGTTAAAGAAGGACGATACTGGCTTTCATTTCTATCCTCTACTCCTGTGTATAATTATAGATCTTTTGTTGAGATATATTGTAACCACGGCTACCAAGTTGGGACTTCTAAGGCTAAATGTTGAGTACTTGCCTCTATATTCCATTAGCCTCCTATATAGCATTTGGAACAAATTGCCAGTAAACTAGGAATGGGTATTCATTGGATGAAACATATTACTTCCATGTGGGTCCAAGCTCACACTGTTTGTGTGATTCTAGATGCACCCCTATCTCCATGTTGAGAATGAATCCTTAGCCCCTAATCTTAACTACATTTGAACAAGCTGCACTGGATGATTGTTATCAAAACATTCCATGAATTGAAAGAAGATCATGTGAATAAATTTCATAATAACTATGCAAGTCCTATCACACACATAATCCCTCTTGATCCATAAATGAGCAAATTATAGCCCACTTGCCTCACCAACTTGGATCTTCTATGGAATTTAACATTTGTTCAATGTCCTCAATGTTATATATAGAGATTTGTTCTTAGGAATGGCTTTAAGGATTGTCCTTAAGTGTAACTTGCAAAGAGACAACCAACTAGAGTGTTAGTAATAACCAATATTTTGAGTTGGTTTATCTATTGTTATCACCAAGTAGGCACACAAGGACTGGCTATACTTATCTTGAACAAGGATTGAGTTCTTAGTGTTTGCATTTCATTTCTCTCAATGTAAATTTGAAATTAGGTCAATCCTCCATATGTTATTTATCAATGAAAAACACCCTATTGACAGAACTCAGTCTGGATGATAATGAGATGAGTGGCATCATTCATGCTTCCCTCTTCAATTCTACAAAGTTTCAAATTCTCAACTTGTTGTATAAATAGCTACAGAATAATTCTGATGGAGTTTGGTAAGTTTACGGAACTCCAATTCTGAAAATCCTCACAGTGGATCCAAAGAGATGATGTAAACCTCACAATGAAAGAATTTAGGAAAATAGAAGAAGAATTGTGCAGCAGAACATAGATCCAATGGAACTCAGATAGGAGCAGAATATTCACACATGTTTCATTAATCTGAATAGTAAAACCATAATGATACAATGCACAGGATTCAAATACCAAGCGTGTAATTCGAATTAGCCTGCATGGAGAGATCAAAAAGATCACTGGAGTGTCATTAGAGCACAACTAGAAGTCTATCTCATCAACGGTGGAGTCATCAATGCACAATTAACTATCAACCATCAGTCAAACTGAGTTTGACTGATGTGGTGGGTGTAACTGGCACATGGAGGCACCAACTGAATGAAGGAGGCTCAATGGAGGGCGCATGAGGAGCTAACTGGAGTTAGAATGAGCAATCTAGTCTCACTGGAGTTCCATTGGAGTGATACAATCAGTTGAGAGTCAGTCTAGCCTTAAATCAAGGAAATAATTGAAGATAACTCAACTAATTGAAGTACAACTGAATGATAGGTGAGAGAGGGCACCTTTGTTTCCTTAAATCAAGGAGGAAGGGCACACTAAGCTCTAAAAGGGCTAAAACGGATCGGAGAGAAGCTCCCGGGGCTAGCTAACTGAGGGATAGGTGCTGAGACTGATGACTGGGATGCATGCTGCATGCAGAAATGTATGCAAGATTGAAAACGCAAATGATGAAAATGCTGGTAGGACTAGGATGGAGTATAGGAATATCCTAACACCCCCCATTAATTCAAATTGGGCCTTGGTAACTAGGACCAAAGGTCACCCATACAATCAAATAAATGATAATAAAAAAAAAACTGTCCATAAACCGAGGAAATGGGGAAAACCTCATGGGAAAAATACCCCCCCCTCAAAAGAACAGTAAAATAACTCAAGGAGCCATCACACTAAGTAGAAAAGGAAGAAGCTTTCCTTAGTGAAAGATTTTTCAAAAAACTTGGCAAGCTGATCCTCTATAGGATGCCAATGCAGGTGCTAGATTTGGATCTGATCTTCTGTTGTGCCTCCCACTGTGTAGAGAATGTATTGGACGAAGCAAGTCTGTCAGGAAACCTTTCTACCACTGGAGTGAATGGATCCTGATGAGTCTTCCCAAGGGATGGAAGAGTGAACCCCACCATCATGCTGCATGTCTCATGGAGAGGGAGATGGCATAATGCAAGGTTGTCATGATGTTGAAATATGGTAGTTATGTGAGCAGATGAATCCTCAACTGTGTTCTCAATAGTTGCAAGGAATGTGTGAGCCCATGTTGGCCTTGTCTCTGGATTGAGAACATGTGTTGGTTCTGGATCTGAATCTGAATGTTCTTGAACGTTGATCTCAATATCAAGATCTTCATCTTCATCTTCATTAGAAGAAGAGTCACTCGGATCTTCATCAGATTCCGAAGGAGTAGGAAGAGAGAAGGGAAGAAAATGAGAGAAATCATATGCCTTGGAGGCATGATTTGCAAACCCTTTCGCGATAGTCTTCCCAGTAGAGATTTATGTAATATCAACTGTGTCGGGACCAAAAGTCACTTTCTTTGGTGATCTGGTGTGAGTCATCTGATATACAGACAACAAATTTGCTGTCAAGGAGGGAACGAATAGAACATTCTTGAACTTGCCATGCTCCATATGTATCGTACCCAACCCTTTGGTAGATATTTGAGAGTTGTCTCCCATGTGAATAGTAGGCCCATCTTTGAGATCTAAAGAAGAAAATTATTCTTCAGAGGCAACCATGTGGTTGGAGGCTCCAGAATCTATGAGGAGGGCCTTGATTTTGAAAAACCAACCATCAATGCATGGCAATCCTCATGATTATCAGATCCGCTTCCAGAATCAGACATTTTTTCATATTTTGGAATAGCAATTTTGTTCTATTCAAGAAGCTTGGTTAGTTGATCTATTTTCTTGTGCATGCAAGATCTCTCTGGGTGGTATCCTCTCTTGCAGTAGGGACACTCAGATCTTTTCTGTTTTTCCTTCTTGGATCTAGAGGCTCCTTTTGATGGACTTGACTTGTCATTCAACTTGGATTTAGATGGATTCTTGTCCTTATCTTTTTGCCTCCCTTTCACATTCGCACTATTTGCTTCTCCAGCTAGAAGAGCTAGATCTTTGGAGGACTTGATGGCACCCATTTGAATCAATTTGTCTTCTTCTTGAATGAGAGTTGCAGTAAAAACTTCTAAGGTTGGCATCTTCCATCCAAGGATTTACATTTGCCCAGAGTGGAAGGTAGATACAAAGACAGAAAATGGAGATCCTATCTTACTCAGAATGGAGAGCACCAATTGCTCATCCTTTTTCTCAATGCCACACTGTTTGCATTGCATGACCAAGTTTTTAAATTTTGAGAAGAATTGCTGAATGGTCTCAAAATCACTTGGTTGTAGGGCAATCAATTCATTTTCCATAGCATGGCCTCTTAGCTCATCTTGTTTTCCAAAGAGGCCCTCTAATTTCAACCATACCTCTCTTGGAGTCTTCAACCCTTCGAGATGAAACAATAGATCTCTAGAAATATAAATGCACATGTAACCAAAAAGCTACATCTAATTGATTTAGATACTTGGATTTCTCCACAGCTGCATGTGGTTTGAATTCTCTCCCCATTGTTACCTTGTGTAGACATTTTGATCTCAGCAATACTTCCATGTCAGCCTTCCAATCAAAATAATTTAAAGGGGCGAGGATTCTAGGAGAGAGAGGAGCATCCGAATTGCTCATCTTAACTGATGGAGCGAATGCAAAAGTGAAGCTGCTGCTGCAACTGTTGGAACTTCGAATTACCTACAAAAAACTCTCAAGAATGGAGGTAGAATATACTCTCAAATGGCTCTGATACCATATAAAAATCCTCACGGTGGATCCAAAGAGATGATGTAAACCTCACAATGAAAGAATTTAGGAAAACATAAGAAGAATTGTGCAACTGAACATAGATCCAATGGAACTCAGATAGGAGTCAGATATTCACACATGTTTCATTAATCTAAATAGTAAAAACATAATGATACAATGAATAGGATTTGAATACCAAGGGTGTAATTCGAATTAGCCTGCATGGAGAGATAAAAAAGATCACTGGAGTGTCATCATAGCACAACTAGAATTCTATCTCATCATCGGTGGAGTCATCAATGCACAAGTAACTGTCAACCATCAGTCAAACTGAGTTTGACTCAGTCAAACTGAGTTTGACTGAGTGTGGTGGGTGTAACTGCCACATGGAGGCACTAACTGAATGAAGGAGGATCAGTGGAGGGCGCATGAGGAGCTGACTGGAGTCAGAATGGGAAATCTAGTCTCACTGGAGGTCCATCGGAGTGATACAGTCAGTTGAGAGTCAGTCTAGCCTTAAATCAAGGAAAGAACTGAAGATAACTCAACTAATTGAAGTACAACTGAATGGTAGGTGAGAGAGAGCGCCTTTCCTTCCTTAAATAAAAGAGGAAGGGCGTACGAAGCTCTAGGAGGGCTAAAACTGATCGGAGAGAAGCTCCCGGGGCTAGCTAACTGAGGGCTAGGTGCTGGGACTGATGACTGGGATGCATGCAGAAATGCATGCAGGACTAAAAATGAAAATGATGAAAATGATGGTAGGACCAGGATGGAGTATAGGAATATCCTAACACCAATGGCTTAGTCTAGGCCTAGATCAACTGGTTAGCGGTAGCACCATGAACTTGTCTATTCTTAAGGCTCTTACTAATTGTTCCACCCTAAAATTAATAGGTTTTTCCATTAATAACCTCAAGGGACACTTGCCCTTTTCTATAGGTTGTCTCTCTACAGAAATGAAGTACTTAGAATTTAGAAACAATGGATTAGTTGGGGAAATACCTCCACATATTGGAAACCTAACTAGTTTAATATTGCTTGGTTTAGATAATATTTTTTCTAGAGGGACAATCTCATCTTCATTTAATATGGTTCAAAATTTGAAAAGGTTATATTTGGGAAGTAACAATTTACAAGGAAACATTTCCATTGAAATTGGACAACTCAAAAGTTTAGGGTTACTATCTATTGATAAAAGTAATCTCTCTGGAAGGATTCCTAACTCAATTTCTTACCTCCAACAACTAAGATATCTATATATTTATAAGAACCAATTATCTGGTGAAATACCTCCGAATTTAGGGAAATGTGTTAATTTACTAGATCTAGACCTATCATACAACAGGTTTGGTGGGCATATACCTTATGAGGTTGAAAGTCTTGCAAGTTTAGCTTTGTCTTTCAACCTTTCATACAATTTATTACATGGTCTTGTGCCTATGGGACTAAGGAAGATGACTATGGTTCAAGATATATATATTTCTGCAAATAAGTTAATTGATTACATTCCAAGTGGTCTCGGAAGCTGCAAAGAACTAAAATACCTTAATCTTTCTTGCAATGCACTTGAAGGTCCAATTCCAATGTCACTCGATGAACTTCAAAGACTTCAAGTCTTGGATTTCTCTTCCAACAATTTGTCAGGTGGAATACCCATGTCATTGGTAGATCTCAAAATGCTTAGCCAATTGAATTTCTCTTTCAACTATTTGTTAGGAGAAGTCCCAAAAGGCGGAGTTTTAAAAAATATTGGTATCGTAACATTTATGGAAAATCTTGGTCTATGTGGACCTTGGATAAGTTTGTCACCATGCTTTGCACACAAACATAAAAGTGCTTTACATCTAAAAAGAGTTATCATACCTATTGTTGCAGTCACAGTTGCATCATGTTTAGTTTTGGGAATCTTGTGGAGACGAAATCACAAGAAGCATAATCCTATAGGGGTTGTGGCATCGAAGAATTTCATATGGAGATCTCATCATTGAAACATAGGATTTTAGTGATGCCAACTTGTTAGGAGTTGGTAGTTTTGGGAAAGTGTACAAAGGGGATATAAACAATGGCACAATGGTTGCTGTCAAGATTCTTAATTTGGAAAATGATAGGGCTCACAAGAGTTTTTATCAAGAGTACAAAGTTTTGAGTAGAGATAAGCATCGGAATTTGATTAGAATCATAACCTCTTATTTAGACCTCCAAACAAAAGCTTTGATATTTTCGTTAATTCCAAATGGAATATTAGAAAAGTGGTTATATCCATATGGAAAAGTAGAAAGTGGTTTGAGTTTGATTCAAAAGTTGAATATAGCCATAGACATTACACATGGCATGGTGTATCTTCATCATCATTGCATCATGCAAGTGATCCACTGTGATCTGAAACTGAACAATGTACTTTTGGGTGAAGGCATGACAACATATTTAATTCACTTTGGCATCGTTACCATATGTTTTGCAAATTTAGAGGATTTATCTCTTACTTCCACACATGCACTCAAGGGGTCCACAGGATACATTCATCTAGGTATTATTTGAGCTAAATAACATATTAGGCAATGCCACAAGTTTTCTATTTTTATTAAAAACTTGTAAATTATAAACCTTATGGTGAGGATATTTGAATGCAAAATATGGATTGCGTGGATGTGTCACAACAAAAGGTGATGTTTATAGTTATGGAATAGTGCTATTGGAGATGCTCACTAGAAAGAAACCCACCCATAACATGTTTGTGGAAGGAGTGAACTTGTCGAAATGGGTCGGTAGCAGTTTTCCAAACCATGTTTTGGAAGTGGTGGATAAGAGTCTATTGAGGACTAGTACCATCATTGAAGATGATAAGGAGCTCAATTTTCTTAGTCACCTCATAAGTGTGGTTTTTCTCTTCACAAAAGAATCTCCTGAAGAAAGGTTGACTGTGATCAACATTGTGGGCCAATTAAAAAACATAAGAGAGACTTTTTGGGGAACTGTTGGCATTCCAAAATTCCAATAAATATAACACATTTTCTAGCTTGTACAAGCACTACTCACAACAAAACTGGTGAATGCCAAAGTTCTTCAGCATCCTAATTTAATGTAAAGGAGCATTGAATGTATAAATTGACCATAACATTATTTTAAATAATGGTCATTGATGCCATCTCATTTGAATTCCATCTTTTATGAAAATTGTAAACATGACAATTTTATTGTTCAATATCTTTTCACATTTACAATAAAATGCACTGCTTTGGTTTTAATAATTTTTAGTTTCATAGATAAGAGAATGATATAGACTTACTTCAATCTTTTATTTTTGTAAGTTTTCATTTTTACTTGTTTTAAGATTACCTCAATCTTTAATTTTGGTAAGTTTTTCATTTTTACTCATTTTAAGATTATTTTAATCTTTGATTTTATTTAAGTTTTTCTTTTTAATATTTAAAAAGAAAATCTTTATATTGACGTCATACACTTTAAGCAATTTTTTTCATTAATTTTATAAATAAAAGAATGCAATTTATTTAAAAGATCTATACCATATTTTGTGGATGGAATTTTTTTTTTATATCAATATTATTTATTTTCTAAGTCGTCGTAAAAATATTTATAACTATAAAAATTCACTTCAAATTGGAATTAAGAAAAACTAGTAACAACAAACATAGCTATAGGTGGCAAGCACTCTTTTGAATATAACATGAGAAAATGCAATAAAGGTTTTGAAAGTATATGGAGATTTAAAATTCATAAAGTAGAATTGTTAAGGAGTACAATGCACACATCATCAATGGAGCCTGAGAAATATAAACGAGACCTAGAGATTCAACAGTATCACTTTCACTGATAGAAAAATGGAAATACACTCAAACTGAATTCAATGGCATACTCTAGTGAAGGAAACATTGTTGTTGGACACTCAGAGTGGAAAAATATGAAAGGGGAATGCCTCCACTCATGTCCTTATTCACTTTATTTAGTGAGGTGTTGAGGTGTTGTTTGAATAAATAGACCTTGTGATTCACTTCATTTAGTGAAGTGCATAGTGTTGTTTAGTCTTCTAATCAACTACCAAGACACAACACTTTTGATATTTGACTACTAATAATCGCAGCTCTTTGCTTGTAGAATCTTCATCTTCATTGGATAAAACATTGACTGATAATAGTGATTGAGGATGAAACACATGTTTGTGGACAGAGCTAAGATAGTCATAACCAACAATGAGATTGAACCCTTCAAACAATCCATGGACCCAACTTTCTTTAAATTTATCTACACATGTTGTCTTTTTTGGGGGTTTTGCAAGTTTGCTTGGAACTATATCCTCTTTGTTACTAGTACCTGAGGAAATTGGACAAGATTGGAGATCTTCAAAATGGCTAGCCTCTAAACCATGTGACATTAAATATCTAGGCGAAATTGAATCCTCTCCATTCACCCAATCATGATGGAGAACATCTGATGATCCACTTGAAATTGTGGGAGCCTCCTCTTCTACATATGAAGAAAAATATGTTGCATCAACCTGGGATGTGACTTCTTCAAAGGGGCCATGCATGGCTACACATTCAAATCTAGTACAAGGTACTATTTCTGCTTTGTTGTCAACATATTTGTAAGTTTTTAAACCTGTGTAGAGAAGAAAAGCATACAGATTCTTTTAAGAAAAATAGAGATTACACCACAACATTCACACATAATACATAAAGATTTAACCTGGAAACCCTTAACCGGGAAAACTAACAAAACTTACAGCCACACCTCTTATTTTGTCATTCTCATTATGAATCACTCACAATACAATATAGGTATTCCACAACATCTAATACCCTAATTCATTAACTTGGATTATAAAATAGACCCCAATCCCTTAACCGTGATTAAATTACATATTTTGGGAAAATCCCCCCAAAATAGTCGAAAATAGCCCAAAATTTTTGGCGCTCACGGAAAAAAACGGTGGTTTTCGTATCGTCAGGCTCGCCGTTGACGAGCGCAACTCCCCCATCCATATGCAAAGAATATAACACACGCCCAACAATATTAATGAGACCTCAAATATTCCAGCAGAGAACTCTAAGAAGATATACTAGATACATGATCATTATTATTCCACTAGCAAGTTTCACTTGTTTTGTAGATGAAACTGTTATGGTCATAGAAAGAGAGGTGATCATCTATTTCTACTCCTGCTTTCTTCATTAACCATTTCTACAATTTTTGTAACATCCTAATCAACAAGGTCAAGCTCGTCAACCATTTCGCTAGCCACACTCATGGTTGTATATGCTTCCACATCAAATGGGAAATAGATATTATGAATGTGACCTGCAAGATGTATTGAAATTTGTGACATTAACATGTGAAAAAAATAGAATATGGACTAGTTGATAGAAGTAGCAATAGCAAATAGTCTTACAATCTACTGTGTTAGTAAGGTTAGGTTTTAGAGCCTGCCAACAGGTTCATGGTTTTTTGGTGCAATTCGAAGTCTTGAAAAGATTGTGTCATCTTCTATCAAGTATGAGGGAAAAGGCACAACCTTCTATTCTTTCTTGTTCTCATATTGGACATAAATCCCATTCTTGTTGTAAGGATATACAAAATTCATTCTTTGGTGTGCTTCTCTCAATAATGGGACAATTTCCCCCACATCATCTCTACAGAAATATAACCTGGAAAAGGAATATTCTAAGCCATGCTCATTAGTCTAAAGAGATGGGTCCATTAAGAGCTCTCTCAAAGGAAGCCTTCTGGAAACAGTGATCAAGCATTTCTCAACAAATTGTCTCACTTCAGGATCCTTCACTTTGTAGAGAGATGCTAGTATTTCTCCCTGAGAATTGTTTTAAGAACTAGAATTCAATTCCAAAATTCTTGTATAAAAAATAGCTAAGCAGGGTAGTCCCCAAGCCGAAACTCCAAGTGATGAATATTTCTTGCTTTTTCTAAACTGGCAAAGAGTTCAAGTCTCATTTGTTGGCTAACTAGTGATCTAAATTTATTCTGAAGCATGTAAATGTATTTTCATAAATATTTTCCTCTCCTTCTAATGGTTATTTATTTTAATGATTGTGAAAATAAAATGCTTTTTTCTTTCCTTTAATGTTTTTGTTGGAAATGTAATCCTCCCGGATTATGATTTCAACATTATTGTACATAATGTAAATATTTATTCAGTTATGGAAGATGAGGAATCCTAGAAACTCCAACTGATCTTTGGAATCCGAAGTCCAAGAGACACCTAGATAATGTATACAAAAGGGTTTTGATTAATGAATTAAGTGAATATGGGAGTTATACCTGTCAAGTGGTATAAGATTTGTTGCTTGCCTGCCATAACTCTTGTCTTGGAATTTTGCCTACCTGTTTTCCTGCCATACTCCTGTGCCCTCCTGGCTCATCTATTTTTGGGTACCTGCTACCTCAGTCTCACTCTGCTTGGAAGTTACCATTCTACCTCTGCATAGTAACAATTCTTTCATGCAATGTTAATTCTTTCTGCATCCATCGTGCCTCCATCATTTTGCTGACTCATGTTAATCCTTTGCTGCGACTTGCGTAGAGGTAAACATTTTGCTACAATTTCTTTGTGTGACCGTTGGGTACAGAAACCCTAATTCTTCTTTGGTCGCATTTTTTCTCCCCCTCATCATCATGCATACTATTATTGCTCATTGGAGGAGAGCCTGCTTGGATTTGTGATTGCTCTTATGACTGCTCGATACTTGAATATTGCTCCATGTTTTGTGTGATATTTGTGAGTTGCATCCACTATTTGAGAGTTGCATCCACTTCTCTTATTAAGAGCTGCAAATCCCTCATTTATAAGAGTTGCGAGCATACAAAAAGTCACGTTTCTCATTGAGTTGTTGCAAAGATGCATGTGGAGTGATCCATTCTTGGATCTCGTAGAGACCGTAGAAAAATTAATTATGAGTCGGGAAATTGCATGGAGCTTCAAGTGTTGCACTTGAGCCTTGTTTTGAAGGATAAATTTGAGCTGCAAAAGGTTGTTGCTCTACCTCCAGATCCATTGCAACCTCCATTTGAAAGAGACGTGTCTACATTCTCATTAAGCCTAAAGACGTTTCATGTAATGGTGCGCCATTTGCGATGCACGGAGGAGGTGAAAAAATCTCACAATATTGTAGCTTATACCAAGGGTCACGATTTCCATGAGGTTTATAATTTGAGATCATAGACTACTCATGGAGGTAAAACAAGTTTTATGCTGCAATTTTTGTGATTGTTGGAAATACAAAAACCCTAATTTTTTCCCTAGAATATGTGCATTGAGTAAAAGAGGACCTTAACCGTTGACTGCTGCGAGTAAGGTGAACACAAGAGATGCGCTTAGTGGTGAGTCTTTTCCACATTTTGAGAAGTTGTGACTTCCCTCTTTGATGCTACAACCTGGAGATTTCTTCTGTGAAATATTAATTGTATTGTGCTAAACGTTAATGGTCATCCAACCCTTCTTGTGCTCAGTATTCTTCCAATGTTCACCATTCTGCATATACATGAATTGACGACCTAACCTTCATAGGTTGAATATTTTTACAATTCCCTCATAAATGAAGGGCTGACCGACACTTCTTGTGCCCAGTATTATGTTCATAATAGTTCTAGACTGCAAGAAGGGTCGGTCAATCCTTCTTGTGTTCACCATTCTGGATATAGGTGAATTGCTGGATATAGGTGTTCACAATTCTCTACTAAACGAAGGGGCGGCCGATCCTTCTTACTGATATGGGGAAGCACACATCGAAATCTAAGTTAAGAAGTAAAAGAAGGGAGTAGCAATGTGAAGTTCAATCAGAAAGAAGGGAAATGAGAAGTGAACCTCGCCACTCACCTAACCGTCAATGAAGCTAGAGAAAACTAGTCGTTACATTTTTTATCAGAAAGTAGTCGTTATACACTACTTTTGGAAACTAGATTTTTCCGCTTTTAAGGCATATTTCTCCATTGAAGACACATTAAATGAAAGCAAAGGACCAATATATAAGAAGGATTTGGCCAATGGACATATCATATAATGCTAATTTATCCGTTTTTGGGCACGCCTTAGTGTCGTTGTCCCTACAAATAGTAAGGATTGCATAGTTACCGGTCTTTACCCTGACTTTAATTTTTACCACATGTAATTTCTGAGCATTGGCCGGTCAAGAGCAAGAGTAATCCGACAGTGTATGTCTGAACAAGAGATATTACAGGAGATATTAAGGGAATTCCAACATTTTGGTTTGGAAGGAATCATGAAGACGCCAGTGAAGAAAACAATCCTAGAGAGAGGTGGAACCTCTAGGGCTTCACCACGAAATATGTCGGAGCAGAAACAAAAAGATCAGCAGAAGGCTACTGAGCAAGAGAAGCTGAAGGCCGTAGAAATTCCAAAGGAGTATTCACCAGAGCGACCTCGCAAGAGGCCGATTCTGCTAGTACGTGAGTACATCCATCCAAGAAAAGAGGATGCACCATTTGTGATACTCATGAAGAACCTGGAATACGAGATCCCGGTGACGCCCATGTCGAGTCATGTGCACGAAAAGGAGAATTTACTAGGAAAGCTTCCAGAATGCAAGTTTGAATATCCTGACTTGCTACATGAGATGAAGTACCCACAATTTCAGCTGGACCAGTACATGTGTAGGCGAGATGAATAAACTAGTAAGCAAACAAGAATCCATGCGCAAAACTGGATTGCGCCATTGCAACCCTCGGGATTGCTGAATTTACTATGAATTCCTCATTTTGACAAAATCCCAGAACTTATAGCAGTTGTGCGAACATTGCTATCCTATACGCACCAGGGTTACTTTGGTTGGAATGCAAGATTGATATCAACATAGACCTATTCTATATCATTACACACCTAAGTAAAAGAGGCGTTGACCCTGCAACAGAATTCATAGGCAAGAGCAAGGACAAAGAACTTGCGTGAAGGATGAAGAGCGAATTCGGCTTGGTAAAAGGAACCTGTGGATATCAAACAAATCAAATTTAGTATGTCGCTGCGAGGTTCATGGTTCAACTGCTTGCAGTAAAGGTATTAAGGAAATGCCGACCGACTGAGGTGTTGGCCACTGCATTCTCCTTAGCTACAAAGGCTAAGGATGGACTCCAGTATAATTGGGAAACTTACCTTCTGAATGAGTTCCTACATGATGTTGCAGATACACAAGGCAATGGACATCAATTCCATTATAGCTAGTTGTTAGTCTTGATCATGTTCGTAGGCTAGAAAGAGCATAAGTATCAACAAAACGTACCGGTGGTTGTTGGATACTACTGAGGACCTAGATACGTGAACATGAGGGCCAATTTGAAGTCGAACAAACAAATATTAAATAATGTGCAGTTGTATACATATTATGAGCAGTTATGCGAAGTTATCAAGCGCACTTCGCGTATTTCGAAGGCCATAACAAAAACATATATTTGCAAGATGAGATTCAAAGCAGGCTTACACTTTATATTCATATAGCCTAGGATACCATCAAAACCAGAATGGTATGAAGGCCTATACCAACTGGACGCGCAAATAATTGAACTTATCATTTAAGATTTACCGCCCGAATGGAAAATGGATGCGCGAGAGACATTGATTACTACATCTGAGGAAAGTGCAAATAAAAATGACACCTAGGAGCAAGAAGAAGAGCCAACAAATGAACAAGAGCAGGAACATGAAAAAGAATAGCAAGAAGCTATTGATTTGCCAACAAGTGAGAAGAGGAAGAATCTAGACACAGCCATTCCAGAAGTGTCGAAGGGGAAGAAGCAGAAAGAAAATAAGACTCCACTCGATGCGAAGCTGCATGATGATGATTATGATTGCATCGTAGCACGATTCCATGAGAATCTCGAAGAGACACTTGCAATAAAATACACCAAGCAAGAGGAACTCCAAGTGAGCATGATAGAGAGCATCCCATAACTAAAGAGTATGGTGGCAAGAGTAGAACAAGTCCATAGAGACTTGGTAAGGGAATTTGACTCCGAAGACCGACCAGAGGAGTCCAACTAAAGAAAAATAAAAGCAACAACATTGACAATGAGACCCTGGTTAGTTCGCTTAGAGATGATGAACGTGATATTCCCATCGGATGAACTAAGGAAGGTGTGAAGAAGCTCGCACATATGGATATCAATGTGGGAATGTTTCCCATCAAAGGACTGCATAATATGCATATGCAGGTTGTGGAGGAAATTAGAGATGGAGATATGATCTCATACAACCAACATATGAAGCTAGAAGATAGTTATAAGGAGCTGAAGAATGAATGTAAGATGAAGAAAAATGAGCTAGCAAATGCTCATGAGAGGCAAAAAAAGTTAATGAAAACTGTAGTTGAATTCAGTGTGAAGATCCTAGACTGGGAAGCGGAGCCTGAAGTGGAAGTGACCATTCTTAAGATTGGTTCTGTCGTGGAAAATCTCGAAGTGAAAATGGAAGATATGGAGATTTCCTATAAAGAAAAGATTGCTAACTTAGAGTCTCAGTAACAACTTGTCTCTCTGTTAGAGGTAGAATTAGCAAGAGCTGAAAACATCAACTGAGAACATCTCCACAGAAGTTGCAAGGTGTCAAGACTTGCTAGAAGAAATCACGAAGGTTTGGGATATACTTTAAGAGGATCCCGAATTATAGAAAATTCAGGATGAAGCTCAGAAGAGGTAGAAGGACCTTGATTCTATGAACATGGCCATGAAGGATTTGTCGCTAAAGCAAAATATCTAGAATTTCGCAGAAACGAAAGAGCTTCAAAATGAATTGAAGGCACTAAGGGAAAAGGAATCTGAAACTTCGTCGAAGTTACAGTCTATGCAAGAAGAAGAATTGGCACTCTCTGAATAAATTGAGGATAAATAGCAAGAAGTCCGCACGACAAAGAGTACAATGAAGCATCAAATGCAAGGACCCATATCAGCAATGATGCTCGAAAAGGTCAAAGAATATGAGCAAGAGGATAAGGAATCAACTGCAAAGCTAAGTGCAACTTTTCGGGAATTTGCTGCAACGACGAACATCCCAAGTGATGCGCAGTCAAAGAAACCCAGTGTAAGTGACTCTGGGACGAGTCACAAGTAAGTATTAGGGGCTTGTTGGGAACGACCCAAGTACAGGAAGTTTTGAAGGCGAGTATAGTTAGGTGAGGCACTACAGAATTCAGAGCTGCGTTGTCAGAGAAAGCGTTAGAGTCAGAGGAAGCGGCACCAAAGGGACAACGAATTTAAAGCTTAGTGTGGTCAATAGGAGAACCATGGGGTTTTTGGGTTTTGGGTACCATAGGGGTTGGCCCATAGTTATTGTAATATGTGACCTTTAGGCACACACACACACACACAGATATATATATATATATAAGGGTAATTTTGTATTAAGAAGGGTTAGGTATTAGAGGGTTGTTGGGATTTTGAGGGTTAGATAGACCTTAGAAGAGAATAGTGATAAAGAGAGAACAGACTCTACAACTGAGTGCGTAGAGATCTGATTGTAGAGAAGAGTCTACAGCTGATTGTGCAGACTAGTACTGTTACCCTTCCGAGATAATAAAAGAACAGTTCTCGTGGGTGTAGCTCCCGCCTGGGGTAGACCACGTAAATCGGTGTGTTTATGTGTATGTGTTTATGACATGTTTTGTATATGATTTTATGTGCGTTTATTTATTTACTTTCATATGTATGTGAATGGTAATCACACATTGATTAATTGGAATACAAGTGTGTGAATGTGAAGAAGAAACACTTAGTATGATTAATGTATAGCTAACTGGTGAATACAATACAGATTCAACGTAGTTCTGTATGTTGCGATAGTTGTGAAGTGCGAAGTCATCTGTTATTCTATCCTATGAGTAGATGTTAAATAGAACATTAAGCAAGGTTGTTAACCACATCTACGCATCGCCACGGTTACAGAAGGTTGATTATGTAACCCCCCATATTCTCTTCGGGTGAGACTTCAACCTGTTTAAAGGGTGATGCCGAAAGGGCCAGTGAAAGGGGTTTGGTTGTTTCTACATTTCTCTCATAAATGAAGGGTCAACCAACCCTTCTTGTGATTAGCATTCTTCCAGTGTTCACCATTATGCATATACATGAATTAACGACCTAGCCTTCGTAGGTTGAATATTTTTACAATTCCCTCATAAATGAAGGGGCAACCGACACTTCTTGTGCCCAGTATTATGTTCATAATAGTTCTAGACTACAAGAAGGGTCAGTCGATCCTTCTTGTTTTCATCATTCTAGATACAGGTGAATTGATGGATATAGGTGTTCACAGTTCCCTACTAAACAAAGGGGCGACCAATACTTCTTGTCGATATGGGGAAGTACACATATAAAGCTAAGTTGTGAAGTAAAAGAAGGGAGTAGCAATGCAAAGTTCAATCAGAAATAAGGGAAATGAGAAGTGAATCTCACCACTCACCTAACCGCCAGTGAATCTTGAGAAAACTAGCCATTACAGTTTTGATCGGAAAGTATCCGTTATACAATACTTTTGGAAACTAGATTTTTCCACTTTTAAGGCATATTTTTCCGTTGAAGACACATTCAATGAAAGGAAAGGACCAAGATCTAATAAGGAATTGGCCAATGGACATAGAATTTAATGATAATTTAGTTGTTTTTGGGCATTCCTTAGTTCTGATGTCCCTACAAATAGTAAGGATCGCATAGTTACTAGTCTTTACCGCGACTTTAATTTTTACCGCATGTAATTTCTGAGCGTACTAGTTAAGAGCAAGAGTAATCCGACAGTGTATGTTTGAACAAGAGAGATTAGAGGAGATATTAAGGGAATTCCAACATTCTGGTTTGGAAGGAATCATGAAGATGCCAATGAAGAAAACAATCCCATAGAGAGGTGGAACCTCTAGGGATTCACCACGAAATGCATAGGAGAAGAAACATAAAGATAAGCAGAAGCCTATTGAGCAAGAGAAGCCGAAGGCTGCAGAAATTCCAAAGGCATATCCACCAGAGCGACCTCGCGAGAGGCTGATTCTGCTGGTACTCGAGTACATCCATCCGAGAAAAGAGGATGCACTAGTTGTGATACTCAAGAAGAATCCATAATACAAGATCTCGCTCCCGCCCATGTCGAGTCACGTGCGCGAAAAGGAGAATTTTCCATGCAAGATTCCAAAATGCAAGTTCAAAGATCATGTCTTGCTTCACGAGACGAAGTACCCACAATTTCAGCTAGACCAGTACATGTGTAGGCGAGATGATGAAACCAGTAAGAAAATAAAAATCCATGCGCAAGGCTGGATTGTGCCATTATATCCCTTGGGATTGCTGAATTTACTGCGAATTCCGCATTTTGATAGAAGCCCAGAGCTCACAGCAGTTGTGCAAACATTCCTCTCCTATACGCACCAGGGTTACTTGTGGTTGGACTGCAAGACTAATATCAACATAGACCTCATCTATAGCATTACGCACCTAAGTAAAAGAGGCAATGACCCTGCGACAGAATTCATAGGCAAGAGAAAGGACAAAGAACTTGCACGAAGGATGAAGAGAGAATTCGGCTTGGTAAAAGGAATCCGTGGATATCAAACAGATCAAATCCAAGATGTCGCCATGTGGTTCACGGTTCAATTGCTTGCACTAAAGGTATTAAGGAAATGCCGACTGACCGAGGTGTCGGCTGCTACAATCTCCTTAGTTGCGAAGGCTAAGGATGGACTCCAATATAATTGGGAATCTTACCTTATGAATGAGTTCCTACATGATGTTGCGGATACGCAAGACAATGGACATCAATTCCATTATAGCTGGTTGTTAGTCTTGATCGCGTTCATAGGTTGGAAAGAGCCTAAGTATCAACGAAACCTACCAGTGGTCCTTGGAGACTGCCGAGGACCTAGATATGCGAACATGTGGGCCAATTCAAAGCCAGACAGACAAAGATTAAATAATGTGTAGTTGTATACATATTATGAGCAGTTATGCGAAGTTATCAAGCACACTTCACTTATTCCGAAGGCCATAACAACAACATATATTCACAAGATGAGATTTAAAGTGGGCTTACACTTTATCTTCATACAGCCTAGAGAACCATCAAAACCAGAATGGTATGAAGGTCTATTCCAACTGGACGCGTAGAGAATTGATCTTATCATTGAAGATTAGCCGCTTGAATGAAAAATGGATGCGCCAGAGACATTGATTACTACAACTGAGGAAAGCGCAAATGAAAATGACACCCGGGAGCAAGAAGAAGAGCCAACAAATGGACAAGAGCAGGAACATGAACAAGAAAAACAAGAAGCTGTTGATTTGCCAACAGGTGAGAGGAGTAAGAATCCAGAAACAGTCGTGCAAGAAGTGTCGAAGAGGAAGAAGCAGAAAGCAAATAAGACTCCATTCGATGTGAAGCTGGATGATGATGATTATGATTGCAACACAACAAGATTCAATGAGCATCTTGAAGAGACTCTCGTAGTAAAAGACAACAAGCAAGAGGAAATCCAAGCGAGCATGATAGAGAGCATCGCAGAAATGAAGAGTATGGTGGAAAGAGTAGAACAAGTCCAAATTGACTTGGTAATGGAATTTGATTCCAAA
This sequence comes from Larix kaempferi, assembly GCA_027924585.1. Classification (NCBI taxonomy): domain Eukaryota; kingdom Viridiplantae; phylum Streptophyta; class Pinopsida; order Pinales; family Pinaceae; genus Larix; species Larix kaempferi. Next base: position 11,841,765 of record BSBM01000136.1, read on the forward strand.
GAGCGATCAGAGGAGTCCAACAGAAGAAAAAGAAAAGTGCCAACATTGACAATGAGACCCAGGTTAGTTCGCATAGAGACGATGAACGTGATATTCCCATCGGACAAACTAACTGAAGGTGCGAAGAAGCTCGCACATATGGATATCAACATGGGAATGTTTTCCATCAAAGGAGTGCATAATCTACATCTGCAGGTTGTGGAGGAAATTAGAGATAGAGATATGATCTCATACAACCAACATCTAAAGCTGGAAGATAGTTCTAAGGAGATGAGGAATGAATGCACGCAAAAGACAAATGAGCTAGAAAATGCTCATGAGAGGCAGAAAAATTGAAAGAAAAATGTAGTTGAAGTCTGTGCGAATATCCTAGAATCCAAAGAGGAGCCTGAAGTGGAAGCGACCATTCTTAATATTGGTGCTGTCGTGGACAATCTCAAAGTGAAAATGGAAGATATGGAGATTGCCTACAAAGAAAATATTGTTGACTTAGAGTCTCGACAACAACCTAGTACTCCGCTAGAGGTAGAATTAACAAGAGCTGAAGAGTTGAAAAAATCAACTGAGAACATCTCCGCAGAATTTGAGAGGTGTCAAGACTTGCTAGAAGAAGTCGCGAAGGTTTGGGCTATACTACAAGAGGATCCTGAATTACAGAAAATTTAGGATGAATCTCACAAGAGGCAGAAGGACCTTAATTCTATGAACACCACCATGAAGGATTTTCCGCTAAAGCAAAAGATCCAAAAGTTCACAAAAATGAAATAGCTTCAAAACGAGCTAAAGGCACTAAGGGAAAAGGAAGCTGAAACTTCGTCGAAGTTACAGTTTATGCAAGAAGAAGCATTGGCACTCTTTAGAGAAATCGAGGAGAAATTGCAAGAACTCCGCACGACAGAGAGTATAGTAAAGGGTCAAATGCAAGCACCCATATCGGCGATGATGCTTGAAATGATCAAAGAATATGAGCAATAGGCTAAGGAAGCAGTTGCAAAGTTAAGTGCAAATTTTCAGGAATTTGTTGTGATGATGAACATCCCAAGTGATGCGCAGTCAAAAAAGCCTAGTGTAATGGAATCGGGGATGAGTCACAAGTAATTGTTAGGGGCCTATTGGGCGCGGCTCAAGTACAAGAAGTTTTGAAGGTGAGTATAGTTAGGCGAGGAACTACAGAAGTCAAAGTTGTGTTGTCAGAGAAAGCATCAGAGTCAGAGGAAGTAGTGCTAAAGGGATAGAGAAGTTAAGGCTTAGCATGGTCAACAAGAGAACCACAGGGTCTTAGGGTTTTGGGTACTATGGGGGTTGGCCCATACAAAACTCCCATAGTACCCAAAACCCCCATAGTACTATGGGGGTTAAATATTAGAGGGTCGTTGGGATTTTGATGGTTAGATAGACCTTAGAAGAGAATAGTGATAAAGAGAGAACATATGACTCTACAACTGAGTGTGTAGAGACCTAATTGTAGAGAAGAGTCTGGAGCTAATTGCGCAGACTGGTATTGTTACCCTTCTAAGATAATAAAAGAATAGTTCCTATGGGCATAGCTCCCGCCTGGGGTGAACCACGTAAATCATTGTGTTTATGTGTATGAGTTTATGACATGTTTTGTATATGATTTTATGTGCGTTTATGTATTTACATTCATATGTATGTGAATGGTAATTTCACATTGAGTAATTGGAATACAAGTGCGTGAATGTGAGGAAGAAACATTTAGTTTGATGAATTCGTAGCTAACTGGTGAATACAGTAGAGATTCAACATAGTTCTGTATACTGGGATATCTGCGAAGTGCGAAGTCATCTGTTATTCTATCCCATTAGTATATGTTAAATAGAATGCTAAGCGAGATTGTTAACCACATCTGTGCATCGCCATAGTTACAAAAGCTTCGTTCTGTAACCCCCCATATTCCCTTCAGGTGAGACTTCAACCTATTTACAGGGTGATGCCGAAAGGTCCAGTGAAAGGGGTTTTGTTGTTTCTACATTTATCTCGTAAATGAAGGGTCGGCCAACCCTTATTGTGCTCAATATTCTTCCATTGTTCACCATTCTGCATATACATGAATTGATGGCCTAGCCTTTGTAGGTTGAATATTTTCACAATTCCCTCATAAATGAAGGGGTGACCGACACTTCTTGTGCTTAGTATTCTATTCAAAATAGTACTATAATGCAAGAAGGGTCGGTCGATCCTTCTCGTGTTCACCATTCTACATATAGGTGAATTGTTGAATATAGGTGTTCACAATTCTCTACTAAACGAAGCGACGGTTGATCCTTCTTGTCGAAAGTTGGAATTCATGATAAATATTGTTTATATGTTATAACTAGGCCAATATCTCGATCCCTACTATTTACTGTGGAATTTGGGAGTCGGGAATTCTCATCCCATCCTTCGTAGATTAAATATTTTTACATTTATCTCCTAAATGAAGGGTCTTCCGACCCTTATTTTTCTCAGTATTTTTCCAGTGTTCACCATTCTCGATATACATGAATTGACGGCTTAACCTTCATAGGTTGAATGTTTTTACAATTCCCTCATAAATGAAGGGGGAGACCGACCCTTCTTCTGCCCATTATTCTTTTCATAATATTTATAGACTATAAAAAGGGTCGGTTGATCCTTCTTGTGTTCCCCATTCTGGATACATGTGAATTGTTGAATATAGGTGTTCACAATTCTCTACTAAAAGAAGGGGTGACCGATCCTTCTTGTCGCAAGTTGGGATACATATTTTTTATATGTTATAACTTAGCCAATGTACCGATCCATATTATTTACTATGGAATTCGAAAGTTGGGAATTGTCATCTCATCCTTCGTAGATTAAATATTTTTACATTTCTCTCTTAAATGAAGGGTCGATCGACCCTTCTTGTGCTCAGTATTTTTCTAGTGTTCACCATTCTGGATATACATGAATTAACGACCTAGCCTTCATAGGCTGAATATTGTTACAATTCCCTCATAAATGAAGGGGCGGTCGACCCTTGTTCTGCCCAGTATTATTTTCATAATAGTTCTAGACTGCAAGAAGGGTCGGACGACCCTTCTTGTGTTCACCATTCTGGATACACGTGAATTTATGGAGATAGGTGTTCACAATTATCTATCAAACGAAGAGGTGACCGATCCTTCTTGTTGGAAGTCAAAAGTCGGGAAAGCTCACTCGGGAAAAATATATTTATCCAAATACAGTGGTTAGTTGGCTTCGATCGGTGAATATCATTGAATTTTATGGACAAGAATATGTGTAGTTTCTTTGATTCATAATATGAATATCAAGGGGCTCTTTTTCTTCTTGGGAAAAAAAAGAGCATCTAACTAGGATGAATTCTGCATTAATTTGGAAGAAAGAACATTGACAATTTTTAAATGTGTGAATTAGAGCATATAAAACGAATTCTAACTCACGTAGTACAATCAAATATGAGGCAAAGCGATAATATGGTGTAACACGAAATGCATTCACGAAAGAGAAATTAAAAGCCTGAAGAAAGTGACAACATACGAATCTTTGTTTCTGATAGACTTGTACTTCTGCTCTTCATTAAAGTCTTCAACAAATATTACATCACTATATTTTTTGCTCTCGGATCCAACCCCGATTACTTTGTAAAATCAAAATTTATACAAAATGTTCTTTGAATAAACCCTTCCTGATTCTTCACTAAAAATAGAAATTTCAAAGAAATCTCTAAACTTCAAGAACATTTGTTTTGTTGTCGACCAAGATAGTATAGCGTTTCTTTGATTTGGGATGATGTAACACTCAAGAAGTTAACAAAGGAACCAAAACTTCATTTCAAATTAAGACACCTGAATATTCATTCTTGATATAACTTGTATTTTGTTTCTTAAAATTTTCAACAATTTTCCATTGCTCTTGATTTGGAATTTCGTAATCCATCATTTCTTTCACCATTACCTCCAATTCTATGCATGTTGTGTAACATACAGCTGGTAGATCCTTCTTAATCATTATAATTTGTTCAATTATTTCAAAATCATCGATCAATTTATCAATGATTGTCTTTCCAGTTAATCCTTTGACCAAACCTTCAAATTTCGAGTGATCCATACAAGCTTGTACTATCAAACTGTGATAATTTTCTTGAGTCATTAATTTTCCATCATCACTCCAAAAAGACGATAGACCATTTTCAAAAGGCCCCATAAATATTTCCTTAAAATTTTGAACTTCAAGGACCATTTGTTGCGCTTTGTCTTGTACTTCTTTAACACGATCATGCTTGCCAATAATTCTTCTTTCCCAAATGGTGATTGATGGTCTGTCTTTGAGTCTAATAATATGCATATCTAATTGGGTTAGAGTGTTAAAAAATATGACTGTATTTTGAGTTGTTTCTGAAGGCCTTTTGCATAATGTCTCATTTGCCACTTTACACCTCTGGAGAGCTATCTTTTCTATAACATCTTTATCTTCCATAGAATTCAAATTTGACCAGAAATTGGTGACTTCCACTAGTATCGCATCCCATATAAGGTGTTTAGCTACTTGTAATGGAGGCCTACCTATCAATTTATCTTTTAATTCATCAATTTTATTTTCCAACTGTTTTCTATAACTCAAAGCTTTTTTCTTTTCTTTAGAATTTTGAATTACTTCCTATTTCAACTTTTGGTTTTCCACTTTCAACTCTTCTATCTCTACATATTTTAGACTAATTTGTGACATAGAATTGGTCAGTTCCTCTGTGGAGGACTTTTCCATTTGTCCTTGATCCGTAAAAAGAGATTGATCCCTTGGCTTCTTTGGCACTTGCACAGTTTCAACCTGATTGGTATTTAACACTAAAATTTGTGACAACAATTCAATCCTTTATTTTTCCCAAGCATGCTTTTCATCTTGTAACTTTAACACTTTACCTTTGTGATCCATCATTTCTTGATATGTGGATTCCTTTTCTTTTTGTAATGCTTTCAACTCTGGAGATTGCACATGTTGATTATTTGGCACCTTTAATTTTTTCTTGAGCATTTGAATGGTATTTTTTTTCATCATGGAGCCTTTTGGTACACTGAATGTTCCCTTGCTCAACTCCCACAGTCACAAGGTCCATTTGTAGTCTCTTAATCTGGATCAAATTTGCTTTGTTTTCTACCTTCTCTTGCCTCAATTGACTCTCCAGCTTTGCTATCATAGAGTGCAATTTAGAAATTTTTAAAGTGGATTGTAATAAATCAGAATACAAGACATCTCATGTTTGTTTATGCAATTGAATCTTGTCGGGTATATTAATCACATCAAGCTTAACTTCCATTTGATAAACATTCTCATCGTTCACCACTGCAAACCTTATAGTGTTTCCTTCTGAATCCGTAACTCTAAGATGGGAAATTTTTTGTTCTTCCAACTTTCTTACTTGAGGGAAAAAAATTGAGCATCTTCCAAAGACTGCTTCTTTTCTGAATATTGTGAAAGCACATCAAATATGGACTTATACTGAGAGTTACTTCCAGATTCCTTTATTTCTGAAAAAGAATATTGCTACATATTTACAGGTGGTTTCGAAATCAAAGTAGTTTTTTTTTTTGGAACAATTAAATCTCGTTCCTCCATACTAATAATTTCCTTCTATTGTTCTACTTTTGATTTCTTGCTTGAAACTTCTTCAACGACTTCCATAATTCCTCTATATGGAAGTGTCGTCATTTATATTGTAAGTGTCGTAACTTATACTTGATGGGTTATTAGACCACCTTGTTGGGGTCGGCCCTGTATAAGTCACGTGGGTCAAAGGGCTATTAGACCACCCTATTGGGGGTCGGCCATGTGAGTCAAAGGGTTATTAGACCACCCTATCGGGGGTTTTCCCTGTCAGCATTATGTTATGTGGTTAAGTTAAGGACGACCTAGTAAAGGTTATTAGGAAAGTCAAGTCAAGTATAAATAGAGTGCGGGAGGCACTCTATTTGATCATTTTATTTCTCACATATACACTCATTGAAGAGTGACGCACTTGTGGAGGAGGAGAAGCTGTTGCTAGGAGAAGACTATCTCTTATGCTTGGGTTGTATCATTGCTCTATTTATCTCTGAGGAAGTTATTGGGGTTTTTCACCTTTATGGTTTTCCCCAAGTAAACTCTGTGTCTCTTGTGTGCTTGCATTATTGTGTCCATGATTGATATGCTGTAGATATGTTGTACATGTTGTTCTCTCAGTTAAGAGCCTAGATCAGATTGAAGTAAATTCTGAAAAACTAACATGGTATCAGAGCTATCCTAAAAGAAGGCATGGTATGGCATGTATGACACTTGTTGCACTTGTGAAGCTAGGGCTTGATATAGCAAAAACCAATCATCGTAGAAATTTCACTATAAATCCATTTTGGCGAAGGTTCGGGATCTGTAAAGTTTACAGGTCGAAAATAAGATCCTAATGTACCTTGTGGCAGAAGCACAAATTCTAATTCGTTGTACTTTGTGTTTTATGATCTGTACAATATAGGGTTTCTGCCTCTTCCATATCGGAGTCATAAACAGGTGACCTAGGAAAAAAGGTCATAACTTGGGCTAGGGAGCTCCAAATGAAATTTAGTAAAAATTGGAAGCTAGGGAATGGACGGTACTTTCATAGACCGAAGGTTTAGAGGCCGAAAGTGAACTAGTGACACATGGCACGCTGTACAAGTTCGCTCTCCTGTTTTATCCCATAAACAAGTCACGTTGCGACACTTGGCATAACTCTCTCTCAGAAAATCCATTTGAGGTCATATCTGTGGGGCTGGAAAGATGATAGGTCAGGATACCACAAGAAAATTTTTTAGACCCTGTGGATTGGAAAGTTTGGAGTTACACCAGAAACAATCAGGTGCATATTTCTGTCAAAACAGAATTATTTTTTGAGCACCTTCATTCATGGCTTCAGGAATTTAGGGTTTCAGAGAAAGTTGGAATTTTTGTAATCGGAGACCACGGCTGGATGATACTCATCAAAATAGAAATTTAGAGACCAAGATCAGATTTTTTGGTTGGGCAGAAGACTGGGCTTGATCAAACCCTAGATTGGGACTTTGATCGGAAAGATGGAAAATTAGGGCTTCTGCAAAAATGGGAATTTTTAAAATATGTGACCATAGCTAGAAGCTCCTTGGAAAAATAGAATTTTAGAGCTTTGATTGAAACTATTTGGTTGGGTGAAGCTCCGGGAAACTCAAACCCTAATTTAGGGTCCTCCCTAGTGAATCCAAAAGATTGAAAAACAAATTTGAGGGGTAAAACTTTGCAGTTTTCAAATTCTGAGTATACCAGGTTGATCAAATCATCAAGGTGCATCTTTCTATCCCTTCAGAAGTTTGAAATTCAAAGTTTGAATTTTTAAGGTTTCTCTGACAAACTCTAATCCAGCTCCAGATCCAGTTTCTGCAATACAAAGTGGATTGGGTTAATCCTAGAAGAGAATGGATTGATCACCTGCATAAGTGAAGAAGTTCCTGTTTCAGAGGGAGATGAGGCTAAGGCCTTACATCAGAATATTACAAGCAATCTCGATAGGTATGACTTACAGGTATGTTTCGAATTCTGTTCATGGTTAAGTTTATGATATGTTTGTCTTCATATCATTACGGTTAGTACAATCTTGATTAATTACTAGACTTGTCGTATCACCTTAATAAAATTATGAATACATGATAGAAGATATTCATTGATTAAGGTTTTGACACTTATGATTGTACTAATACATTGTGATGTTGTATGAGGTTTATGTTGTTTGCTAACATGAAAGGTACACCAAGAAAGACAAATGATGTTCTACTTCAAGAACATATGATCATGGTGACACGAAGACAACGATTCATCCATTGTCATGGATCACATAGAAGATCTACTTACGAGGTATGTATAACTTGATTCTACAATGGTTAACTTATGGACATGCAGGTTACTAGCACAAGTCATTGAAGAGAACCAAAAGACATCATGCGGGTATGTTAGACATAACTAGCTAACATAGTAATCCGAGTATGTTTTTCCTATATCAAGTTAGAATCTTACCTTGTGTTAGGATCCCTTATATAAGTATACTTGGTATGATTGGTTATGTTTATTCATAAAGTTAGAAATGTAAGTAATCAAGGGTTTATGCATATTATGTCTCTTCTCTTGATTGATGATTTGACTAACCAAAAGAGTCCTATGATCAAATAAGAATATGCATGAGTAAAAGAAGTCTTCCCTGAAACCTTGAATAGTAATGTTTATTATCTGTGTTTGAAATGATCATGACTATACATGTTTAAGATTATTCTGTTTTGATAGTATTAAGATTATACTAATGAATGTGTGATTATGTATGAGACCTCGAGGATAACACAATGATGATACTAGTAAGTATACATAGTAATCGAGGATAGATATAAGTTCAAGGATAGGTAATCCAGGAATCAAAGATCAAGAGGGAGCACACTCTAGTAGTTTCTGCAAGGATGCAGATATTCAGAGGGAGTTGACCACTTCTCACAATCCACATCAGAATGGAGTTGCAGAAAGGAAGCAAAGACTGAGAGGGAGTCAACCCTACAACCAAACAAAGGTAAGTATTTTAATTGTCACTTCTTGCATATTTGCTTGATTAAATAATATTGTTCAATGATGTATATGCTTATGTTCCTAGACTTAGGGTGTGTATTATGCATATTAGAATAATTGCATTAATGAACAGTATACTACTAATATGCATTTGATGGGTAAGTGGCCTATGGCACTGTACAACATTCCATTGCTACTTATCTAGAATGAAACCTCTTTTCCAACATGTTGGGAGTTGTGCACACTCTTAACAATGTTCTGGTAGAGATTGGAAGGCATCTAGAAAGTTACGGGATATGGATAAATGTTGTATTGAAGCATTGGCTAAGATAATTGCATGACTGTATGACATATTTATTTATGTGTAAGAATTTGTTTTGAAAACTATGAGATGTTTCTAATCATGCAATTTAACTTGTTTTGTAGGAAAGATCATATATCATCACCTACAAAAGAAGGACTACAACATTTGTTCAACAACAAAGTTATCTATTGAAGATATTGAAGATATTGAAGTTCCCAGGATCTGGGAAGAATGCCATGATCGAGAGTTCCAGTCGATCATGAAGATGTTTGAGATGCAGTCCCAAGACCTGAAAGGAAGTCTGTAATGACTTCCAAGTGGATCTAGAAGATCAAGCATGCTGCAGATGGCAGCATAGAAAAATACAAAGAGACGTTTGTAGCTCGTGGCTTCTCCCAGATAGAATGGATCGATTATGAAGAAACCTTTGCACGTGTATCCAGATACACTTCCATCAGATTAGTATTTGCTCTGGCTGCAATGACGAAGTGGAAGATACACCAGATGGATTTCAAGATAGCCTTCTTGAATGGTGTAGTCGAAAAGGAAGTGTATGTGGAGCAGCCACTTGGTTTTGAGACACATGACGAGAAGTCATATGTGTGCAGGTTGAAGAAAGCCTTGTATGGCTTGAAGCAAGCTCCTAGGACTTGGTATGGTAGGATAGACAACTTTCTATCCAATTTGGGCTTTACCAAGAGTAAAGCGGATTCCAACCTTTACTACAAGGTTGAGGAAGGCAATCCTGTGATACTACTCCTGTACGTGGATGACCTATTTGTTATAGGTGTTAATAGATTGATTGCCAACACCCAGCGGAAGCTTGCTACCAAGTTCGAGATGAAGGACTTGGGGATGATGCACTATTTTTTTAGGCATGGAGGTGTGGCAGAGTATAGATGGAATCTTCCTTGGACAAGGGAAGTATGCAGTAGAGATCCTGAAGAGGTTTGGGATGATGGACCGCAAGGCCATGGCCACACCTATGGCATCAAACCTGAAGCTTCTATGTGATGCTTCATCTAATCCGATTGATGTTAGGTGTATCACCAGATGATTGGGTCCTTGATGTACCTGACGAACATGAGGACAGATATTTTCTTTGCGGTGAACACATTGAGCCAGTTCCTGACGGATCCTAGAGGTGTTCACCTGATTGCTGTAAAGCATATTCTGAGGTACCTGAAGGGTACAGTTGATTATGGGCTCAAGTATGATGCGAATCAAAAGTTTAACCTACAGGGTTATGATTGATTCAGATTAGGTAGGCAGTGCTGCAGATAGGAAGAGCACTTCTGGGTGCTACTTCAGTATGGGATCAGGTGTTATCTCTTGGTTTAGTAGGAAGCAGTCCTGCGTAGCACTGAATACAGCCGAAGTAGAGTATGTTGTAGCTTGTTCGAGGTAGTATGGCTTCGGAAGCTATTGTTTGAGTTATTTGATCTCCCGCTGGAGGCTACTGGTATCTTTTGTGACAACCAGAGTTGTGTGAAGCTGTCTGAGAACCCGGTGTTCCACGACAGGTCGAAGCACATTGAGATCAAATATCATTATATCAGGGATATGGTGCAGAGAGGAGCAGTGAAGCTCATGTATGTTGCGACGGATGAGAAGATTGCAGATGTGCTGATGAAACTGCTAGCCAGAGTGAAGTTCGAGTACTTCAGAGAGAGGCTTGGTGTTCTTCAGATTGATGACACTTCAAGGAAGAAGTGATGGACACATTTGCAGGATCCATTCCAGGTATGGTGAGAGGAGGATCCTTCACATGGCCGTGGATGTAAGCGCTGGATGATGAGCATCAGGACAATGCTCCAGTTACTGCTCTGCATATGCATCATGTTGGATTCTAGATATGATCAGTTGGATCATGTATATGTATATGCATCATGTTGGATGCTGGATATGATCTGTTGGATCATGTATATGTATATGCATCATGTTGGATGCAGGATATGATCAGTTGGATCATGTATGATGATATGTATCAGGTGGATACATTGTATGATTAGGTAGATCATGTATGATGATATGTATCAGGTGGATACATTGTATGATTAGGTTGATCATGGATGATGGGTTTCAGGATGATGCTCTGGATGACATGCATCAGGACGATGCAAAGATGATGATCAGGATGATCATGTGATGATGACATGAATCAGGATGATCAAGCGATGATGACATGCATCAGGACGATGCAGAGATGATGATAAGAATGATCATGTGATGATGTACATCAGGATGATGTATGGTGAGTATCAGGTTGATACTCTATGGCCGTGGACAGGTTGTACAGATGAGCATGTAAGTTGACCTGGGAGATACGATAGGTAGAGTTGTGTGCTCATAAAATCCTGGGATGCTATTTCGAGGCATTGCTCTGGGAGGACATATAATAGTGCCCTGGGAGATCCGACAGGTAGAGTTGTGTTCTCGTAATAGCCTAGGATGCTCTTTCGAGGTTTTGTCCTATGGAATGTAATGTGTCCTTGAGAGATATAACAGGTAGAGTTGTGTGCTCGTAACAGCCTGGGATGCTGTTGCAAGTTTTTTCCATGACCACATGTAATATTCTCCTGGGAGATCTAACAGGTAGAGCTGTGTGCTCGTAACATCCTAGGATGCTACAACCAAGTTTTGTGGTGGACCACATGTAATATGCTCCTGGGAGATCTGACAGGTAGAGCTGTGTGCTCGTAACAGCCTGGGATGCTACAGCCAGGTTTTGTGGTGGACCACATGTAATGTGCTCCTGGGAGATCTGACAAGTAGAACTAAGCTCGTAACAGCCTGGGATGCTACAGCCAGGTTTTGTGGTGGACCACATGTAATGTGCTCCTGGGAGATCTGACAAGTAGAACTAAGCTTGTAACAGCCTGGGATGCTATAGCCAGGTTTTGTGGTGGGGTCACATGTAATGTGCTCCTGGGATATCCGACAGGTAGAGCAGTGTGCTCGTAATAGCCTGGGATGCTGCAGCCAGGTTTTGTGACGCACGTAATAAGTCCGGACGGTTCCACAGTATGGCCAGTCATGATGAAGACCTGCAAATGGTGGGCCTACATCTAGTATGAAAAAGGACTAGCTCTGTAGAACTTCCTATGACGAGTAGATTCAGAGATTGATTGAGATAGCGGCAGCAGTGATGATTCGATGACGATTATCCAGTGACGATGATCTAGAGAAGAAGACTTGTGCTAGAAGACCTATGTTGAGAAATACATTCCTAGTTAAGAGGGAGTGTTGATGTATATGTAAATTCGGAATGTATTTCATATATGTATATTATATTCCTATAGAGATGTTATTATTCCTCTATACGGAAGTGTTTTCATTTATATTGTAAGTGTCGTAACTTATACTTGATGGGTTATTAGACCACCTTGTTGGGGTCGGCCCTGTACAAGTCATGTGGGTCAAAGGGTTATTAGACCACCCTATTGAGGGTTGGCCCTGTCAGCAGTATGTTATGTGGTTAAGTTAAGGCCGACCTAGTAAAGGTTATTAGGCAAGTCAAGTCAAGTATAAATAGAGTGCAGGAGGCACACTATTTGATCATTCTATTTCTCACATATACACTCATTGAAGATTGGCGCACTTGTGGAGGAGGAGAAGTTGCTGCTAGGAGAAGACTATCTCTTATGCTTGGGTTGTATCATTGCTCTATCTATCTCTGAGGAAGTTATTGGGGTTTTTCACCTTTATGGTTTTCCCCATGTAAACTCTGTGTCTCTTGTGTGCTTGCATTATTGTGTCCATGATTGATATGCTGTAGATATGCTATACATGTTGTTCTCTCAGTTAAGATCCTAGATCAGATTTAAATAAATTCAGAAAAACTAACATGAATAAATTTGTCATTTCTTTTAATCCTTCAACTGTTTGATGATCAAAATCCTTGTTTCTATTTTGTTGTCTCCTTTGCGATATAATTTGATGAGGATCATAATTAATTCTTTCAACCTCTTGGAAATCCATGATATTCAATAATTTTTCTACTATAGATAGGGCTGCTTTAGTCTTAATGATGAATGGACCAACTTTAAGAGGGAATTTCACATTTGATGATTTTTTGAAAACACCGAAATGTTCTTCTTCTTAAAGCAACCTTTGTCTAATAAATTCTAAGGCAAAAACCCTTGGTGTTAAAAAGGATGGTAACAAATATGGTGCTCTAGTAAAACCATACACTCTAATTATAGTATGTTCTTTATACAAGAACCATTCACATGTTTGGCGTTCTGGTGTAGGATTCAAAATTTCTTTCATTTCTTCTAACACTCGGGGCAATTCAACATTAAAAATAATTCTGTAAACTTCTGCCATGATTGTATTGATGAACTCAAACATATTGAACTATTTAGGAAGGTCATGAGAAAAGATGGTACCAAGAAAATTCAATTCCGAAATATTTGAACACAAGAACAGGTTCAAGAGATATGACTGATATATGAAATGATTCAACTCATGTAAATTCACCAACTGGACATGAATCACTTCAACTAGGAATTCATCAAAATTAAAACAACACACTGGACTCAACTGTGACTTGGGTGAAATTACTTGCAGAAGGAAACCTAACATAACTTCCGTGATTGACTTATCACTATCTAGACCTAAAATTTGACTCAACAAGGACAAAACTAACTGAGTATATTGCTGAAAGACATCAATACTCAAAGGGAACAATAGGTTTTCATGTGACTAGTCATCTTTCAAGACTTGTAATAAAAAGTTATCTTTTTTCTGAAGGACTGCAATTTCTATAAAACTTTACCAAATTTTCTTCGTTAAATGACTCAGGGATTTTGGGAAATGTTTCAGGTAAACATAGAACCTCATGGATAGTCTGCACATTTACTCGACATAGAATTTTGGTTGTATTTACATTAATGATTACCCTTTCGGCCTGCGAATAATTTGTCGCACACCAACAAACAAATTCGGAGAAGTGTAGGGTTTTTTTGACACAAAAATAATACAGAAAAGAACCAAAAACATTAAATACATCCTTTCCATGCTACTTAAACTCCATTAATTTCTCTTTAGACTACGAAATACTATACACAGACAAAATAGGGTCAAAAATATTTGTTTCCCTGTCAACTACAAGCTCCTCATTTTCATTTGAACTTTCATTGAAGGGAACAAGGTCTTGGGTTTTCTCCATTTGGGATACAAAATATGAACACTGAGGGTTTTGAGCTACCTGTGAAGTGAGCTTGTTGACTTCTGTTATTGTTGACGAATACAAGTGACATGTTTCCCACGACTTCTTTTCTTCTAGGCAATAATCGACAAATGCATTTTTTCAAACTTCGAACAAACCTTTTATATAACATATTCTTAGGTGGTTTCGGAACTTGCGATGATCATTTTAACTTTAACTGCTTTTCATAGCGGACTCCACTAACACTTGCCACGTCGTAAGTAGTTTAATTTCCGCTCCACCTTTCCAAGTATAACCATCGTGGAATTTCTAGCGCTGAAACCTATTTCCACCGTCGATTTGCTTCTGGGTGGGTCTGCATCATTATTCTGCCACATGTTTACACATTTGCAACTTTTGGTGTGATTTTTTCAATTGTTTAGCGCCTTTTCCATCTTCGCCCTTGGTCACTTGAAGCCCCTCCGTGCATTTGAATCCCCTGCGTGCAATCATGAAGGCCATGAAGTTGACTTGCAAAGAACACCCTCGATCTCAGAGGAATCAAATCCAATGGATCACACGCATTTCGCTAGGTTAACATGCATGAAGTTCATGCGTAGGATAAAAGACAACCAAAACGCCCCTCTTTTATGACATTACGAGTCAGATACCTTATATAGAGACCTTAATATAGTGACAATATTTGCATTGTTCCTCTCTATAGACTTTAATAAGCAATGTTATATTAATATGGGCTAGTTAAATAACCCAAGAATCCATATAGAATAAATTTAAAAAACATAAAGACAAAAAATCTAACAATATGAAGAAATCGCTTGTTTGATCAATTATACCAATTCTAGATATTGTTTGTAGAAGATATAGTGTAACATGGGAAAAATTCGATGAATAAAAGGGAGAGATGAACATAAGAGATAAGAGAAGTCTAAACAACAAGATCAATATTCCAAGATGGCATTGAGATGCAAAATTAAATTAGGAAAAGAAGGAGATATAACATGCTGTAGGAATAACATCTAAGGTTGGTGTTAATTTTTTACACAACCCATTTCATATTATTTGCATAATCCTACCGTTCAAGTTTCAGAAATTGCGAAAAATGGCAGTGAGGTTGTACAATCTGGGAAGTGTGATTTTTTGTTGGTTCATTAGTGTGGGTCATTCGAGACTTTGCCTCCATAGACTAGTAGCATAATGCATTACAAATTTCAAACAATTTGGATGTGGAAAGCTAAAACCCTACATCTAACTCTGTTCTCCACATACAAAATGCTACACATATTTGAAATTCCAATCCATAGTGCAAAACACTTCACATACCTATCACGAATGCAAATGTTGCAGAAGATGTTTTTAAGGAGCTCATTGGACGAATCACCAATGCATAGTGAAGAAAATGAGGTGGAAACGACAATGGGGACGAATTACCCAAGATAAACTCCGTTTCAAGTTTCACCCCATCCAATTTCTCAAAAAAACGACAAAATTTGCACCATTCACCATTCCTCTCTATAGATTTTAATAAGAAATGTCTAACCCAAATAAACCAAGAACCCATATAGAGGAAATTTTAGAAATATAAAAAATACTTGACAATATGAAAAAAAGCATTTATAACCATGGAGATTGAATTGACAAGTAATCAAACTTCTAATAGAAAAATCAAGGTTGATGGAAATGAAATACAATCTATGCAATGCCCAATGAATATAGAGATCGATAAATACAAAAGAGGGAGTGAATCTAAAAAATATGTTCATGACTACAAAAACTATTATCTTGAATCACTTCAATAACAAACTTTACTCCTTTGAATCCCTTTGGCAACTTGAAAGTGGACGACAAGGTGCAAAGCTATTTGGAAAATCACTGCCACAAATTACTAATTGGGAATTGGTGGTCCCTTAAGTACTCTAATGTTATTTCAACATTAGTAATATTCTCATAAGATATGGGATTTATTCTTTAAATTGAGTGTGCTTTTAAGATATATCCATATCTCAAGATGTCTACCATTGCATCACCAATTATGATTCCTTCTAAATAATCAAGCTATGCAACATCATCTCTCTTTTGAGTTAATAGATTGGATTTGTACTCATCATTCTTAAACATATCACCATTCCCATCCCATGGATGAGGTAAACCAAGACTAATGCAAGAAAGACCTTTGAATCGATTTCATTAAATTTGGACTTATTCCTTGTCTAAATTGTTTTTTAATGATGTTAAGAAACGTTTCCATGGAATTTTGGTAGTATAAGATGGAATTTAGCTCAAATGGGTATTATTTTATAGTACCAAGCCTCATAGAAATGTGGCTTAACCATATTTAAAATCCAATTTAGACTAGGAATAAGTCCAAATTGGGATCATCCAATGCTTTAGCTAATTGTCTTGAGTTCTGGACATCAAGACCTCCTTGGTAATCATTTGGTTGGCTATCTTTATCATGAGTCTGTTTTCAACCTACAAGTCCTCCAATTGCTTCTTAGTTATACTGGTATTTAGGAAATTTATTATTTCAGCATCCTACTCAGTCATTTCTCCAAGCTTCTTTTCAACATATTCGATTTCCCTTTGACATGTTTCATACATCTCTAACTCATATTGTATAAGATCGAAATAATCCCATCCATCTAGCATTCCAACTGATATTTTGTCCCAAAGGGTCTTTCTAGTTCTTCTAAAAAACTCTTCACCCTGGACATCTAGTTGCATCTTGGTAATTTGACTTTTTAATTAATTTATCTTTGACTCTTCATCATCAGTACCTTTGCACTTTGTTGTTCTCTTTCAAGTTCACGAGCAAGGGTCAAGAGTTACTCAAGCTAAAGCTAAAGGCTCTTAAAGGGTATTAAACCATAAAATAAGCTAAATCATGCTCTTAAAGTAGTATAAGAAAATTTTCATCTTCATCATCCAAAATTGAAGAGCTCAGATGCAAGAGTAGAGGGTCAAAGTTAAGGGAAAGATGTGTTGGAAAATTTAAAAACCCATTCCATACTTAGGATATATTTTATTAGCCATCTAGATTAATTTTCCTAGGTGTAGAGTAGGTAATTTGGCCTAGTTTTGTCTTTTAGTGGACCACTTGCTATCCTAAATCAATCAAACAAATTTGGATATATTCTAGATAAGATTTCCTTGGATTCTGTCTAATTTTATTCTATTCGTGAATTAGAAAGACACTTTCCTGATTTAGACAACTTTATCTTTTTTTTTCTACTTTCTAGTGGATAAGGTAAAGCTAGTTGATTTGGAAACTCTCTCCACTTGACCAATTCGACCTACACCACTTTCTTCTCTCCTAAATTCATAATCACATTCCATTTACATCACTCATGAGCTTCCATACCATATTCAACCAATTCGTGAGACTTTAGACAGTTTTGGAAAGTGCTTTTGACACCTAGAAGGTTTTTATGCTTTTAGTAAGCCTTATTTTTTTTGTGCTTTTCAGCTTGCCTTTAAGGAATTCTATTTTCTCTCGTGAGATGTATTATATATTGTATTCATATTGAGGAATAATACATGAGATGATATTTCCATCAATTGAGTTCCTTCTCTTATGTTTTTGTTTCATTATTTCTTCTTATTCTTTCATATCTTTGAATAATTCTTGTGAGGACTTCTTTGCTTCAAGATTCTTGGCTATTAGAATTCTTTCATGGTACTGATCCTATATAGAATTATCACAAGATGAAGTGAAGAAGGCCAAAATTCTAGTGGAAGATGAAATCTTGCAATGATTTCTACTTGGTCTTTTTTGTTTTAAGGCATCTTGGAATTTTTGGTATATATTTATTTTTGGGATTTT
Source organism: Larix kaempferi (assembly GCA_027924585.1). Classification (NCBI taxonomy): domain Eukaryota; kingdom Viridiplantae; phylum Streptophyta; class Pinopsida; order Pinales; family Pinaceae; genus Larix; species Larix kaempferi. Next base: position 11,859,627 of record BSBM01000136.1, read on the forward strand.
CAGACCGTGAAATGTTTATGGGATGGAGACATGTCAAGACTTGTGAGTGCCTACGGTAAATATTTCAGATGTCGATTTGCTATAGTTCTGAAGATATGACCTCAGAAAGTTAGGGTTTTTGAATAACCTCCAAACATGTCAATTTGGAATTTTCCTTATAAGTTTTAATCCATAATGTTTCAGATAGTGCCCTTCGGAGGAGATGAAAAATGGATATTTAAGAACACATGGTTAAAATTTCAGATATTGGTTAGCTATATTTTTTGAAGATATGAACTTGGGAAGACTGGGCTTTTAGATGACTCAAAAATCATCTTGAAACAAGTTAGTTTGGAATTTTCACTATAACTTTTGATTCATGACGTTCCAGAGAATGACCCTTAGAGGAAATGTCGTAGAGATATTGAAGAATATGTGGTAAAAGTTTCATATATTTATTCATTATATGTTAAGAGTTATACTTGTTGAATGTTAGGGTTTGTGACAATGACAAAGACAATTAAAATTCAAGAGAAGAAGGTTGACAAAATCTTGCATAACTTTCTCATATGGTATCAGAATCATAAACTTGTTGGCACATTGGATTAGCATACTTAATGATGATGTTGGTGATTATATTGGCACATTCTATGATGATCTTGGCATAGATATTATTGGTGATTGTATTGAAATATTCCATGGTAATGTTATTGGCATGAGATCCCTCTAAGCTTTTGGAATGTACTATGAAGTCTATGATGTAAGGGTTTGAAGGTGCAAATAGATGAAGTCTATTGGTGATTATTTATGGGATTTGATTAAACTCTTTGGAGGCATATTTTTGGTATTGCTATACATATGAAGTATATCTTGGAAGAAGTTGTTGGCATTCTTGGAGGACAGTTTTGAGGCATGTACAGGTTGACATTGTGACAGAGATAGTTTTTGTGGCATTGTGACAAAGACAATGATTGTGTCATTGTGACGAACATGGATTGTGATAGTGACAACAATACAATGATTGTGGCAATGATAGATATAGGTACAGGGACAATGATACAGGTACAAGGACATAGATATAGGGATAGTTTGATGGATACAGTGATACACTGGCAGTGGAATATTGTTATTCTTATTCATATCAAGGTGGTAGGATGGGGAAAGGATTGGAGATTGAATTCTCCTTTAGGTTGGTGCTTGTGATATCAGCGAGTTGGGGCTCCTTCTAGTTGGTGCTAGTGAAACTATTGAGTTGGAGTTTACTGAGGACTGGAGACCTATCTATAGGTTGGAAATTATGAAAACCAAGGGGTTGTAGCCTCCTTCTAGATCGAGCTAGTAAACTGAGGAGTTGGATCTTCCTTCAGGTTGGAGCCTATGAATTAGGGGGTTGTAGCCTCCTTCTAGATGGAGCTAGTAAACCTAGGAGTTGGAGCTTCCTTCAGGTTGGAGCTTATAAATTAAGGGGTTGGAGCCTCCTTTTAGTTGGTGCAGGTAAATCAGGGAGTTGGAGCTTCCTTCAAGTTGGATCTTGTAAAATAGGGGGTTGGTGCCTCCTTCTAGTTGGTGCTAGGGTGTTTCCTATGAATGCAATCTTGTTATTTTTTATATAAGAAAAGAATTATGTGGTTTTCTCTTTTATGGGTTTCACATACACGTTAAATCTCTTGTGCAATGTGTATGATGTTATGTGTTAGTTTTATGTGATGGTGAATGAAATTGTTAATGGTTAATGTTACATGTTGTACTTAAGTTTAAAAGTGTTAAAAATGGCTAAATACTGATTCACCCCCCCTCTTAGCATAATTTTCCAACAATCAATTGGTATTAGTGTCAATTCCTTCAAGAGAGTCTAATAGCTGGAATGAAGATATCTAGAGCACACAGATGGACATGAAAGTCTCTACTCTACAGATGGGGTTCGACTGTTCTATGGATCAAATTTTGATCTGATTGGATTATAAGAATGAGACTCCATTTGCATGCACAAGGTTTTGATATCTGGAAATATTTTGTAAATGGTTACATCGCTCCAAAAATACCACAAAAAACTGTAGCCATGAAGGAGCTAAGAAATAATAATGCAATGGAAATGGATATCATCTTTCATGGAATATATGATCATGTGAAAGATAAAGTTGGAAAGTGTTCATCAACTAAAGTGCTCTAGGACAAGGTACAAAATATCTGCACAAAGGGACCCCATTGTTATCATTATTTTTGTCCCAATTACCTAAAAATATCAGGTGAATAGTTCATGAGGTTTAGAGTCCAAAGAAGGCTTAAAAAGTATAAAGGCAAGTAAGCTTACCTTAGGGAGCCTACAAAGTTATGCCAATAGTCCCAAGCGCTTAAAATATGAAGTAGAGGCGCTAGAGCATCAACTACACAGGACCCTAGCCAATGACCAGGGCGTTATGTGGTGGGTGTTGGTTTATCCAACAATACTAAGAGGTGGGGGGGCGAATCAATATTGCATTTTTCAAACCTTTTATGTACAATTAGTATTAAGAACAATTTAAATAACTATAAGTAACATGAATAAGACAATCAACAATTTGAACACACAGATTTATCGTGGAAACCTCAAAGGTAAAACCAACAAAGCTTTCTTATTAGTAAACTAATCTTATACAAAATTGTTTTACGAACACCAACTTGATGGAGAACTTAATATCCTAGATTATTCTGCCACTACAGAAAGGATGCACCTACACCCCTGGTTTTATACCTGCTCAACAGACAAGGATTCCCCAACACACTAATTCTCTAGCCACAACTGTAAGGAGGCAACAACCCCCTTAGCAGGCCTCAACCTGCTCCAAGCACCACCCAACCACCCTCTAATTTATAATAGTTTTAACTTCAGTTTTTCAGATCTTCAGTGGTAGCTCGAACTTTTGTAATGCTTTATTTATCTCACTGGCCTCTTCCTTGCTTCTGATATGCAATTACCAAAATTTCAGAGACACCTCTGGTCCTCTTCATACATTTGACTTGTATGGTTATATATCTTTTCAAAGAACTTTATTATTTGAATCATTGTGTCTTTTTAGGAAAATCATGCATCTTCATAAAAAGTATTGTATCCTTATAATGACATCGATTCATCATTGATCTTCATAGTCTTTCAATCTTGTTTTAATTAATAAGGAATTACTATTTTTCATTAAAGAATGACAGAACAAAATAAGAGATAATGATACCCACGCCTCTTTTGAAGTACCAATCGAATTTTTCGTTAAAGAAGGTTTGGCTAACTACATACTAATCTATCTTTCATTTTTTCATATATTTTGACAGAACCAGAGATATTGATTCCTACCACTCTTTTGGATTACTAATCTCATTCAAAAGGTTACCAAATGTCTACCAATCTACCTCTTTTCCTTTCTTCATAGACTATCATAGAATCATAAAGAAAGAATTATTTCCACCACTTTTTTGGATCATCAATCTCATTCAAGGTGGTGTTTCCTCTTAAGTACCCGTACACCCCATTTTTTCATACCCTCTAGAGACTCACATGAATACATACAAGCGATAATGATTCCCCCCACTATTTTGGACCACCAATCGCATTTAAGGTGTTACCAAGCACCTACCAATCTACTCCATTGTTTCATAAACTCTCATGAAACCATAAGAGAGATAATGATCCCTACTACTTTTTTGACCACCAATCCCATTTAAGGTGATGTAGCCAAGTACCTACTAATCTACCTCATTTCTTCATAGATTCTCATGGAACCATAAAAGATATCATGATTCCCACTGGATCATGATTCCTACATTGGTGCCATGGGTATGAGCAAACCTGAGGGTGGCCATGGATTGTAATCTTTCTCATGAGACTGGCATAGTGAGGTTTGGTTTTGTGTTAGTGTGGTAGGCAGTCCCTGGGGTTTCTCTCAGGGTTTTTCCTTATAAGCACTCAGATTTAAGCCCTTGTTTTTTATTGGGTGATCATTTCCTGTTTTTCAGGTTTTTTGTTATCTTGTCCATGATTGTCTGGGGTATTTTTGTTTTGGCTTTAGTCCTTTTGTGGGGGTTCTCAATCATGGACATTGAAGGGGCATGATGCTCATTCCATGCCATAGGTCATGGTCGGCGAGATGGTCATTTGGCCAGAACATGGTGGTTAAGATTCCCCGACGAGGGACATTTTCTTCTCAGAAAGGGACCTTCGGGAATGGAATGCTAATCATGTGTTGGTTGGCAGGGAGGTTGTGGTCTAGCCTAGGGAGGAACATCGACCTGTGGGTTTCGATCAGGAGATTTCCCCAAGGGAGTACACATGGCCATTGAAGGTCAACCATCATGATCAAACTAGTCATGGTCAGCCTTCGAGGTTAAAACCCTAAAGGCTCTTTTCTCCCATTTCGTCCTCCCTGACGAGTTTTGAGGGTAAGGAATCCCATCAAAATTCCTTGTCCCCAGTAACGGTTTCTGCTTTCCAAGAACAACTTAGTTCGGGGGTTAAGGATGGCCCCAGGCATGATTTAGTCCCTTTGGTGAAGGAATCCTTCGACTCTGATAGGGATCCTCTCAATAGAGAAATAATTAACATCTAAAATGAAAACCCTTCAGGAATGTAGAAATATTATTGGGAATACCTTCTAGAGAGGAAAGGCCAAATGAAGATTATAGTAATAAAAAACCAAAGGAGCTAACTTGTGGAGTAAACATAGAATCAATTGGTAATTAATGACAAAGTAGAAGTAAAATAATAAGATAAAAATTATATTCGAGATTGATTAAGGAAAATCTCACCTGGGGTAATAAACTCAAATTGAAATTCTCTACTTCCAAACACCTATAACATGGACAAATATAAGTAGTTTACCATGAAACGAAACCAAAATTTAAAGTGGCAAAGTCTATGAAGGTTAAGGAAAAATGTCATATTTGACATATACGACAACCATTGAGCCATGATTATATGATACACAAAGTAAGAACAAATTATGGTACAAATCGAATGGCAGGAAAATCCTATAATGTTTTACATAAATATGATAATTGGATCGAAAGAGCCACAACTGAACCCACATCTATGTATTTTAAATAACTCCATTAAAAACCCTAACCAATCCTTTCAATGTTAAATAACTAGCAAAGGTAACGAGTCTTTTGCTTACCAAAATTAAGACATAAATCCATCTTTTCACCAGCTACCCCACATCTATGTATTTTAAATAACTCCATTAAAAACCCTAACCAATCCTTTCAATGTTAAATAACTAGCAAAGGTAACGAGTCTTTTGCTTACCAAAATTAAGACATAAATCCATCTTTTCACCAGCTACCGATCTAAGTAAGTGAAGGACAAAGTTGGGAACCTTGCAACCACCCACCGAAGGAAACAAGAAGGAATGAAAACACTTCCATAATCTCAATTAGTCGACACAAAACCACGAGAAGTTAGGTTTAACACACCTGGCAGTTTGAGAAATTACCAAGTGTACAAGCTGATCTAAAGCCCTGTATGGTGGTAATAAACATCTAGTAATACACAAGTTTGTATGAGTTTATAAATGTTTTGAGATATGCATTTTTAATGGTGTTAAAATATATTTTCAAAGTTTAATAAAGTTTTAACTTGAAAAAGTTTAAGACTTCCTTTTGACGACCTTTCAATCATAGCTTTTTGATGACATTTCAATCATAGCTTTAACACCCTTGGCTAGTTGAGATTTGATGTACACATAATGCCATAATGTAAGATTGGGGCATTATGGAATATTATTAAGCGTTATGAAATGCCATTGAATAATGGTATGATTTATTCCCAATTTCGTTAAAGCAATAATACTTTGTTTATAAAATAACTCATTAGAAGAATATTAAGGTGGTAATAGAAGTTTGTTGTAATAAAATTGTGATGAGACTTTAGTTAAAGTATGAAAAACTTATTAAAGTTTGAAGTTGACAAATCATTATTGTACCAAGAGTAGCGAGGTTCTATACAACCTAGTATAGGGTAGATGTTGTCACGTAACGCAACGTTTATCAAAAATAAAAATTAATTAAAAAAAATTCATGTATGCTCATAAAATAAAAAAATAAAACCAAATAAAAAGTAATTAAATATTCTATGTGCTTGATAAATCCAGATCTAAAATGGATCTATGCTAGTTTTGACAAATAGATTATTGTTTCATAATACTCTTTTAGTGTTAAAGTTATAACAACAGTGAAAGAGTTTAAAGACATATGACTAGCGCAGTTGCTATGGCTATGGTTTTGCAAACTCTCGAGGCTAGGGTTTTCAAGAACAAGGGGTTTTCCGTATCCTAATGTGGCGTTGTTGCAGCATCTTGGAGTCCCGCCAACTGTGATGGTTGGCCTAGTACCAACCAAGAATTAAAAAAGTGGGAATTTTTTGTTGTGGCTGCAATAATCTCCATGTTCTATGATATGAAACCTCTTCATGACTGATTTGTTAGGGTTTCTTGCTTTATCCTTTTTTCTTTTATTGGATTGGTGGCACCACTTTTTCAGTACTCAGGCTTTGTCAGTGTTGGTGATGGATTTTTTACTACAGTTACGTGTCATGCCATATCCCTTTTGTGGATGTCCTTGGTGAAGTTTTCCTTTAAGGATTACTGGCTACATGGCGGTGGGGCATTCTTTTTCCCCAGGTTCAAACCATGCTCATACTCCAGATTATGGGGGGGATAGTATTTCGAAAAACCTTTGTGTTTTTGGTTTTGGCTCTATGAACGAAAGGGAGAAGATTTTCCCTAACCCTACCTCACGTCTCTATCCATCTGCGGGCCAAGGGACTGAGAGTAAGAAGGAAGGGTCTGGTAAGCTGTAGGGTGAGGCTGCAAAAATTCGATGGCATTTGAAATCTACCGGCCTAGGGAAGATGTGGATCAGTTCATTCTTGGTAGGGATGTAAATGTTGACAGGGTTAGCATTCTTTCAAAAAGGGCGGTGGTTGTGAAAATTGAAGGAACCAAGGTTTCCAGAATGGAACTTATTGACTAGGTTAATAGTACTTGGACATCGGAGCTCGGCCTTGCCCTTATAACTAGTATATTGTCAAAAGGATGGGCCTGCTTTATTTTCCCAAACGCCGAGGTAGTCCCTTCAATTCTGGAGAAAACTTGGCTCATCAAAGAAGGTTCTTTGGTTTTGAAGCGATGGCATACCAATTTTAACCCTAACTCGGAAAAATTGGTTAAAAGACACTTATGGGTGTTAATGGCTGGTTTTCCTTTTGAGCTGTGGACACCAAATGTTTTTGAAGACCTAGAAAATTTCCTTGGGAAATTCATTTGCTTGGAGAAAAAAATGGTTAATGGGGTCGACAAGAACCCTCTATTCTGTATGAAGGTGTGTCCAAGGAGGAATTGGATTTTTACCTATCTACCGAAAAATGGCTTGATCTTAGGAATAAATCCCATAAACCTGTTTCTAGGAATATTTTAGAGGATTTAGATTTTTTGGAGGAACCTCAGTTAGCTCCAGTTTTAAATTCTCTACAAGTACCTGATCAGAATGTTCTGTCAGATAATAATGTTACTATGGGGTTTGATTATGATAGAGTTACATCTCCACCCATTCTTGAGTGTAATGTGATGAATTTGAATAATTATAATAAGACTGTTTTGGAAGATACTCTTAAGTCCTTTGCTCATGCCTTACAATCGGTTTCTAGATCTGGGGAATGTGTCTATAAATCACTACTTGATGTCTACTAAAAAAACCCTACATCCCAGGAGGGTAACCACATGTTTCCATCCATTAGGTGTCAAAATGTAACAATAAGGAAAAAGAAGAAAAAAAGGGAAACCAATGAGGAATCAACCTACATTCCCTTATCTGGACATCTCAATGATGTAGGGAATTCCAGCATTCCTTCTGAACCAACCTCTAGCTGGGCCCTTAGAACTGAGATGCCCGAATCCGGGGTCCCTTAATGTCCTTATTATCGTTCAATATTCATCGGTTTGGAGGGGCTAAGAAGGTTAGGGCCATCTCCAAACTACTTAAAACTACAAGCCTTGATATAATTTTAATCCATGAAGCTATGTGTTCGGCCTCACAAGCTATTGATATTTTCTCTAAGATATTACCATGATGGAATTTCAGTGCAAATGACTCTGTTGGTTTTTCGAGTGGGTTGATGTCACGGTGGAACCCTTTAACTACTCATTTCAAGGCTTACAGAACTATCGGGGGTCTCTTACTTGAAGGTTTTTTTTATGCTAACAAACTTCATTTATCAGCCTTGAATTGTTATGGTCCTTATAGGGATAGGGAATTTTTTTGGGAGGCACTTGACAAAGATGGTATCCTAAATATTCCCAACCTAATAATCACAGGTGATATCAACTTTACAGTTTCTGCCTCAGAGGTTTGGGAACCTTTTGCCCAAGTTGATGAATTAGCGGATTTTTTCAGCTCACTTCTCTAGAAGTCGAATCTGGTGGATATTCTTCTTCTAAAATTGGGGCCGACTTGGAGTAACAAGAGAAGCGGATCTAATTGCATTAGCAAAACATTGGATTGCTTTTTAATTGCTTAAAAATTGGTGAATGGTTTTCAAAAGTACAAAACTTGGACATAATTCTCAACTATTTTGGATCATCATGCTATCATCCTCCAAATCGATGGTCTTTCCTCAAAGAAGAAGTATCCCCTTAAATTTAATAGTACTTGGATGTAGGAGCCTGATTTTTTCTCTTTGGTCAGGAGTGTTTGGGTTTCATCGACTGTTCCTGTGGAGATGAACCCGATGGAAGCTTTGATATTTAAACTAAAATGCCTTAAAAAGAAAACTATGGATTGGGAAAATTATAGGAAGGAGAGAGACGGGAGTGATCTACTTCAGATTGAAACCCAATTGAAGGATATTTTACTCATAATTCTGATGATATTTTTTCTGATGAAGAAAAAATAATTTTATAGAAACTTGAGGATAGACAGGCTTCTCTTTTAAGGCAAGAGGAAAATTTGTGTTGTTTGAAGAGTAGGACAACCTAGGTTGAATTGGGGGATGAAAATAAGAAACTTTTTCATAAATATGCTTCTTACAGGCGGAATAGAAATGCTATTTGGGATGTATTGGATCAGCACAGAAACTTTGTTAGCTCCCAGGAGGAATTGGAAAAGGAGGCTATGTTTCATTTTAAAAATATGTTCTCAGATTTGATTTGAACATAATTGATGATCAATTAAAGGTTTTGCAGCATTATATTTCCTTCTTCAATGCATATGAAGGAAGGGAGGTGGGATGTCCAGTTACCTTGGAGGAGTTAAAAAAGGTTCTTTTGTCCTTTTCCAAGGACAAGAGTCCAGGACCAGACAGGTGGACTGTTGAATTGTTCCTTGGTTTTCTTGACATCATGGGTGTGGATTTACTCCAGATGGTTGAATTTTCTAGATTGGAAGGCTGGGTTTCAGGTGGTCTTAATTCAACATTCCCGACCTTTATTCCAAAATGCAGTAAAACTAGCTCCTTTAAAGACTTTAGGCCAATTGCTTTATGCAATATGGATTATAATATCATAACCAAAATCATTGCCAATTGTTTTAAGCCTAAATTATCTAAGTTGATGACGAAAGAACAATTTGGTTTTGGTAGAAAAACAGGATCAGAGAGCAATAACAATAAACAAGATGCAAATATAAATTACATAAACACATTACAAGAGAGACACCAATATAACATGGTTCACCCAATATGGGTTGCCTCCATGGAGAAATTGCCAGTCCTTTTATTATTATACCATACAATAAATGAAGGGATACAACCTACAACACATCCGTTGCAACTTCCTCTTCAATCTCTCTTAGTCTCTCTTACACAATCCCAAAGATCTTTACAATGCTACAATACATTACACAAGTGTATTACAATGTTTTCCTTTTAAAGGGAATTACCATGGGAAAATACTACGAGATACTCAATACCACGGGCATGTAAACTGTTGGCCAACAAAACAACCCATAAAATTTCTTTCAGGGGCTTCACCCCCGAACCCCCATGGGGGAGAGATGCCCCCCCACATCCCCCCATTGGGATGAGTGTACAATCCACCTGCATATCATATAAAACTGGGGTACAAACATGGATAAAACAACAATAGAGTCTGAATTAAGAAAATCAGGCTCCACAACCAGCAGGTTGTTTTTCGAATAGACAAATCTTGGATGCTATTGGAATTTTTCAGGAATGTCTCCACTCTATTAAAACCAAAAATATGAGTGCTCTGATTCTTAAGATGTACTTGGTGAAGGCTTATGATTAGGTCAATTGGGTGTTCTTGAGACTGTTTCTTCTGCAAATTGGTATTCCTCTCAATGTCACAAATTAGATTATGGCATGTGTAGTATCTGCAAACTTCTTTGTGCTGATAAATGGATCACCCACCTCCTTTTTTCATAGTACAAGAGGACTAAGACAGGGTTGTCCCTTATCACCCTTACTCTTTCTTCTTGTCATTGAGGGGCTAAGTAGTATATAATGTGCAGCTAAAAATGAAGGCAAACTTAAAGGTATAAAATTCACTCCCAAAATGTTTATTACTCATTTTCTTTTTGTGGATGACATAGTTCTTTTTGGTAAAAAAACTGTTGAAGAATGGAGAATATTTTCATAAATTGTTCAATGGTTTTGTTCTGCTTCAGGTATGGAAGTGAGTACCGATAAATTGAATTTCTTATGCAAAAATGTTGAAGATGCAATTTTGGAGAAAATTTCTATTGATTTTCCTTTCAAGAAGTCTGATATGAACACATATTTCAAATATCTAGGCTATTTTATTAAACCCAATGGTTATGGGATAAATGAATGGGTCTGGATGATCTGTAGGTTTGAAAAGAAAATCAATGTTTGGTGTTATAAATTTATTTCACTGGGTGGAAGACTTACTCTTTTAAAGTTGGTTCTTTTGGGGATGCTAGTCTATTGGTTCTTGATGGCATAAATTCCTCAGACCATTCTTAAGAGGTTAAAAGCTCTTATGTTCAGATTCTTATTGTCCGGAAATTATGAAGGGGGTTGCTATCTTCTGGTTAGATGGGAGCGTATTTCTTTGCCCAATAAAATGGGACGATGGAATATAAATAATATTTTTTGGTTCAATACAACACTTTGCATGAAGAGCATGTGGCGAGGGATTTGTGGTACTGGGTTGTGGTATGAAGTTTTGCACCATAAATATATCAAAATGGATTTGATAAGTTGGGTCAAAAGTCCTTCAAATTCTTATAGGAATGCTTCATATTCCCGGCGAGGATTCATGTGTTCTTTTCCTTGGATAAAATGTCAGTTGGAATGGCAGGTTTGAAACAAAAATAAACTTTTAGTTGGTATTGACCCATATATTGGGAATGAAACAGAGAATGTTCTGTCATCTATTATACGTGGTCACCTTGCTGATTTTGGGTTTAACATGTTAGATAAAATCAAAAGACCACATGGCTCCTCATCAATTCTTCATATTGGTTGAGAACTCGGGATCTTGACCTTCAGATTGTATGGGAGGATGAATGGAACATGTATATTCAGAGGTTAAATGCAGCAGGTTTTTGTCTTAACACAGAGGAGGACAAATTAGTTTGGAGCAATAACTTGGTTTCAGGGCAGGTAACGACGAAGGCTACTTACATTGCTCTTGTTAATTAACAACACACTGGAAACTGAAAGTGGTGGCATTCGTATTTGTGGAACTGGAGATTTCCATTGAAAATAAAGTGTTTTGTATGGGTAGCATTTGAAGATCGCATATTAACATGGGACAATATCATTCGCAGGGGAATATCAGGTCCGAATATATGTGCTTTGTGTATGAAAGACAGTGAGTCTGTTAGTCATATATTTGTCTATTGTCAGTTTTCCAAACAGTTTTGGTTGCAGCTTTGCATGGATCTAAAGATTACAAATAATTTGGCATTGAGCTGTTTTGAGTCCTCCTATCAAAGTTGGGTTCAGATGCATGGCAGTTTCAAGAACCTTCCAGCACTTGTTACTTGGGAAATTTGGAAGATTCGAAACAAATTTATCTTTGAGCATACCTCTCATTCAGTCTATATGGTAGTGAATAGGGCCATAAATATGTACAATTTGTATAATCCTACTCAAAGGAACTTAAAAATCCCCAGATACTTTGAAAATCTAGAATTTTCTCCTTCTAGAACTTTGCTGCTGGCAAATGTGGTGCAGGCATGTTCTTGATTTTGAATAAGGAGTTATCCTTTAAGCTGAGTCTGTCTTGCGGGGGTGGTTTAAACATGAAATCAGAGTTGATTGCTTTGTGGTGTTTAGTAAAGGTTGCAAACATCTTTGGTATTAACTCTTTAAGATTTTTTGAAGACTCGTCGATGGTTGTTCAATGGGCCATAAAAGTATATAATCTTGGTATTCTACATCTCTCTCATTAGTGTCAAAGGATTGACATATTGATCAATACTTTCTATGATTTCTCTATCGATCATATATATAGGGAACTAAACGATGTGGAAGACATTATTTCAAAGGAAGCATTAGACGGGGAGGAAGGGTGGCTTCTTTGGGAAGAATGGACGGATGGATTGAAGACTCATGCAGGCTCTTTTTTTATGTTTGCAAATTAATATGACTGTTGTGGGCAGTGGACTTGTGACTTTTATAGTTTCTTTGTGATCTGATGGGTATTGGACATTGCTTCTGAAATGTATTTGATCCGGATTTGTTTTTTGTATTTTGGAATTGGTCTTCTCTCGGTCCATGTTTGTGTAGGAAACTACACTAGACTTTGATATTGTAGGTGAAGAAGGTATCTCTGTATTGTGGAAGTGTACTTTTTGATTCTCAGTAATAGCAAAAGTACGAGTTTTTTTCTTCTTAAGAAAAAAAGTTATAACAACAAATCTGATCTCAATATTAGCGAAAAAATTGTTTTTAAACAATAACACCCTTTATTTACAATGAGTCCATTTCTTTTCCTCAACTTACTACAAGAATATATTCCTATTTAAAACATAAAAACACTACCCACTCTAAAATCCAACTTCAAGTAATGCAACTAATATAAAATATAGATATATTATATTAATGGATTATACCTTTACTAAGATAAAAATAACATATCTCCTCTTGATGTTGACTTCATTATTTACCAACAACAAATGCGGCATTTAATAGTATGAAGTAAAAAATATACCCACAATTTACCGAAAGATTGTCTAAAATTCACACCATACTTTTTATTGATCGTATATAAGCCCCGATATTCGTTTGATTAATTTAATGCGAGTGCGGTGATTAATTTAATGTTACTGCGGGATTTTACAAGATTTGTTCCCTGCATTTACTGTTGAATTTCTTGACTCTTCTCGGTGTGGAATGAAACGAAAATATATAAACTCCGACCACTCCATTCATATTATGTTCCTTCTATCATAGGACGAGAGAATATGGAGAGTTGTTATTGGGCAACTCAAAAACTTAGGACTCTTATCTATTGATGAAAATAATCTCTCTGGAAGGATTCTTAATTCTATTTCCCACCTCCAACAACTAGATATCTATATCTTTCTAAACCAATTATTTGGTGAAATACCTCCCAATTTAGGGAAATGTGTGAACTTACTATATTTAGACCTATCATACAACATGTTTAGTGGGAATATACCTGATGAGGAGGTCTTGCAAATTTGGCTTTGTCTTTAAACCTTTCATACAATTTATTACATGGTCTTGTGCTTACGGGACTAAGTAATATGACTATGGTTCAAGCTATAGATATTTCTGCAAATTAGACATTCCAAGTGGGATTGGAAGTTGCGAAGAACTAGAATACCTTAATATTTCTTGCAATGCACTTCAAGGTACGATTCCATTGTCACTTGATGAACTTCAAAGTCTTCAAGTCTTGGATTTCTCCTCCAACAATTCGTCTGGTGGAATACCCATGTCATTGACGAACCTCAAAATGCTCAGCCAATTGAATTTTTCTTTCAACAATTTGTCAGGAGAAGTCCCAAAAGATGGAGTTTTCAAAAAGATTTCCGCCACAACATTTATGGGAAATCTTGGTCTATGTGGACCTTGGGTAAGTTTGTCACCATGCTATTCTCACAAACATAAAAGAGCTTCATATCTAAAAAGAGTTATCGTAACTATTGTTGTAGTGATTGTTGTATCATGTTTGCTTATGGGAATCTTGTGGAGACGAAAACACACTAAGCATAATCCTATAGGGATTGCCACATACTTAAATGTGGGGCATCAAAGAATTTCATATGGATATCTCATCACTACAACATAGGATTTTAGTGATGCCAACTTGTTAGGAGTGGGTAGTTTTAGGAAAGTGTACAAAGGGGCTCTAAATGATGGAACAGTAGTTGCTGTCAATCTTTTCAATTTGGAAAATGATGGGGCTCACAAGAGTTTTGATAAAGAATGCAAATTTTTGTGTAGAGTTAGGTATCAAAATTTGATTAGAATCATAACCTCTTATTAAGACCTCCAAACTACAGCTTTGATATTTCCGTTAATGTCAAATGGAAGCTTAGAAAAGTGGTTATATCCAAATGGTGAAGTAGAAAGTGGTTTGAGTTTGATCCAAAGGTTGAATATAGCCATAGACATTGCACATGGCATGGTGTATCTTCATCGCCATTGCTTTGTGCAAGTGATCCATTGTGATCTGAAACCCAACAATGTACTTTTGGGTGAAGACATGACATCATATTTAATTGACTTTGGCATCACTACCATATGTTTTGCAAATCCAAAGGATTTATATCTCACTTCCACACATGCACTCAAGGGATCTACAAGCTACATTCCTCCAGATATTATTTGAGGTAAATAACATATTAGGCAATGTCTTGAGGTTTCTAATTTTATTAAAAATTGTAAATTAGAAACCTTATGGTGAGGATATTTGAATGCAGAATATGGATTAGGTGTACATGTCACACCAAAAGGTGATGTTTATAGTTATGGAATAGTTTTATTTGAGATGCTCACCAGAAAGAAACCCACCCATAACATGTTTGTAGGAGTGAACTTTCCGAAATGGGTTGGAGGCAATTTTCTAAACCATGTTTTGGAAGTAGTGGATAGGAGTCTATTGAGCACTAGTACCATTATTGAAGATGATAAGGAGCTCAATTGCATTAGTCACCTCATAAGTGTGGGTTTTCTCTACACAAAAGAATCTCTCGAAGGACGGCTAACTATGATCAACATTGTGGGCCAACTACAAAACATTAGAGAGACTTTTTTGGGAACTATGGGCATTTTAAAATTCCAATCAAATATAACAGATTTGCTATGCAGTACAAGCATGGCTCACAACAACATTGGTGAAGGCCAAAGTTTCTCCCACTGATCCTCAGTGTCACTAAGGTGTCCTTCTACAAGCTTACTCTCAGAGTCACTAGAACTAGAACCATTTTATTCTTCTTGTTATTCTATTTCTAGTTCATGATTTTCTTTCTCTACCCCCTGAAAGGGTGGATTATTATAATACAATGTTCTCCTTGGTACAAGGAATTGTATTTGTTTAGGAGGGTGTCCTAGAATTGTTCCGGATCTACGCAAAGGTTGATCGGCCATGGTGGCTCGTAAAAGAAACAAAGGAGGAAGTCTACAAAATTAAGAAATAAAACAAATAGTACACACTAGAAAGTTCCTACAAATATTTGCACAAGAATAAATACTCTTCTATTGACAAGCACTTCGATGTTTAGGACTAAATACTATCCAATAAAGTGCCGCAATTAGGGGTATTCTGTAGGTCAGCCTAGGATAATTAGGGCCCAAGTCCAACCAGCGAAGATTGAGAGACATGTACCCTAATCTTTAATGCATCGATCACTATATCAGGAGCAAGCACTTTCCTTCTGCAAATACCCTCCCAAGGAGTCGAGACGAAGATTCTATGTTTGTCTTAGTTCTGCAATATATTCACCTTATAGCAACCTACAAGGAGCGTAGGAAAGGTAACTAGTGTTACCACTTCACGTTAGGTAGTCAGGTGGGATGATCATTGGAAAGGGATTATGCGAATGGGAAGGGAACATAGGAAACAATTCCTAGACCTAAAGATATCAGTGAGTAGTGGTGTCACCCCAAGGACTTCCCACACTTGAAAAACTCCCAGACACACATAGGCACACTAATCTAAGCAACAGGGGACAATTTTCCCACTTGGACTAGCTTTACCTACCGCTTGATTCCTGTTTGGGAGGTGCTTTCCCAACAATTTCTTAATGCTACTAATGGATTTAGTTCTATTTAATAGTACAAATTCTCCAATATTATGTGGTCTTGGAGGATTTTACTCACAACTCCTATATCCAAGGTCCTAAGCCCTAGAATAATAGGTGATCTTGTACAAAAGAAAACTTCCTAGTCTTTTCCAATTGCTTCTTTCTTATTCACCAATGTGATTTGAAGAATGCTCAGAAACAAGAAAACTAATTCAAGTAAAGATTTTCAAATGCAAATGTATTCATTTACACTCTTTGAAAATGAAAAATGAAGCACTCTTTAAGTGCAACTAAATATTTTCAAACGCAAATGCATTTGTTGACACTCTTTAAAATGAAATATGAAGCACTTTTTCACCAAGACAATGAAATTTTCATTTTCAAATGTTCTTTTGATGCAAATGCATACTCAATATTTTAATGCGGATGCAATTCACACAAACCAAATGCAAATTTTGTAATGATTCAACTTTTTACTTTTCTTAATGAATTAAAATGAACCATTTGAAGAACAATTATACTAATACAAGCAATATAAACAATATCTGATATCCCTATACATTCAAATGAAAGCAACTTCAAACACAAGACTCTTCAACCATTCAAATTTGTCAAGTTCGAGGAGAAACAAAGAAAGTACCCGTTTTTAGACTCAAACAATAAATCTAATTTAGTAGGCGACAATGTTTGGTTAATCCTAATTTTTGCATCCAGATAGTGCAATTAGAGACATAAACAATAGGATTATGCTCTCATCTTTCACTTTCAAGGTCTACCAAATGCAAAAAAAACGAAATGAAAATGAAACACAAACACTTTTAATACTTTTCACTTTATTTTGACTCAAGATTCAAGTTAAAACTAATAAAATGCCACCCATACTTTTTCTAAGGGGCCACAGAGAATCCCAACACGCTAAAAACTTTCAGACACACTAAAAAAATCCTATAGTTTAAAGAAAAATGTGAAAAATCCTCACTTTTTAGGGAATTCACACATGTGCATTAAGTTACCCATGAATGATTCACACATGTGCTTAAGAATAGACGTGAATTAACAAAGAATTCACATCTATAAGTGCTACAGGGCACGAATAACTCTTGAGAGGTTTGAAAAAAAAGAATCAGAACTCAAAAAAATCAATAGACAAGGGTTTCTATAGGTATCTGAGTTATGTTCACACTTGAAAGAGAATCAATCACCTAAACAAACAAGAGGAAATGGCCAAAAATATCCCCACAACAGATGGATATCCCCAGTGGAGACGCCATTTCAGTTGTTAAGGAAAAACTTATATTACTGGGGCTATGTCACCAATGTACTTGGTTAAACAAGACTGAAATCTAAGGGTTTATTTGCAAGCAAATCAAACTCCTAATTCCAAGATAACATCAAGCAAATCTATACTAAAGGATAAAGGGTAAGAACTTTGTGTATCCTTTTATGAAGGTTGATCCTAGCCACTCCCTTATTTCCTCCATGTTTGCTCCTTGATATCAATCCAAAGACCTACAACACAAACCAAATACTTTTCTCAAACTAATTTGGAAACAATAAAAGTATTATTGAAATAAAAACATGACATGAATATGAAACGAGTAAATCAAAATACAATAATTTCGTATGCCAACTTTCACACAATGAAACACTCAAAATGTGGGGAAGGGAAAGATGTCCAATCTTTATTAAATGGCAGAAATAGTACAAGTCATATCTTCTTTTGTTCAACACCTTATCAAAACTAGAGCTCCGGGTCACTCCTACTCATGTATTCCACAAATCCCACTCCAAATCTCTGAATGCATAAAGGATAGAAACCACTTGAGGGAAATAGTTTCAACACACAAGGATATAAGGATCAATGATAGGAAGGGGAAGGAGAATAAAATGTAAGAAATTCCTCCAGCATAACATTACTATGAAAAGTTCCCCCATTTGGTCCATTCCAACCTTTCTTATAATTGATAAAGGAAGTTAGGAACAATTACCAGATGTTTAGGGAAGTTTTAACTGAGCATGTAGTTCTCGAAACTCCCATAAATCCCTATTTTTTTCAAAACTTATATATTTTTCAAAACATGTGAGGGAATTTGCACCTAATATGAGGGAAAGTAGCGAATTATGCACTTCCAAACAGTGCGAATGAAACTTTTTCTTGCATTTGTGCCCTAACAAAGGACAAAGTGTGAATGATTCACAATCTGCAAGATCATTAGGTGCGGATCTGCTCATTTTAAGGATTACAACTTTTAGGATGTTTGGAAATGGCTGAGGTTTCACTTGAATTTTTAGGGCCATAACAAGAGAGGTCAAATCATAGGCTCTTAAATTCATAGATGTCTTTTTTTGTGAATGAACAATGACACTTGAAGTGTCATCCTTTGAACTATCGTCACAGATGGAGAAGTGTCGATTTGAGCTATAGCAATGCCCTCCTCTACTCAACAAATTCTTTGAGCACCTTCAGATTCTTGCTGATCTAGAGATTCTGCTCACAAATGGATTAGTACATGGGGGTTCTTCCAACACCCAATTTTTTTTTTAAAACTTATTGAAGAAATGAAATGGAGCTAACTACAAAAATGAAACACACTATAAATAAACTCAATAAAATATTTGGCAATTGATCGTATACTCGAAGTGCCACCATGCTACCAGGCTCTTGTTGTCATCAAGTTACCTTTTAACATGGGTTAGGATTATCCTCTTTCATGAATCAATGTTTCGATAAAAATAAATAAATAAGCATACTGTACCAACACGACAAGGTCTTAGAGAAACCCACTAAAGTGGATGCATCGGGCTATTACACCATAGAATTTCTGTAGTGATGTCATCTTTGTGTCTTACCATTTCTCCTCCTTTGAGTTTAAAATGTTGGACCTGCAAAACAACAAAAAAATGCACTTCAGTCCTATCCCTTCAGCACCTCCCTCGCAATTGTGCCAAAATGTCAGTCAACTCATAAGGTAATAGTTTCAATTACATTTATCATCAATTCGAGTTTGTAAACAATGAAAAGTATATGCATAGATAATTTCTAAAGTGCTCCTAGAACTATGAAATCCACCTGGAAATCAACACACAACCATTGACAACCAAATATAAAACAACTTTAATCCTAAGATGTCATTCAAGAGTGATTTCATTCCATTATGAGCTCCTAAGGTAGGAATGCAGGATGATTCATATATTTTCTTGATGATATGTAACACTTTGTGAGTCCCATCTTAATGAAATATATAAATGCTTAGAAAGACATATTTGTAAACTAAATCTAGGAATAACAAGCAACTACAATCATGAATCCCTGAGACCAATACTATCCAACTATAAAATTTGAACATAGAAATATAGGTTAGCATATGTAGCGATCAATACTCTGCAAGTCTCTCTTTTAGATGATACTGATTCATAAATACATGAGGTAAAAATCTATTTAAACCACCACACTAGTTCAAATATCAATCCTATGATTATAAAAAAGGAAACTTATATGAGATCACCATAACAATACGCTAAATGAAACATGTTGAGAAAATAAGCTACAAGAATCATTCATAAAAACAAAGCATATCGTTTCAAGGAGCTATAACACACCCACACATAGAAGTAAACTCATACACGCACATAACATTCTGCAAACAAATCAAACACACTGGGGCGTTGTTTCTGAGAGGAAGGGGGCCGTGCCTTCTCCTATAAACATGCTCGCTACTACTAATTAAAACTCAGAAATGGAATTTAAAGATACATAAGAAAACCAGATTCAATTAATAAAAATGAAAAGAGTACAATATGTTTGAATCTCTGCTCCTCTAATCTCCCCACACTCTTACTTTTCCCTCCATTTATACATTTTGGAGGTAGATCAAACTAATTCATACAAAATGATAATTCTTTAAACTTAGGAAAATCTAAGTCAGGGAGATGACTCAATATCTTATCAAAATCAAATTACATATATGTAAAACATCTGGAATAGAATACATTTTCAAATCTAGGCATTCCACATGGCATTGGGCATTTTTGTAGAATCTGGAAGCACAAGAAATTTGGGAAAATTTCTCCATAACTCTCAAATCGTATCTTATTTTGGAAAACATCATGCTTTATACTCAAATTGGCATGTTCTAAACAAAACCCATGTTTTTGTTTCTCGATATTTGTCTTCACTTGCTCGTAAATCATGACGAAAGTTGGTTGTTTGAGAACTACTTCCAATTTCAACCAAATCATTGACCAAGTGCTTGGAGGTTCACACGTGCAACCTGGGCATGATCTGATGGACACATAACCATCTAGAAACATCCATCTATCATATCTATACACCTATTTCCCCATTAAACACGTGGATGTATGAGGAACTATGATGGTGCTACAGGAACTGGACTATGCTGTAGGAAACCTAGAAGTGACTATTGCAGGATTGCATTGCTGCCGGAACCAAACTTCTCACAACCATAATTAGAAAACCAATCCTAATTCTTTTTAATTCATTAAAAATAAAGGAAATTAATGATAATTATCAACTTTTCACTACATAAGCTTGACAAGGCACATTTATGAAGGATTATGGTGAATATGGTAGTAAATGCGTGAAAAGGTAGGGTAGAATGATCATAAGGTATTATTAAATGGTGGAAAAATAAGACATATTGGTGACCCAACAAAGAGATAGACAATAAAAAAGGTTTGCAACTCTGAAGGATTTGATTCCTCTCAACGCATGGTAGATCAGGAGTTTAGATGGATCTAGGTTGGTTTAGATACAACTAAAGTTTCTTTACTTGAAATATATTTCCAAACTAATAGGAATGTGACCATAAAAAAAACCATTATTTAAGGCTGAGTATTCTATGAAATGAGATATTACCAAGAAGAGATTATACCTATCAGTCCCATGCTTGAAACATTGAGAGAAACCAATCTTTGTTTACGCCAACTGCATATGACACTTGTCCACTCATAGAACAAAACCGGGGAAAATTTTAAAGATCCATAATTTTCTCAAAGTATAGAAGCCTTGGAAAATCTTACTAATTCTTAAATTTGCAACCATAAAATGTTTGGCGACATTTAAAAAAAAATCAAATTTGTAAAGACTTTATATAGTTTTTGGATAATTTTGGCGATTTTAAGAGTAAAAAAAAATATCCCACAAAATTTGGGCGAATCATCTTTGAAGAAAAGGCAAATTGGTGAATCTTTTTTTGGAAAAAGGTCAAAAAATACCAATGGGATAAATTTCACCCCTAAAATTTTCCTTGAAAAAAACATTTGGTTTCCAGGTAGTGGTAATGATTGGAATAGATCATAATAAGTAGTGATTGTAGACCTAAACCTAAGTAGAGTCTCTTGATTAGAAGCATTGTTGAGGCAAGTATGCCAACGATGCCAATTATTTGATAATCAACCAATGGAAAATACAAAGAGACTGACAAAGAGAATGAAATAAGATAAGAATAAAAGCATTCTTCTAATATACAATAAAAGAGAAGGAAAATGACATATTTATTCTCCTCCTCCAAGAGATGGATAATTTCTGAAGTATGACTGTTATACCTAAAATTACCACTTTGAGTGCCATTTCGAGTCTTCATGTCATACCATCATCCTGAACCTAATGGTCGTACCTCCTAGTAAGTGTTGAGATTGTTTCCACCATGTTGGTCCCCTCCCTAGCCTTCTTTAGAGGAAAATCCAACTTCTCATGGTCGAATGCCACCTCATGGGATCCAATTTACCCATATTTTCGTGCCCTGCTAATGGTGCAAGGCGCGAAATTACAACATTTCCGCGCCCTGCATGCCTGCAGGGGCATGAAAAATTACACCTTTTTCGTGCTTTGCTTAGTTTTGAGGGCGTGAAAATCCCTCAACCACCTTATCACTTAGATATTGGATGTTGGATTCGAAGGAGATATTTTTGGGATGGAGGTTCCTCTCGAATCTCACCTCACCCTCCTTCCTTGGTATGATTCACCTCCTTGATCCACCTTCTACTCCCTTAGATCCATTATTCTCTCCTAGTGGTTGGCCTCCCAAATCCTATAAGAAGGAGGCCATCCATGAGCTAAAGGGGGAGAACTTTTGGAGGCATCAAACCTATGGTCTTAGGATATTTGTAGAGATAGCAAGAGGAAAAGCTTGGAAGTGGAAGTTGTTGCTTGGACATCAAGGGTAACTTTGTAATAGTCTTCTTAGCTCTCATTAATACAAACTTGGCTTATTCTCCCATATTGTGTTTCTTAATTTAGTTAGATGCATGATATGTTTTTGTATAAATTAGATCTTAACCACTACATCTAGTGCTTGGAGGTGTTGTTTCTTGTCTTGTTCAAACAGGTTCAACCCTTGGAGATCAAGTGTGAAGTTGGAGCTAAGACAACTGACGAATTTGAGGTCAGTTTCAAATTTCCTTCCCCTCTTAGTGTTAAAAAGCTTATGTATTGTGTTATATCTAGGAGAGTAAACAACCACTTGTTTCACTTTTGTCTTAGATTAAGCTTGTTTAAACTTAGTTTAATCTCCGAGTAGATTTACCTATCCGTAGGACGAATTTGCTAGAAAATAAATTGGCGACTCCACTGGGGAATCCTAGGTTTCATTTTTCCATCAAATATTCAAGATTTGATCTCTTATCTATGTTATTTATCAGTTTTTGACCTTTACTTACCATTTTGATCCTCATCATCAAGTTCTTTGGGTCGGAAAACTTAAGAAATACGCAATTTGCTTCTCATACCTTCGCCCTTATCTCCCTATAGTGAATTTTCGCGCCCCTCCTGTATACCATAGAGCGAAATTTTTTGAATTTTTGCACCTCTGCAGTGTTCTAGAGAGCGAAAATCTCCTAATTTCGTGCCTAGGTGGTCTTTCAGGGAGCGGAAATTCCCTGTGTTTCACACTGAAACTTAGTTTTTGCTTGGTTGATGTTTGTCTTCAGATTTTGGCTTGATTTTAGCTCTTTAATCCTGATCAAATCTGTGTGATCCCAGTTTGATTTTTACATTTTTGGATTTTCTTTTGGACCCCTGCTTGGATTGTAGAGTGAAGTTGTAGAAGTTGTTGGTGAATTGGAAACTAGAAGACTGTCATAGTCATTTATACCATTCTCATCACCTTCTTCAACCTTTGTACTTGTTCTGATAACTCACTATGCTCCTGATCTACAAGTCTAAGAAGTTTGGCTTAGTTTACTTGATTATGTATTCATGGTTTGGATTTTTGAGTTAAAGTGACAAGAGTAATTTTTTTTTTTTTACTTGGATTCTTTGTTTTTACATTGCAAAAGTGATCATTTTGTTTGATTCAATATAATTCTTATACACTCATTTGCATCCTTGAAAGAATTTTCTTGGAAATTTCATTGCTCGGTAAAGAGTCTTTGCATTTTTTAATTCTTCAAATTGGCTTAGAAACTTTTCAAGATTTATTTTTCCTCTTCACTTAATGATTAATATATTTTTTGCATTTATAGAACACTTTTTCCATTTACTTGTCATCTTTAAGCTCATTTGAAGTAGAAAAGAAAACAAAAATTTGGGTTTCAATTTGTTTTTGGATACATTTTTGTGAACGAGTATTTCATATTTTGACTTGGCATATAAAATTGAAAAGAAAAGACAAAAGTGAGTATTTTTCTTTTTTCATAAAGTTGCATTGTGTGTCTCTCTCTTTTGGGAATAAAAAAGGAACTCTCCTTCTCGTAGCTAGATATTCATTGAAAGGAATATTTGCATTGATTCATCCATATATGCATGCTTTGAGTCAAGTCTTAACACCATCAAGTTGCACTTCTGCTACCTTTTGAGTAAAACAACAAACCCTTAAAATTCATACCCTAACTAAACACACATTAACCTCATTTGAGGACATAAAAGAATTGTGTAGTTAGGTAGGACATCGGGGAAAGGAATCCAAATAATTCCCCCCTATCATTTTACAATTGAGACATAGTTGTTTTCCTTTAGGGTGCTCAAATATTCTTGTATTGTTTGACACTGTTATACACCAATTTGTTGGGGGGCCTCCCATTCTACGGGGGTAAGGAGCGAGGACTGGTTCCGGATGGACTTTGTGGAATATCGCACTCCACTTAGCGCCTAAGGACATCAATCCATTGTCTTCCTTGATTTTTCGGCTTCCATACTGGTTGTACAAGGGCCAAAAGGAAGAAGCTCCAGTAAACCTTCCCAGACATGTCATGAACGAGGTATCTTAGTGACCTTCCTTCTAGGTATCTTTTACTCGAGGTCCCTTTCAGTAGAGGGATATCCCATCATCTTTATTGGTATCTCACTTCATATTGTCCAACTTGGATTTCATCACCTTGCAAAGGATATGATCTATTAAGGTATCCAGATCTTAGATGGGAGGATTATTTGCTCTTATACCTTGTAGAGAGTCTTTTATTTTTTAGTGTTGTTTGTTGGATTTATGGCCTCTTTGTTGTAGCTCGCTTACTGTGACATCGGTCTCAGTAAATGTTTTTGACCTTGATTTTGGCATGTGCGCATCTTCTTTCTTATATATCCCCTTCTACACGCTCAGTTTCTTGAGGGTTTTTGAGTTCTTTTTAGTGAGACTCTTCCCATATCATTCAATCTTGTTCCATGGAGAATCAAAGAAACGAAGACAACAAGGGATGATCCCTTAACCATTTGTACCTAGGTCCAATCGCCCACCACCTTCATGCATTCCCACTCCCTCGGCTAGCCGACCAACCAGTCGAGGTACTGTCCCAGAATCATCTAGTGTGACA
Organism: Larix kaempferi; assembly: GCA_027924585.1. Classification (NCBI taxonomy): domain Eukaryota; kingdom Viridiplantae; phylum Streptophyta; class Pinopsida; order Pinales; family Pinaceae; genus Larix; species Larix kaempferi. The sequence goes on from BSBM01000136.1 coordinate 11,884,596, forward strand.
ACACCCACTACTACGACATTACCAACTTCCACACTTCCATATATTAGTGTAGCCACCACATGTTAGTGCATCAACCGAAGTTCATGTAACATCTGGGCCTACCATCGTCTCATAACATCTTGTCACAGCACAAGATGACGTTCCACCGGAAGCTATCATTGCTCTGTAAACTAGCATAGCTCCGGAAATGCCATCTTAAAATGATCTCCCAGAAGGATATATTGAGATTATTGAGGAATCCGACCCTTTTCCTTCCACAACAATCCACCTAGCTGATAATATATTTCAAACTTTAGTGCAAGTGGCTACCTCACCTACCATTCATAATACCTCTTTTATGCCCAACTACGAATATGGATCTTCTAGTAACAGAATATTCATAACGACTTCTCTCAATCTTCCTACGGGCCATGAAATCATGGCATGCATACGAGCAGAACTTGTTAGTCTAACCCAAGAATGCGCGACCATGGACAGATTTATACGTGAATCTGCACAAAGTATGGCTTCAAACTTGGCACCTTCATCCACTTCTAAAGTGGTGAACCCTCGTGACTAACGATTCCCCCAAAACACTTCTCCTGATTCTACCTATGGAATTTCATTTGTAGGCCGATCCGCTCCCATAGATTGGATCTATTCCGAACCTCCACCCGATGATTCAAAGACGGGAAAAAATTTTGATCTATCTTCCTCATTATGGAACACAACTTTGGGACAAGCCCTTAATGATTTCTGCACTTTCCAGTACCTATGCAAATAACACCAGAAACTTCCCCTCAACCTTCTTCAATTATTTTACCAAGTGAAATTCTTGGGTACTCTGTAGGGGATATTTCTCATCAGGGGATAAATTCTAATGTCCCTCAGTTTCCTGTATCATCTGGAACTCATGCGCACCCATCTTCACAAGTCCATACTAGTAGTGAAAACAGACAACCCGCACAATCAATCTCTTCCATTATTCCCATTGGAAGGCCATCTATTCCCACTGTTAGAATGCCTTTTGTGCCTGAAAGTCAATCTTCATCCACAATTTACACTATTTCCGAAGGACAACCTTTTATTGGTACCCCAAGTGGAAACAGTAATCAACCTCCTCCGTCTGGACCATCTGCTTCATGGGGAAAACAAACCCCACGTATTGGAGGACAACATTTTATTGGAATCCCAAGTGAAACCAATAACCAACCTCCTCCATTAGGACCAACCGCTTCATGGGGACCACAAATCCCACCTACAGGAGGACAACCTTCATTTGGTACCCAGAACCCTATTGGGGGGCACACGAACCAATATAAATCTATTTACCCCCCTAACCCTAATTTGATTCCTGGGCTACCTTATCCCGGCGTCTCAATGTCTCAAATAATCAATGGATCCCTCCTCAAACCTTGCCCCTTAATCAAGGCGAAACAAACAATCCTTGGGATCCACCTCTTCATACGCCTCCTCCTACTCAAGGTACGGTTAATCCTCCCAATCAAGGATTTGTGAACCATACATGGGTCCCACCGCCCCCTGTATTCACCCCATTCAATCCCACCCAATAGTACTTTCAACAACCGGTGTACAATTCAATTATGAATCAATTGATCAATCCTATGATTCCTAACCAACCACCGGTTAACCCTATAGTCCCCAACACACAGAACTTCCAATAGTATCCCGCGGGCAATACGTATGGGTATCATATGCCACAATTCGCAGTGCAGGGTCCGACAGGAGTCGCAACACCCCATCAATATTATTCATACCCGCAACCGAATAGACAACTTTCATTCTTGGCAACATTGTATTTTCCCAATTTGTCAAGATTGATCAACGATCCCATTTGGCATGAACCACATTGGCCACCTATCCCTGCTAAGTTACCATCGGATATGACAAAATTCGATGCCAAACCCGGGGAAGACCCCAAAAATCATGTTATGACATTCCATCTTTGGTTTTCTTTGAACTCATTGGTGTATGATTCCATACGATTGAGGCTCTTCCAATGTACTCTTACCGGGACGGAAGCTAAATGGTATATTGAGTTTCCACAATACTCTTTCTGCGACTTCAACTCCCTTGCCATGCAGTTTTTGACACATTTCCAACTTCCTATTCACTATGAAACTGGCACAGGCCTATTGACTTCGTTACCTCAATCTACTTCCACTCATATCTCATATCACATTCATGAGTGGAGGAGACGCCGAAGATTAATTAAGGCTCCTATCCCAGACCAATTATTAGCTGATTGGTTCACTAAGTCATTATTGCCACCTATTGCTAGGGATGTTGCGATGGGCGGGGCTGTTACAGAAGAGAAGGCGATTAGCTGTGCTCAGTATCTGGACTTGGTGTACTCCCAATCCGAAACTCTATATGAACTGATCCGTTACGCCCCCCGCCCCACTAGCGATCCATCCAGGCCCTCTACTGAACCTCCTATCGATGGCATAGTTGGTTCCGTGAAGGCCCAGCCTGCAGCAAAATCTAGTGGACAAAAAAATACTTTGTCAGTAAAAATATATGATAATATTTACAACATTAAATTATCGATCGAGGAATCGTAGAATTAAAGGTGCAAGCACTGTGTGTGCAGGATTGAAACTTAGACTATCCTAATCTAACCTAACCTAATGCCGACAAACAAGCTCAATCAAAACATATAAATGGAGATATATCAACACCTATGGAAGAAGCCCATTATGTAGAGGCCATATCTTACGAGTTAGGCCTTAAATATAACCATTGGTAGTTAAGGATATACAAAATCTAATCCAATATTTAGTGCAATCTAACAAAGAAATCAAAACTAATGCAAGAACATCAAATGTGGTAAATCAAACTAAGTTGAAGAATGCAAATTAAACTAAAGCAAGAATAAAAGCAAATTAAAGTGAGTCTACAACTAAATCTTCCTAATCTCATAATTCATTCAACACATATTAAAGAATTTACAAAGTATACATATTTACAAAATATTAAAAAATTAAGACATATATACATAACTGATTTTCAAATTATAAAGACGATTATTTTATTAATAGGAAATCACATACATATAAACAAGAGCCACGAGGTGGCAATGTCCTGCCTCATTGTAAATTAGTTTTTTGAAATTTACAAGAGACAAAAATTTGTGGCTAAAATGGATGAGGTTGTATGTAATTGAGAATAGAATCATGAAAGATTGAGTGTGGACATCATAGTTTATCAGCAACAATTAAGACACTGGGACATAGGACAAGAAGCTATGTAGTGTAGGACCATCTCGCGCAAGCCAATTAAATAATAAATTTGTCTTTGTCTCAGGATCGAAGCTTGCATATCCAAGCTTGCATTAACGAGAAGCTCAACTTATTGAGTTGCTTGCTAGTGGGCATACATATATCCTATTGGGAGTCCCCCATCGAGGGATATAATATGTTGTGAATTGTGTCATAATGCATTGTCAGGTAATTCAACATATGTCTTACTCAACGCACTCCGGAGGATATGTTCGGTCCTCGAACAGGATGGGTGTGACTGCCTCTTAAACCTTTAGAGCCAAGATGGATTGTTAACCTTCTATTGAACCTTTAGAGTTCGGATGGGATAGGCCAAAGCCAAGGATGGAAAGGCAGTGTAGGAAGGTGCAGTTGAAGCGTCTAGATCCGTTCATCAAAGATCTCGTTCTATAGACATATATACATATTCAATGCGAGTAGATACATGATAAAAGCCCGTGACATGCCTTTTAACCTCAAACAAATCTAATCTAAGTTATCTCATGAAACTTTGATAATTGGATTTTAACCTCTAAACTATGATTATATGACTTCATAACAAGTGCAAAAAAACAACTATTTCAACAATTGTTTCCAAGATAGGTTTTGTATCGAAAATGGGTTATTCAATACATAAGTTTTTGTCTATAAGGCATTGATGTTCAATCGGTTTGGTTCGTGCCACATATCAACTTTGGTTAATGATTAATTTGAGGATTTGGAAGGGTTTAACTATAATTTTTTATTTGTTTAATAAAAATGGAAATCTATGCAAAGTTTTCTTTTTACTTTGGTTGGTGCCACATATATCAAGTTTGGTTAATGATTAATTTGAGGATTTGGAAGAATTTAACTATAATTTTTTATTTGTTTAATAAAAATGGAAATCTATGTAAAGTTGATTTTTTACGAGTAGGTAAATTTGTGTAAAAAATTATTATTTTGATCATTCTCAAATTATTAGTTTAAACAATAGATAAATTACATTATTTTTCTATTTTCAAAATTGATAAAAATTATTAAAATTCAAAATATAAATGATTGAAATTGCATAATCTAAATATATAACAAAACACAACAAAAGTATTGAAAACACTTTTACATTTAAAAATAGATTTTGAATAAAAATGATTAAAATTCAAAATAAAAATGATTGAAATGGCATAATCTAAATAGATAACAAAACACAACAAAAGTATTGAAAACACTTTTACATTTAAAAATAGATTTTGAATAATATAAATTTACAAAACTGTTTAAAATTGATAATTGTTGAATTCAAAATATAAATTATTGAGATTGTTAAATCCAAATATAGTAAAGATATTCCAAAAACAACAAAAATATCAAAAAAATCTACACAATTAAAAAAAATCTAAATAATAAAAAATTATAAAACCTAAACAGATTCACGACATCAAAAAAATATATACAATTAAAAAAAATTCTAAACTAGTATAGGAAATTGCATTTCTGGAGCAATACCACCACCACCGTCAATAAACCCATTGTAAATTTAATTCCTTTACAGAAGCCATGGTTTTTTTTGTTACTCTCGCATGAGTAGTAGTAACAATGTAGGGTACTATTTAAAAATAACCCAATGTAAATTGCACTCCTTTATAGATGCCCTAGTTTTCTCTTTTTTACTCCCATAGCAAGCTAAGTAAGAAAAATGAGTAATAGTAAAAACCTATCTTGCTATTTAAAATAACAATAACAAAATTAAAATAATAAAAATAACAATAATATTATCCCAAAATCGATAATGAATTAAAATTTTAAACATTCATAGAAGAGTGAATGATTATTAATGGGTGATAACTATAATATTCATCTTAACAAGGTAATTATGTTCATTGTCAGGTCATAACCTATATAAGAGTAAAAGAAAAATGAAAAGTTATTATTCACAGTGGTGTGTCATAGACCCAGAAAATACCAAAAAATTATTAGGAGCAAACCTAAAATTATAAATTTTACTTGGAATGCGAAAGATTAAACTTCCTTGCAAAGCTGGAGAAGGCACAAGGTACATATTTAGTTGAAAATTAAAGGAAATCAAGACTAAGATTAAATGAGGAAACTAAAGGAAAATTAAGAGACTCAAAGAATAATACCCTAGCCATAAACTAATAATGCAAATAGATAATGAACTAGTAATCTTGTTCCCCAATACAATTATAAATTTCACAAAAGAGTTATGAAATATCTCAAAGCTCGATATGATGGTGTCCCTCACTCGTGTAGTCATTTATTTTCATGGTTTTGTTTTCCTCCCTTCTCGGACTAGTTGCTTTGCTCTATGAGGCTATAACACTCCCACTTTGTATTACAATGATGGTACTCTTTAGTCCGATTGATCTACTTTTGTGTTCATTTGTTGGACATAATAAAACTACCTTACTAGAATCAATTAGTCCAATTGCAAGATCACAGAGGCCCATAGACATCAACTATAACCCCAAACTTTATAAGTAAAATACTGCAAAGTTAGCTACAATACAGCTTGAAAATCAAAACGCTAGGTTGTGGTGTAATCAAACATCACTAGACAAGGTTGCAACACATGAGAAATCACAAGATGATCTTGTAGGACATGCAGGAACATAAGACAAGCTTGCAATACATAAAAGATCGCAAGGCAAGGCAGCAAGCCAACATGGATTCATAGGGCCATGATTATGGATACCTAAAACTCATGCAACCCATGCAGAAAAAGATGTCCGCAAGACATGTTGTGGAAGAGAACCCCTACAACCCATTTTGTGGGGGTAAAGCAAAGAAGAATAAACATGTTGTAGGAAATGGAAGACTCAACTAGAGAATAGGAAAAGGCCACACTTGTAGAAAAGAAACCAAATGGAAATGTTGTTTGAGCTTCCAACTTCCATGACCATTGGAGCAACATTGATGCCATCATTGCAAACCATTTAAATCAAATTCCATACAGTAGAACCCAACTTCAGGTAAGTGTTACTAAAAACAATAGTTGGTTCTTTCATTAATTGGACATAGATGACAAAATTTCATGATTAAGATTTGATCTAGATGGAAAGCCATATAAGCACATGACAATTCTCTTTTCACATTGACATTGATTATAAATGAAATGAATATATATATATATGGCAAGTTGCCAACAAAAATGAAATGTCGTCATAACAGTGTGGACAATATGATTTTCGACGGTTAATCCTAATTATGATATGCATGAATTTATCTTATTAAAGTAATATGTAAACATTTCCTAATGCCTCTTCGAAAAAGGTCCAATTCACATTGAGTATCAATGACGATAGAAGAAAACCCTTATACATTCAGCGAAAATCAAATTTCCTTACCCAATATTCAAAGCAAGAAATTTGTCAGCTGAGGACACAGAATCACTATCAAAAGTTGAGCGAGATTGGATTGCTATCTTTGTAGCCTTATTATAGTCATCTTCTAGTGAAGCAAGTGGATTATGGTCACAACAAAAGCAGTGCCATTGTAAGTTAGTCATTTCCTTCATTTTCCTTTCTCCAAAATTTCATGTTATGTACTTGTCACAAAACATTTTTTTCATATAAGTCACAACATATTAAAAAACCTCCTTTCCCACAGCAACCGCAAAAAGATTCTGAACCATCAAGATCCTACATACCAAGTCAAAAAATCAACATCAAGAATTTGAAGATAGAAGGCATCTTTAGATCAAAGTAAATTATCAAACAATCTTACATTCTCAAATGAGGCACTCTCGTAACAATATTTGCACTTTACATATTATAACACCAAGCAATGGATGTTGAAGCACTCTGGATGCTTTAAGTAATCTGCCACATGCTGTGCACTGAAGTCTCTGGGACCCTTATATGTACCTATTCCTATAGAAAATAAAAAATCCATGAAACCCCATAAATATTCATTCGAATTCATAAATATTAAAGTAAAAAATTAATTAAAAACAAACTTCTTTTTAGAAAATAAAAATCCACGAAACCCCATAAATATTTATTCGAATCAATAAATATTAAAGTAAAAAATGAATAGCACGCGATGGAACTTGAAATATTAAATTAGTGTGCCCATCTAATCCACACGATTTCTTACAAACCAAATCGTGCAATGAATTAACTCTTCACGAGGTTAGTCACATGATCCGGCTGACCACTCAAAGCAAAACGCATTAAAGTAAGGCAGTTCGATGGGAATTATCTCACGCGCAAAAGATAATTGTACAATCTCAAACATTACTGCCGCCCAAAGATATTGGCTTGTGGTTTGTGAAATCGCCGGTTACCGTCATGGCACGGCGCCCTGTATCTCGAGGTTGATCAGGTAAACAAAGCTGGACAGTGAATTGGTTCGCATATAATCCTTGGTTCTTTACACAAAGCAATCTTTGCCTTAAATGAATATCGAATTTGGACAATTACTCATATTTTTATCATTAACTATATTTTTATCTTTTAAAAAAAATATAACTATTTTTTTGTTTGAGAAAAACAATATCGAATTTGATTTAATTTCAAATATTTCAATCTTTGCCTTTAATGAATATCGAATTTGCTTTAATTTCACATATTCCAATCTAAAACATTAATTAAGATAGGATCCACATAACATGATCGAAGTACTCCGTTTTCAGAGGGTCTGAGGTCTCCATTAATACCATCTATTAATGCTTCACTTCAATACTCATTTCACTGATCTTTTAAATATCGGACTCGTCCTTTTTATCTCGATATCTAGCTTCCCGCCAACAACGAAATAATCCAGGCCTGCTGGGTGGCAAGCTCGAGAATTACTTGCTTTTAGGTGACGGGACTTGGAGCCTGCATGACTATCCTCTGCCCAAGACCTGTAACATGTACAGGGTTTACGTAAGCCGGCCGCCCCCTCCTGGGAACCAGATTGCAAGGAATATGTCATCCTTTACTTGCCAATTAAAATTTAGATAATAAGTTTTTAAAGTTTTGAATTAATAAAATAAATTTTCAAACATTAGAAAACTTTGTATTTTGCTAAATATTAAACTTCAGTACAGACAGATTAATATAGACTTCGCGATTCATATATATCCTGCTACGTAGGACATAACAAATTACAAACTAAATATAAATTACCACTCATAAGTACCTTCCAAAAACTCAATGACTTTCTTTTTAAAGAATGTTAAAGGTCTTTATATATGGTAAAGGATATACATATTAAAAACTCAGCCAAAGTCACCATCCAACTATTTATGAAGTTAATGACAACGTTTCAACGTTTCAAGTAGTGATATGAGGATTATAGTTTATAAATATGGCATTTCATTAACTTTGAAATAAAAGCCAGATACATATATGGTCTTTTGTGACGGTGCTCATTATTTTTCGTTTGAAGCAAAAATCCCGGAAGTCTTTCTTCATTAATTGGGATTCCGTTCTAAATATGGATTGAAATGATTGGATTTGAATTATTGACGTTTTTCATAGAAAAGGAGTATGACAAAGTTATACAATAATATGATTATGTACAAGAACACAACCAATGAAATATAGAACGTATGAACAAAATTTAATAGACTGTAGGTAGGTTAATGCAAACTCAATTTAACAATTATAACTACATATGTGTTGAATGTGTATTCTATGTGTTCTTCAAACTGAATTCATAAATCTAATCTAAATTGTAGCTTATGTAAACTACAAATGCAAATCCAAAATGAAAAGGGTGCAGAAAATTTCACAAATTGATAAGTACAGGAAACATGTGCAAGTACAGAAATTAAATTGGAACAAGATTAGCCAAATCTAACATAATATACCTCTTAAAAAATGAAACAACATAAATGTTACCATGACCTATGATGCATTGCAATATGAGCTGGGTGGCCTCCTAACCCAGGAATGCATTCTCAATTCACAATATCTCAGATCATACGAAGGAAGAAAAATTTTGTAACTACATCAACATGTATTAACAAAATGAGAAATACAGAAGTCTACCTCAATGTAGAGCTATTTCCTATCTATTGACCAATATCTTGATCCAAAACTTGATTTATACATGTCAATCTCCTGAGGAGAAGATAGAAAACAAATCCCCAGAACTCTGGATCATTCAACAAATTATTTATTTTACAAAACCGTCTGCAACCCTAATTCTCGAAAAATTATGTTGGTTCGGGCACGTTTTTCTCCATATTTGTTAATAAATTCCCAAAAATGTCCTTGGTTAGAGGTAAATGACCATATTTGGGAAGTGGGTTTCGAACGGTTTCACCAGATTCGTCATGGATTGCTTAGAAATGAAACCCGAAATCAGGTTCTTGGATTAATGACGAGAGTGCCGGATTGACTACCAGACGATTGTTGAAATCTCAGAAATCAATTAAATTCCCAAAATAGTTTGAAGTTGTTGCTTGTTAGCTGACTAGATTCCTGGAATTGTAAATTGTTGGATTTATTCCTTCCTCCTCCAGTAAATTCATTCATCTTTTGTTATCTTCTCTTTATTAACCCCGCACATAAAAAATAATATTACAAATAGAAAAGAAAATAAGTAGAAGAACAATTACCAAGAAATAAGATCACTAAAAGAAGTAACAAGAAATTTCCCAATCGCTAGGTAAATGTTAAGTTTTCATCAAATCTCTCCCGGTTTCTCTTTCATTAAGTGGCGACATTGCTTGCACCTTCTTTTGTGAAAATTGAACTATTTCCACAATACGTTGGTGATATATCAATTATTCCCTTCCCATATAATGTAATGTGATAATAATCCCAATAGAATAATGGCTCCATGAATTGTGTGTTGGACTAATAATATATATAATGATTTGATGCATTCATTAGTGTTTGGACACAAGGCTTATTTGGAGTAGTACCAGAACAAGTGCTGGATTGAGTAGTGGAATGGGTACCAACACCTCAATCTCTTTGATATTAATCCAAAATGTGGAAACATATCACCAAATGCAAGAAATTACCAAAAATATGTTATGAATTCATGTCATTTACTTTCTTTGCTTTTAAATAACAATTTAGAATAAAAGATGAGCATTAGAAAGTGAACGTAATGATTTATGGCTAAATATGATATCAAAATGGTGAAATATAGCGGGGAAAAGAGACAATTTGAAATCCCATCATCCCCCAAGACTGAAGATAGGGCGCATCCTTGGGCCATCAATAAATTAGAACTGGATTTTCATTCATTTCAACAACCCGTATTGTTAACAACAATCATCGGGAAAACTAAGGCAACATTATTTATTCAAAGAAAATCTAGAACTTAGGAAAAAGATGTATTAATGCTATGATATGAGAATGACCAAAACAACACCATGCTAATTCAGATTGCTTAATACATACAATTTCATCATGTTATGATAGGGGATTTTCCTCATGTCCCTAAATAGAAAACATGAGGGTATAGATGGTCCATAAAGCCCATGGAAAACCAGTCATCCCTTTTCATTTTTCAAAGGCTTACTGTCATCCAAGTAATATGGATAAATTTCACAATGGAGTTCATAAAAATTCTACAATTATGGGTTCCACTTCTAGGATAGTGACATCCTATATATAGTATGAATTAGACGATAGGGTCTTAAGATCATCTTATGGACATTCTCAAATGGCATTTAAATTAATGATTGGCTTAACCATGTATATATGCACTCAGGTTCTTTATTTGATTAAACTGTGTGCATAATAATGTAATTATGATGACTCTTTTACCCGGCATAGCCCCGCTGCCAGCGAGCTTGTTCAATACCCCAACGTGTTTACCTTGGTACCATACAAGCATGGCCCCGCTGCCAGTGAGCTTGTTCAGTACCCCAACGAGTTTGCTTGTATTTTCCAAACTTCCTTATTTATGATTCTACTCGGCATGGACCCGCTGCCAGCAGGCCTGTTCAATACCCTGACAGGTTTTCCTTGTAAATTTATAATAATTTCAAAAGATATTAAAGTATGCGGAAGCCGGTTGGTACTAGAGTATATTAATTCTGCTAAACACATAACTCAAATTTAAATTTAACCCATCTATAACATTATTTATAATAGCCCAAAATTATAGTTTATGTTAAAAGAGAATGACCTAAAGTTGTTCTCTAGTCCCTAAGTCTATCTTCTTCATATAAGTTTTAGTAGTGTTCCTCCACAAGTAGAAATGTCACTTACTCTCCTGCTACTATTTGATAAAGATACTTAGATAACAAGCTTTGATAATGAATCTAGGATGTACAAGTTACCTATAGGTATCACTATGTAGGCCTTAAAGTTTAAGTAAATTTCCATAGTGTTAAAGATTGGTCTTCTTGCAACTGTTTGTATTAATGGTCAGAAACATGCATGTATTAAAATGAACAAATATTTCAAGTTTGTTTTGGATAAATTATTAATACTGTCTTCATCTTAGTTCTTTTATTTAAAAAAAGAAAAAAGAAAAAGTGAAGTTGCATGAAACTTAAAGCTAACTAACCACATGCAACTATTTATTTATATACATATTTCCCTACTTTACCTGAAAGAAAGAAAATTATTCATTCAAGTGTAAGAATGTTTCCAATGTAACCATGTGCGAAGCAAAGTAAGGAACTTACCCATATCCACATATGAAACAATCACCTCAGTGATTACCTGGATATGAAGAACTAACCAATGTACTTGTTTTGGTAGCAGAAGGTGTTGAAGGAGATAATGATATTGTGGCTTGGTTGCCTCTTGGAACCAAATTCCAATATAATTTTTATGTGTATCCTCCTCTTCTGAATAATTGATTTCTGTAGCACATGAAGGATCTGTTGATATGCATGTTGAGAACTCCTCTATCTCAGGTCTGAATGGTCGCTCTTTATCAGATGTATTCCCTAATTTTGCAGCTTCCTCTGCATATTGGAAAGGAGAATCTTGTTGTAGCTCACGAGACTTTGATTCTTGTAGCTCATGGGAGGTAGAGAATTTCTTGACTACTATCAAGATCCGTTCTTCCTGAAAAGAAGAAATCCCTACTGCTGCTAATATTTGAGAGAGTTCTGCAGTCTCCCATCTTGGATCAATTCATCTCTTCCCTCTATTGATTCCCTTTCACAGATTTTCCCCTCAGACAAGTCTATTCTGGAGATCATGAGCATTGATGAACCACCTTGGAAAGATCATCATCATCGGTCATCCTTTCCTACCCAGTAGACACCAACAACAAATCCACCGTTTCATCGGATATTGTCCAAACATCTCAGATTCCCATCCTTACGCATGATGTGTTTTCCGAGGGAAATCTAGCGAACATCATGGAAAATTTTCCAATTGACATATCCGTGAAACCTGGTATCGTGGAACATATCCATTCAGGAAACACCTGTACACCTACTAATGTGGAATTTTATACTGCCTTGTTTAGAGAGTTCCGCGATGTTTTTGCCCGGAGTTATGAATAAATGTCGGGGATTGACTCCTCTATAGTGGTCCATGAAATTCAAGTTTATCCCGGTGCCCGACCTATTTGGTAGAAATTTCGACCCGATCATCCCCGCAAAACTGCAACAATTAAGGAAAAAGTTGAAAAACTCCTTCGTGTTGGTTTTATCTATCCTGTCCCATTGACAGATTGGGTATCTAACATCGTTCTTGTAGCTAAGAAACAGGGGACAATTAGATTTTGTGTTGATTATAAGGATTTGAACAAAGCTTGTCCTAAAGACAATATCCAAACCCTTTTATTAACCAAATTATCGATAACTGTGCCGTGAGCGTCGTCTTTTCATTTATGGATGGCTTCTCTGGCTATAATTAGAGTGAGATACTACCATCAGACCAACATAAGACTGTTTTCATCTTCCCATGGGGGACCTTTGCGTATCGCAAGTTACCTTTTGCTCTCAAGAACGCTAGGGCCACTTTTCAACGGGCCATGTCGTATGCATTTCACGATATCAAGCATGTTGTGGAACCTTATCTGGATGACTTACCCGCTCACTCTTCTTCATGAGAAGACCATCCAGATCATTGAGTGCCATATTGTTACAGTGCCACCACTACAACATTCGCTTGAATCCTCACAAATGTGTATTTTGTGTTGAAGTCAGTATATTGTTAAGATTCATAATCTCCAAGGATGGCATTCTCCTTGATCCATTGAAGGTGGAAGATATTTTAGCTTTACCTTCCCCAACCAACATTCGAGAACGCCAAAGTTTGCAAGGGCATGCGAACTTTTTACGCCGCTTTGTCTTCAATTTTTCCGAGATCACTCGGGGCTACATGCAACTTCTCAAGAAGGATGTTCCCTTCATTTGGGATGATGAAGCTCAACAATATTTTGACAATCTGAAAAAATACCTGACTAATGCTCCCGCATTACAACCCCCCAATTACACATGGGACTATATTTATATCTTGCTGCCTCTACTTCCACCATTGGAATGGTATTAGTTCATGAAGACAATAGTGGTCAAGAACATGTGGTCTACTATCTCAGTAAGAGTCTTATTGACTCTGAAACGTGTTACTCACATGTGGAGAAACTGGCTTTCGCAACCGTGTTTGCGGTCCATAGGTTCCGCCATTATATTTTACTCCGCAAAACCACCATTACTGCCAACTTTAATCCAATGTATTATATCCTAACACATCAAGTGCTAGGGGGAAAGTACTCACATTGGATTTTTGTCCTCCAGGAGTTCAATTTGGAGTTTGCGAAAGCAAAATCCAAAAAATCCTTGGTCTTTGTTGAGCTTATTTGTGCATTTCCCCCATGTCAATGACCAATTTGAGCCCATTGAATCTCTTCCAGATGAGTCTTTGTTCCTCATTGGCACGACTGATCCCTAGTATGGAGACATTATCTTATATATCCAAACCCAACATTTTCGGCCCGATCTCCACCGTTATGAACATCGTCGCATAAGACACCACGCCAAATACTATCCTATCATTAGCGATACTTTGTACTGTCATGGTATCGATTTTGTTATGCGTCGTTTCCTAACTCATGATGAAGCTGAACACGTCCTCAATGACTGCCACTCTAGAGCTTGTGGTGGTCATATTTCTAGGATGGCTACAACCCAGAAAATTGTGTGCGTAGGCTACTTTTGGCCTTCCATCTTCAAAGATTGTGTTGAAGTGGTCAAGAAGTTCCCTCCATGCCAATTTTTCCATTCTAAGAAGCGTTCTCACCCAGCTCCACTTCATCTTGTTATTGTTGTCGACCCCTTTGCCAAATGGGGGTATCGATTTTATGCATTGTAAGCCTACTTCAGCCGGGGGGCATAGTTATGTCATCATAGATGTTGACTATTTTACCAAATGGGTTGAAGCCATGCTTGCATACGCAGAAGATGGAAAAACGACAACACTTTTCATATTCAATCATATTATTGCACGATTTGGGGTCCCTCAAGCCATTGTAACTGACCATGGTTCCCATTTCAGGAATCATATGAGGGTTGAACTAAGTTCCAAATTGGGTTTTATTATCTCCTAGTGGTTGGCCTCCCAAATCCTATAAGAAGAGGCCATCCATGAGCTAAAGGGGGATAACTTTTGAATCTAAGGGAGTAGAAGGGGGATCAAGGACGTGAATCATACCAAGGAAGGAGGGTGAGGTGAGATTCGAGAGGAACCTCCATCCCAAAAATATCTCCTTCGAATCCAATATCCAAGATCTAAGTGATAAGGTGGTTGAGGGATTCCCACGCCCTCAAAACTGAGCATAGCGCGAAAAAGGTGTAATTTTCGTGCCCCTACAGGCATGCAGGGCGCGAAAATGTTGTAATTTCGTGCCTTGCACCACTAGCAGGGCGCAGAAATATGGGTAAAATGGATCCCATGAGGTGGCATTCGACCATGAGAAGTTGGATTATCCTCCAAAGAAGGCTAGGGAGGGGACGAACATGGTGGAAACAAGCTCAACACTTACTAGGAGGTACGACCATTAGGTTCGGCATGGTGGTATGACATGAAGACTCAAAATGGCACTCAAAGTAGTAATTTTAGGTATAACAGTTATACTTCAGAAATTGTCCATCTCTTAGAGGAGGAGAATAAATATATGTCATTTTCCTTCTCTTTTATTGTATATTAGAAGAATGCTTTTATTCTTATCTTATTTCATTGTCTTTGTCAGTCTCTTTGTATTTTCCATTGGTTGATTATCAAATAATTGGCATCGTTGGCATACTTGTCTCAACAATGCTTCTAATCAAGAGACTCTCCTTGGGTTTAGGTCTACAATCACTACTTATTATGATCTATTCCAATCATTAACACTACCTAGAAACCAAATGTTTTGTTCAAAGTATAGAAGCCAAGGTTTCTATAGTAAGATTTGCCAAGGCTTCTCTAGACTCCACATACCATGCCATCATAGATTCCTCATTAATTATAGATCACTTAGAAGGATCGCAAAATAACTCAAAGAAAATCAAACTATGAGGACTATCAATCCTATAGGAAAAAGAGGCATGGGTGCCAACACGAAAGGGGCACTAAACTAAGGCAACCCATGTAAGGAGGAACACTACCATATGACAAGAGAAAAAAATATACTCATAGGGGTTAAATTGATTATCGAATTGGGGTGGAACCTATGGAAAATTAAGAAGGTGACAGTACGTAAAAATACATAATACAAAATGGAGATATATAACTTATATGCTAGTGTAGTGAGTTATACTTATAACACTAAGCAAATCCACCCAAAAATTGTAAAGGATGGGAAAAAATGGCTTCCTAGAAAATGCCATCCATGGAATATATCAATAAAACAAGCAAAATTTGTATGTACATTAAGTCCTTAGCCAATGGGACAAATGGTTTTAATATATGATATATGATTCCGAGAATGAGATTGGTGTGGTCCCACTAATGAGGGGTGTGATGGAATCTAAGTGACTAAGATCATAGATGTGAATAGTAGTACTTTAGTCATGAGTATGTGACAGTGTCAATATTGGTGGCACAATTGAGCAATATTACAGGGAAACATGCTGGTGGAGGACCACAATGAAACAACAAAGAGCTAGAAAGTGTGAATACTCAGGTGTAATAACCAATAACACTACAAATGGATTACTAATGATTGGTCCAGGACACATTCACTCGAGATGAAGGAGGATGAGATGGGACCTCATGGAATGATTGGTTAGCAAAAAAGTCCTAGAAAATATTCAAAGGTTGGGTATACTAGTGAGCATGATGGTCAAGAATACCCCTCGCTTTATCCTCTATTTTTTAATTGATATTGTCAGTGTATTTGTGTATTGGTTCATAGTGTGGGGCTCAAGGCCATGGCCCCGCTAGTGAACACTACATAGCATTAAAACATCATTTTGATTTCATAATAGAACCATGTGCTAGCTAAAGCACGGTGACGTCATGTCTATGATGCAAATTGTAAATGTTGAATAATAAAATAAACATAGGACTGAATGTGCAAGGAAACAATAACGAAGGGGGCAACGATATCCACTAGCTGGAGAGGTTAAAGACCAAGGAAGCCTTGGGAATCCAATTGATGATGATTGAAGATCATTTTGATACCTTTGGGTGTTGAAGGGAAATCAAGTTATTAATGTTTGCTTATTGCACCGAGAGGTGCTCTACAGCCCAGTATGGGGGAGATCTTGTTAGTTGAGTGTTTGTCGAGTTTGTTGAATAATACAAAGTAAATAAAAAAGAATAATACAAAGTAGAAAGTAAATATGAGACTTAAACTAGAGACTTTAGAGCTTAGGATTATGTGGTAAATAAAGTAAACAAAAAAATAATAATACAAAGTAAAAAGTAATAAATATTATGTCGGCAATCAACAAAAAAGAATAATAAAAAGTAGAAGTAAATATGAGACTTAAACTAGAGACTTTAGACCTTAGGATTAGGTGGTAAATATTATGTCGACCATAAACAAAAAAAAAAAATACAAAGTAAAAAGTAAATATGAGGCTTAAACTAGAGACTTTACTTTTTACTTTGTATTATTCATTTTTGTTTATGGCTGACATAAGATTTATTACTTTTTACTTTGTATTATTATTTTTTGTTTACTTTGTATTATTTTGTTACCACAAATATTCAAGGAGAGGTTTGCACCTCGAAAGATTTGATCTCTCTCAACCCTTGATAAAGCCTAGGATTTGGATCTAAACTGGTTAAACTTAAGCCCATAAATATGAATATGAGTTTACTAATAACCTTTGAGCATTGTGATGCCTTATTCGCATAAGAAGGTGAATGGATCATTATTCACATATAAGTTAAAGTGAGCTATTATTATTTTCTGCGTTCCTCCTCGTCCACAAGTCTTCGTGGGTTTGACCAACCATCCATCTTTTACCACCAAGTTTAGAGGCCAACATCATGGATTGGTAGCAGCGTCGAATTTAACAAATTAAAATATAGTGATTAGATAGATTAATCATTAATTGATGGTGATATTAAAGTTTAAAAAATTGAAAATACTATTTTTATTTTATAGGTGAAATAAAATGATAAAATTTTCAAAATCTTGTTATTTTAATGTTTTTTAAAATAAAAAATATTAAAAAATATATCAAAATTTGTTTAGATGGTTTGTCAATGTCATTTCTTAAAATCGTCGTGACATTTACTTTGCATTTACATTTTCTATTAAGAGTAACAACGCATTATAGCGATAAAATCCTGGGGTTGGAACCCATAACCTGTGGAGACTTAACCACCCAAGGCCACGTCACCCTCCGATCGGTCTAAAAGCAATGGTGACATGAAAGCGGCTAAATAATAGCTTATATGACTTCAAGTAAATCAATCTAAGAGGATTGATGGCGTGCATCTTCTATGACTAATTTTCAGAAATATATTTTCATACAGCCATCCCTCTAAGTAAATAATAGCTTATATGACTACAAATGGAGAAATTATGTAGAATCTTCTATTCGGCTAATTTTCAGAAATATATTTTCATACAGCCATCCCTCTAAAATGTAATCAACCATTCACATGGGAGTGTCCGGAGAAATATTTGCATACACCCTCCTTTCACTCTACTCTCTAAATTGCTGAACCGAATTCGCATGGAGTATATGACTTGAAGTCTCCACAAACTGACAATCGAGTATATGACTTGAAGTCTCCACAAATTGAGAAATTTGTGAAATAAAAGCATCATTATTGGCTTGGACAGATTGCCCAAAATTATGATAGTCGGGGGTAAAACTATGAAACTTGGAATTGAGACTTGATTATTTCATGGTTTCATATGTGCCCCTTATGATCCTAGGCAATCCATGCAAGTCAATAATGGCATTTTTATTTGGACAATATGTGTGCAGGATGAGATTTTTACCACACATAAACCGTGGATATCTTATCAATGGTTGTGCACTATCAATCCTATAGGATAATTTTACATTCACCATTGTGACCAAACCCCAAATCAAGGAAGCATACATTCCATGACCTATATACGAGAGATTATTCACATCTATGCAAATCTATGCATAAATTTTGGCAATTTGTAGGTTTGCAAATAAAAATAACCTAAAAACAATGACATGTAGACACATTGAATAATAACATTGTGTGGTTCTTTTTTCTAAGAGGAAAAATGTCAATAGAGCTTCAAGGATTGGAGTGAAGTTAGGGTTTTTCATAAGTTCTAGATTTTTCCAATGCTAAACCATAATCCTTGTATGGAAATCCATGGCTTTCTTGGAAATCAATCATCGGGATTTTTATTGATTGTCAAGTGAATTCTCTCTTGTTTGGTCATTTTTATTAATTGTTGGGTGAATTCTAAGTTTCCTGGAGATTTTTTATTGATTTCTAGCTAAATTCTCTCTTGTTTGGGCATTTCTATTGATTGTTGGTTGGATTCTAACTTGTATAAGGCATTTTATCTATCACACAAGGTTGTACACACCCCAGGATAGACCGTAACCCTCCTATATTGGTTGTTGAATTTACTCCAACAATTTACTTTCCAACTACCTCAACTTTTTACCTTCACACTAGCTACAACATTTATTGAAGCGGTTTCATAATGAATTTATTGGAAACAGATAGTTCATTTTTTTGTTAATGTGTTGGCCTTTTGCACGATCTAAACAACACATTCCACTTCATAAACAATATCATTATTCTATTATTTGTCTAACATATGATATATAAGGGAGGACTGCAATGTATTGATGTATGAGAAAGCTTCAATTGAACTATTGGTTTGTAAATGCTCCCATTCACATTGTTGGATTGCATTTGAATGTATGTATTGATGTTTGGTGATGTTGACGGTGAGCCGAGGATTTTTGTTCTTATCTAACATGAGTGATATACCATTTGTTGTCGAAGTTCACTTTGCACTATCATCATGAGATGGTTCCATTGAGTATAGAGCTATGAACCATAATGCATTTGAATCAATTTTTTGAACTAGTGACAAAAACAATATTGGTTTTCTTGGTTGGGTGAGTTGGCACAAAGAGGGAGCTCAAGTACTCAATATATAGTAGTGTATTCCAAGAGTTAGAGGCCATAAATTTTCAGATATTTGAAGATAGAGTAGATTTGCTGGCTAGCATAAAACCAACATGTGTACACATCACACAAACATATCCATTCATTGTCTATTGATAAATAACAGAGAGAGGCTTGAACTAATTTCAAATTGCATTGAGAGCAAATCAAGACAAACTCTAAGAACTCAAGCCTTGTTCAAGAGAAGTATAGCCAATCCTTGTGTGCCTACTTGGTGATAAAAATATAGAAACCGACTCAGAATATTAGTTATTACTAACATTGCAGTTGGTTGTCTCTGTGCAAGTTACACTTAAGGACAATCCTTAAATCCATTCCTAAGAACAAAGATCTATATATAACATTGAGTACATTGAACAAATGTTAAATTCCATAGAAGATCCAAGTTGGTGAGGCAAGTGGGCTATAAATTCCTCGTTTATAGATCAAGAGGGATGATGTGTGTGATAGGACTTGCGTAGTGCTTATGAACTTCATTCACATGATCTTATTCCAATTCATGGAATGTTTTGATAACAATCATCTAGTGCAGCTTGTTCAGATGTATTAAATATTAGGGGCTAAGGCTTCACCAACATGGAGATAGGGGTGCATCTAGAATCACACAAACAATGTGATCTTGGACCCACATGGATGTATGTTTCATCCAAAGAAGACCCATTCCTAGTTGCCTAGCAATTTGTTCCAAATGTCATATAGGAGGATAATGGAATATAGAGGCAAGTACTCAAATTTTAGCCTTAGAAGTCCCAACTTGGCAGCCATGGTTACAATATAGCTCAACAAAAACTCTGTAATTATATATAGGAGTAGAGGATAGAGATGAAACCCATTATTGTACTTCTTTAACATGCATGGATTTTAGAATATGTCTCAAAGCAATGTCTTCTTCAAAACCATCATGGATGTAATTTAGTTTGAAGTGGAAATTTTGTTATCAATGAAATCCTAAAGAAAATCAATTCATTGAGCAAGGCTAAGCAACTTGTTGGGGGTACAATGTTCATTACTTATATAAGAGTATGCCCTTCATTCATTACAATCCACTATCCCGTATTTATATAGTTTGACTGCATCACAAATCTTGGCACAAGAAGTAGGAAAATTGAATTAGATTGGATATGGTAGGAAATCCAATCATATTGGATCATAAAGGTATGTGCATAGTGGATTAGAGCATCTAGTATGCATGACAAGTGGTGGTTTAAAATGAACTGCATATAAGGAGATAGATGGCGGGTTGTAAGAAGATATTGATAGATGAAAACAAAAATTAGAGGAGCCACCATTTAAAAATGCCTTATGTAAAATTAACTATCATAAATCTATCGATGTTAGAGAGAGATCGTTATTTTTAAACAATAACACACTTTATTTACTCTGAGTCCATGGTTTCTTTTTTCCTTAACTTGTTATAAGAAACATATCCTCTCTGGATTACATAGATTTGGATGACAACAACCTCCATGAGAATGTTCATTCCGAATTGGGTATGCTAAGCCACGTTACCTTTATAATTCTGGAGATTAACCATCTCATGGGTCAAATTCCATCTTCCTTGTCTAACTGCACCAATCTTCAAATCTTGGGTATAGCTATAAACCAGTTGACTGGTCACATTCCCGTGGAGTTGTGTAGCACGAGCACCCAGTTGATGGAACTAGGCTATTTATGTCGTAATTAGTTGAGTGGGATCATTCCTTCTTCCCTCTCCAATTGTACGAAGTTTCAAGTGATCGACTTTACGCTTAACCAGCTTAGCGGAGTAGTTCCCATGGAGTTGGGTAAGTTGACGCAACTCCATATACTTCGTTTAGGTGCGAAGCAACTGGTTAGCGGCAGCACCACCGACTTTCCTATTCTTACTGCTCTTACTCATTGTTCCACCCTAGACATAATAGAGTTGTATTATAATAACCTCAAAGGACGTTTGTCCTTTACTATAGGCCACCTCTCTTTAGAGATAAATATATTATATTTGGGCGAAAAACATATTAAATGGGGAAATACCTCTGCAGATTGAAAACCTAATTAGTTTAACATCACTTGGGTTAGGGGGAAATTATTTTAGAAGGATATTCCCATCGAAATCAAGGATAATTTTAAGGACCCATACTTATTTAAAAGTGTATAAACCTTGGCGAATTTTACTAATTCTTAAAATGTCAACTATAAAATATTTGTTGATATTTTTCTAAAATTATTTCAATTTCTAAGGATTTTATATAGTTTATATAATAATTGGGCGATCTTTTAGAGTGAAAAAAGTTTACCCCATAAAAATGGGCGAAATGGGGCTTCAAAAAATGCAAATTGGCGAATCTCTTTTTGGAAAAAAACATGGAAAAATAGCCCATGGTCTAAATATCGCCCCTAAAATTAAACTTGATTGAAATTGGGCAATTCAAAAACTTAGGGCTCTTAGGTATCGAGTAAAATAATCTTTTTGGAAGGATTCCTAATTCTATTGCCCACCTCCAATAATTAAGATATTTATCTTTTAATATGAACCAATTATCTGGTAAAATACCTGCAACTCTAGGGACATGTGTGAATTTACTAAATGTAGACCTATCATACAACATGTTTAGTGGGAATATACCTCTCTGAGGTTTCAAGTCTTGCAAATTTAGCATTTTCTTTCAGCCTTTCAAACAATTTATTACATGGTCTTGTTCCTATGGGACTAAGCAAGATAACTATGGTTCAAGCAATAGATATTTCTGCAAATCAGCTAGTTAGTTACATTCCAAATGGGCTCAGAAGATGCAAAGAACTAGAATACCTTAATCTTTCTTACAATGCAATTCAAAGTCCAATTCCAGTGTCACTCGATGAACTTCAAAGTCTTCAAGTCTTGGATTTCTCCTCCAACAATTTTTCAGGTGGAATACCAATGTCATTAGAAAATCTTAAAATTATCAGCAAATTGAATTTCTCTTTCAACAACTTGTCAGGAGAAGTCCCAAAAGGCGAAGTTTTCAAAAATATTGGAACCACAACATTTAAGGGAAATCTTGGTCTATGTGGATCTTGGGTAAGTCACCATGCTCTACTCACAAACATAAAAGTGCTTTGCATTTGAAAAGAGTTATCATACCTATTACTGTAGTCACTTTGGTATCATGTTTGCTTATGGGAATGTTGTGGAGACAAAATTGCAAGAGGCATATTCCTACAGAGGTTGTGGCATCTTTAAATGTGGGGCATCAAATAATTTCATATGGAGAGTTGATCACAGCAACAGATGGTTTAGTGATGCCAACTTGTTAGGAGTGGGTAGTTTTGGGAAAGTGTACAAAAGGGATCTAAACAGTGACACAATGGTCGTTTTCAAGCTTCTCAATTTGGAAAATGATAGGGCTCACAAGTGTTTTGATAAAGAGTGCAAGGTTTTGGGTAGAGTTAGGCACCTAAATTTGATTAGAATCATAACCTCTTATTCAAACCTCCAAACCAAAGCTTTGATATTTCCATTAATGCCAAATGGAAGCTTAGAAAAGTGGTTGTATCCAAATGGTGAAGTGGAGAGTGGTTTGATTTTGATCCAAAGGTTGAATATAGCCATAGACATTGCATATGACATGGTGTATCTTCATCACCATTGCTTTGTGCAAGTGATCCATTGTGATCTGAAACCCAACAATGTACTTTTGGGTGAAGACATGATATCATATTTAATTGACTTTGGCATTGATACCATATGTTTTGCAAATCCAGAGGATTTAGCTCTCACTTCCACACATGCAATCAAGGGATCTACAGGCTACATTCCTCCAGGTATTATTTGAGGTAAATAACATATTAGGCAATGTTTTGAGTTTTCTAATTTTATTAAAAATTGTAAATTAGAAACCTTATGTTGAGGATATTTGAATGCAGAATATGGATTACGTGGACGTGTCACAACAAAATGTTATGTTTATAGTTATGGAATAGCACTATTGGAGATGATTACAAGAAAGAAACCCACCCATAACATGTTTATAGAAGGAGTGAACTTGCCGAAATGGGTTGGAGGCAATTTTCCAAACCATGTTTTGGAAGTAGTGGATAGGAGTCTATTGAGGACTAGTACCATTATTGAAGATGATAAGGAGCTCAATTGCATAAGTCACCTCATAAGTCTGTGTTTGCTTTGCATAAAAGAATCTCCTGAAGAACAGCTAACTATGATCAACATTGTGGGCCAACTACAAAACATTAAAGAGAATTTTTTGGAAACTATGGACATCTTAAAATTCCAATCAAATATAACAAATTTTCTATGGCTCACAATAAGATTGGTGAAGGCCAAAGTTTTTCAACATCCAAATTTAATATAGAGAAACATTAAGTGTATAACTTACCATATTTTTATTTGAGATAATTTTCATTAATACCATCTCATTTGAATTCTAGCTTTTATGACAACTTTAAAAGTTTAAACATATCAATTTTATTGTTAAATATATCGTTTTACATTTATAATAAAATACACAACTTTGCTTTCAATGATTATTATTTTCATAAATGAAAGAATGAAAAAGGCAGTGTTTTGGATGGATATATAGTCGACATATTATAGCTATAGATATGATTACTTTAAACTAGGTTTTTTTAATAATTCTTTTTACTTATTTTAATATCAATATGGTTGGATCATATTACAGCTATAGATATCATTAATTTAAATCTATATTTTTTAATTCTTTTCAATATGATTGGATATTTGTGAATATTTAAAGAGTATATTTTTATATTATGCTTCATACCATTCAAGAATGTGCTTTTCATTTTTTTATATGAATGTAAATTTAGATTTTATTTATTTATTTTATAAATAAAAAAAATTATTTTATTCAACATATTTTACGACATTTTGTAAATGGTAAAAATTTAAATTTAAGTTAATATTAATATTTATTTCAATTAATTATAAAAAAATTGTAACTAGGATTTAGGAAAAATAATTGATAGCATAACGTAGCTAATGGGAATAACATAGCTAGAGGTGAGAAGCACTCTTTTGGATGTGGCATGCACTCGTTTGGATATAGCATGAGAAAATGCAGTAAAGGGGTTGGAAGTATATAGAGATTCAAAACTCATTGTAAAATGGTGAAGCAGCACAATGCACACCTTGTACATATCATCAATGTAGCTTGAGAAATATGAACAAGAAACCCAGAGATTCAACCTTCAATGTAGCTTGGTGTTACAGCGTAATTTTCCACCTTGTGAGCATCAACATTTACTGGCCTTTAGGATCCATTTCATTGACTCAAACCCATCATTTTATCCTCCAGGAACACACAAATCCCTGTTTTTGTTCCTGTACGCTAGCTGTTCCACTATAGCTAGCGTACACGCAGGCTGTTCCACTATAGCCCGCAGACACCAAGTAAAATGGTAAAAATCAATAGAAAATTACTTTTTACTCCCAAAAAGCGGTCTTAGGGTGACCTTTGGCCCTCCATATGCCCCGAAACGACTCGATTCAACTTTTCACTTACCTTTGGAAGGCTATATATTGAGCTCTTATGGTGTATGGAAGGGAGGAGAAAGAGAGAGCAAGATAACTCTAGTGGATTTTTGCCGTGACTTGAGTCTACACTCATTGATCCTTGTTGTTGTGAACTCCTTATGTTCACCTACAAAACTCCTTTCATAGTTTGATTTTTCCATTGCATGGGGGATTGAAGTGGTGGAGGCACAAGTGGAGAGACCCAGTTCTTGGTTTAGATTGGTTGCCGGCAAAAGGTCATATATTGTACTTCTTGTTATTCATGAATGGAAATACTCTTTTTTCTCGTCCAATTGATGTTGTGAATATTGTTAAATTACATTGGGTTATAGTTGCTTATGATATCATGGATCATGTTATTGATTATGCTAATGTCTTTCACATGTTATATGCACTTGCTTGTACTTGTTGTTGAGACTAATCTGCAGGTTCAAGTGTAGAGATTGAAAGCTCAACGAGGATCTACTTCGAACATCCGGTTGAAGGTTGGTCTTTTCTCCATTATCTTAGCATTGTAATTTATATAGCATCGCATTGGGAATTGAGTTATTTTCTGGTAGTCAGCAGTTTGTTGTGGTCTTCCCCAAGCCATAGGAAGTTTTCTCCGTAACACTTGGGAAATATGAACAAGAAACATAGATATTCAACATTCAACAAGATCACTTTCACAAAAACTAAATTCAATGACACACAAATGAAAGTACTTAGAACTAAATTTAATGGCAGACACTAGCGAAGGAAGCAGTACACTCAGAGTGGAAAAATCACTTTTCTGATTTTGGGAGTGACAATTGTATGCTTACACATACCTTTTGATTCGAGTATGGCCATCATCTTGAGGATCATAGTGGTGTTTGAACTATATTCAAAGAAAATACAAAAACTTTTGGATCTACCTTGACACACCATTTTTTATTTAAATGTATTCTGACGCAGGAAAATGTATTTTCTGTTTTGTTGGCTAACCAGTGATTTAAATGTATTCTGAAGCATGAAATGTATTTTCATATAAATAATTAGTAAAATTTTCCATTGTTTATAATTTTTTTTCTTTTGTAAATTTAAATTTGATGTATTTTTAATTTGAATGTTTTGAAGCACAATAATTTATTTTATGCAGCAAGTAGAAACTCAAATTTGAAAGGATAACACAGACGAATATGAAAGCATGAAACTCAAGTCAACTTTTCTTTTGTCTCTGCTGTTTTGGAAATAAAACCAAGGATTGCCCAACGTTTCAATGTTACAAGTTGAAGAAAGCCACAAAGACTAATCAAAAGCAGAATTCTTCAACAAAGACTAATCAAAAGCAGAATTCTTCAACAAAGACTAATCAAAAGCAGAAACCACCCGAAATTTTATCATTCCTAACCAAAAAACTAATGTTACACTATTTAAAGTTCATCATTCCATCACAAAGATTAATTCAATGGTGGTGGGTGAATGAGACATTCCTTCTGAACTATTTTTACACACAACCAACTCTTTTTATTAATTTTATTTTTTTGGGAAGTGGGTAGAAGGATTCAGGTTAAAATACAAAAAGGTGTGCTATAGAGATAGTGTTTGGAGCCTAGCTAAACTAGTCTTTTCCAAAGAAGCTTAAAACTTGGACTATGGGATTATCTAGGACTTCTCATCAGAGTACTCTCTTGGAAAAGAACATATATTTAAGCTTTCTATAAACACAAATTTACTACAACCAATGGCCGATGGGAAAATATATAAGACTGACACAAACATAGTCAAATAGAACGATTAGTGACAAACAACATGAAATAATAAAACTGAAAATTTCCCCTTCTCAATGTGTCTCCTCGAGTTCTATCAGATTCTTCTTCCATCTACCTCCGTGAGTGTTGATGAAATGATCCCATCACGTGGATGCAATTGCTGGTCTTCAAATTGTTGAAGTCATTGATTATGTAGTCTAGCTTGCTTTAGTACTCTATTGATGTTCACCGATGTTCTCTAAATTGATGGACATTTCTTCGATTCAATTTTTTTTATCTTTCCCCTAGTTTCTCTAGCACAAAAGTCCTGGCATATGGACAAAGATCTCATCCATCTCATATTCTCTTCTGTCATTTTCAACCTTTTTCAAATCTTCTAATGCCTTTAATGTTTCCGCATAATGTAGTTCTCTACACTAGAACTACACTTTGTGATAAAACTATAGTATCTTTGCAGAGAATTTTGCACGAGGAGAAGTATCTATGGGTGGACCCTTACCTCTATCTTGATTAATTGGAGTTCAAATTACTTGTATTGTGTCTACAAATTATTGAGAAGTTTTCCTAACGTGATTACTAGTGTTTCTCGTCTTCTCATCCTCACCCTCCTTTATTACAAGAGGTTCTATTGGATAGCTAACAAGCTCAAGTCCCTCAAAACCACCACCACTCTTTAGGGTTGCATACTTGGCATACATCCTAAAGATAAATTCGAGAAAATGAAGGCTTGTAGAGAATATCCATCCCTTGAACTTGTCCATAGTGACATCATAGGACCATTCCCTCTAGATACTAATTAAGATGCCTTGAATGCGGTGATTTGACATTGTTCCATAGGAAATTTCCTATCGATCCAACACACCATGGATTGTCAAATATCACAGTTAAGTGGAAGAGGTACGAGTATGTTTCCATGAATCCATCATCTTCTTCATCTATGCCATCTAAGAGGATCGACTTGCTCGAGGATGATTCTTGTTTCAGATTTCATGGAGAAGTTTCAAAGTCAGATTTATAAATACATAAAGCACTCCCATAGGTCCAGGTGGAAAGCTTCAGAATTCAAACATTCTCGTGAGGTATTTGAGCTGGGCACAATATTATCAGTGGTAGAATTTGCTGAGAACTACACATTTGCTCCTCAGAGAGAGATACAGAGTGAGTACACTATCACTCTGACTAGGTGTCTATCTTTATACATGTATTGTATAGACATGCTCAGGAAAGCATTGATGGTAGGGATAGCACTCCTCAGTCACGTGAAGTGATCAAGGAGTACCATTTTTATGTCAGTGATGATCATGATCATGACACATTGTTCGTTCAACACTGCTTTGGGTTTATTTATGATTCATTCAAGAAGAGAGGCGTATCATTTGTTGAACACTGGATTTGGTCACATGGGTGTGCAAGGTAATGAAAATCGGTGCGCTCATTTTATTAGTTGAGTCGCCTTCACAAAGAGATAGGAATATGACACACTTGGAGCTTTTTTGAAACAGGGCATGGAAAGGGTGAACATGATGGCGCAGGTGCATGTGTAA
The DNA here is from genome assembly GCA_027924585.1 of Larix kaempferi. Taxonomy (NCBI): domain Eukaryota; kingdom Viridiplantae; phylum Streptophyta; class Pinopsida; order Pinales; family Pinaceae; genus Larix; species Larix kaempferi. The sequence continues at coordinate 11,913,135 of BSBM01000136.1, forward strand.
AACGAGCACTTCAGAGGTACCAGATGAGTCATGGTGCAACCCGACTCAAATGCTCCATGGAAGTAATTGATTGGTGCACACGCCATTTGGGACATCAAGGTCGCGAACAAGCAAGGTTGGTTTGCAGGCAATAAACTCCAAACTCAATTAATAAGCTAATAACATTCAATATCATCATTTCCAAAAGAACACATACTTGATAGGAATTTATATATGACAAATTGAATTCCATGCAGGTTCTTTTGGGATGTTTCCCTTGGTGATGTGAATAGATCCATGCCATGGTATTGTGTGACCATACCTGGTATGAGAGAATTACATTATGTTCGAAGTAAAGACATGGGTGACATATTTTCCATTGAAATGAGGAAGTATGCTTGTTTTTGTGATTTTTGCATTGATGCAAATGGATGCGGGCTTCATCACTGTGAAAATTATGTATATGTGAAACCATGGAAGTATGTCCCTCTTAATCCAAAGGGCCCACATGCAATTCCAACATGGAAAGAGATACACACTGATAAGGAAATGGTCTCATTAGATCATGATCAAGTTTCTGATATGGTTAGGGAAGGTACAAGAGACTTCATTAAGTTAATTAGTTCACTATATATTACACATATACAAATGTTGTAGAAATGCACGTAGGACGTTTGAATAATATTTGTAATGTATCTTGCAGGTGATGTATTTGTTGTCATTGCACCCCCCCACAACCAAGAAAATGTGGCATATTATTTGATGCAATGCACACAAATAAAAAGCAGGTTGGTGCAACCCTATCAAGATGGAGACTTCACATACCAAATTGGAGACATGGTTCTAATTGGACACTTTTTTGAAAGAGTGAAAAAACAGGGTACTCATATTATTTACAAAGATTTTATGCTTGAATATATATCATGCCAATATAGTCATTTGGTGGTGGTAGCTCGGATACATCTAATAGAAATCAAGGTGAAGAGAGGTGAGCCAAAGAGATGGAAGATGACAGAAGCTGACCATGATCGTATTATGGAGACTTGCATTCCTATGACCAATTGGCCATATGAATGAGTTACATGTATGCCACTTGCATCATTGACATAGTTTTCATGTTGTCTTGTTGAATATTTTTTCTAGAGATTTTTGTGGAGGTTGTTTCATAAATGTATTTTTGTAGATGCTTTAATGCCAAGATTAAAAATACTAGATGGGAGGCTTTTGTGAAAACTGGGTCATGGTGCTCCAATGTGAATACACTTGAATGTATGGTTAGTGCTCCATGAACTTCCTCCATAATAGTTTTATAGATATTTGTTTAGATGCTTTAAAAACAATATTAAATCTATCTACTAGATAGTTGAATTGTAGTGTGTAGACAATATAATGTAATTGTAAAATTTCAATTTTAAATTGTAATGTACATTCTCATTTTAAATTTTGATTTCAAATACAATTACATAATGTAATTGAGAATTTAAAATACATATATACAATGTAATTGAGAATTTTAAATTGTACAATGTATTCTAATTTTAAATTTTGATTTCAAATGCAATTGTAATGTAATTGAAATTGAACTTTTAAATTGCAACAACACATTGAATTTTCAATTGAAATCACACATTAAATTTTAAATTGTAATTGAATTGGAATGTAGAAATTGTAATTGAATTGTAATGTGTAGACAGCATAATGTAATTATAATTTCAATTTTTAATTTCAAATGTATTATAATTTTAAATTTTGATTTCAAATACAATTGTAATGTAATTGAGAATTTAAAATACAGCTATATAATGCAAAATTGTAAAATTTAAATTTTAAATTGTACAATGTATTCTAATTTTAAATTTTGATTTCAAATGCAATTGTAATGTAATTGAAATTGAACCTTTAAATTGGAACAACACATTGAATTTTCAATTGAAATTACACATTAAATTTGAAATTTTAACTTCAAATTGTAATTGAATTGGAATGTGTAAATTGTAATTGAATTGCAATGTGTAGACAACATAATGTAATTGTAATTTCAATTTTTAATTTCAAATGTATTCTAATTTTAAATTTTGATTTCATTTATGCAATTGTAATGTAGTTGAAAATGAGCTTTTAAATTGTTATTGAAATTACACATTAAATTGAAATTTTATATTGTAATTGAATTGGAATTGTAATTTCAATTTTAAACTGTAATGTATGTATTCAATTCTAAATTTTGGATTTGCAACTGTAATGTAGTCGAAATTGAAATTTTAAATTGAACTAAATTGTAACTACACATCGAGATTGAACTTTTATATTGTAATCATTGTACATTAAATTTGCATTTGAAGTGACAAAATATAAATTTGTAACTGTAATAACTATACCCATATGTAATATAAAAAAACAATCGATTTCAAATCAGATACAAAATACACATGAAGACATCAATATGATAAAATATACAAAATATGTAACAAACTATCCAAAAGTTCATATCCAAAGTCCATATCCAAAGTCCATATATGATAAAATTCCATGTATAAATGATAGAAATCCATATCCAAAACATGAAAATATATCAAATATGAAAATATCCAAGACATGGAGATGTATAGATCATCAAATCATTGGCCACTACCCCCACAAGGCCCTTGATCCTCCTTGTGACTGCCTTCATTTGTAGTAGACCGATGCTGGCCATGAGACGGTAAAATATGAAAGAAAGCTTCGATCTCCATCAAGTAAATGGTGATATCTGGCATTTGGGTAGATGACCCTTCATCGGGACCACGTGGTCGATTTGCATCCCAATCATCTGAGAAAGTCATTGCAGCACCGACACCCGCCTGTAGCGATGCCTGTGTAAGATGCCATTACATGTAATAAGTTAGATTTATTAAAAATTAAAACTAAAACATAATTTAAGTTATAATTCAAAAATTGAAACATAAAGTACAAAAATAAATTACTAAATGTGATTATATAATTAATTGGAACATAAATTAAAACTCACCTCTGTGTCTAGACCCGAATGGTTAGGACCTTCGCGGTCCTCATGTCTATCATCAGGAGCAATTCCCTTTCCTTTGCCCTGTACAATTTGAAATTCATTTGAAGTTAAGATCTAAAACATAAAATCTCGAAAATTAAGAAATAAAACATAAATTATTTAAACTGAGAAATAAGAAACACAAATTAAATTGGAACATAAATTGTAACTTACCTCGACTACTTTCGTCCGCGGGTTGGGACGAGCGGATGGACCTACCGATGGCTCACTACCAAAGAGTTGATCCATGAATGTGGTCCCTTGCATGGAGCAATAGAATACGGCTCCCTTAAGTATTATTGACCATTTAATTTACGACATATAATATGATGTAACATGAAAACATATATACATAATTGTACAAAAGTATACCTGTCCTGGACCGACGTATCTACAATACAACTGAAAGTATGCATCTCGGGCTAACTGAGCATACCCCTGTAAGGCCTCACCATCCAAACTCCTGAGCAAGTCATTATTGACCCACTCTATCTTTAGCTTTGCAGGTGCAGGGGGTGGTCTAGATGCCTCTCCATGCACAGCAACAACAACACTACCCATGGCAGTGAACATCGACTCTGCAATGTCATGTCTAGCCTCTGTAGAAATCTGGGATGACTGTGCCACGTCCACTGACCTGATAACTGTCCTGTCTGGAATCGGTACCAACCTCAGAGGGGGTGGAACAAAGGCAGGGTTTTTATGAGCTCTAGGACGTTGGTAGGAGCCTCCCCTACTAGCCCCAAAGAACTCAGACCCTGTTTTGGTGTAATATGGGTGCATCCCCAAAACAAACTATGCATAAATATGTTTTTCAAAGTACAATGGGACCTGGTCATGGTGGGGGAACATGCCCCACGCTTCGACGAATCTATCATATAAATATGGTGCAACAACCTCCAACTTAAACTCCTTGAGTCTAAGCGGTTGACCGGAAGGGCGGTCATGAGGGGTGTCAAACAAAGTATCCTTGATGTCATGCCCTTTTATGGCGAATTTGACATCCTCACATTTGTGGGTCCGAATGACATCATATATCCTCCTCTGGCATGCAAAACGCCAAATGTCACTAAGAGGTCCCACCCTCTTGTAGAGGGCCAACATGTCATCCACTGCTGATATTATCATGAATAATGATCATCGTGTGGGAGAATCCTCCCTCAATGTGCAAATACATGAGTGCACCCACTCTTGGTGGGTAGTGATATCAACGAGAGTGATGCGTGCGACCTCATCGTCGTACGATCCCCCTGATGGACCTGCGATCCAAACCAAAACACAAATGTTACTGAAAATATATATTATAACTTGCAACTGAAATTCAATGCATTATATATTAAAATTTACTGAAAATGTATCTAACAAAAAATATGCACCTGATGCACTTGTGTCTTGCCGCACATCCCCCACCTGGGGATCATGATGTATGTCATCGAGATGAGCCAACACACTATCTCTCCTGCTGCCACCAGTGCCAGCCGACCCTAGCATGGCCTCACTCCTCGGTGAACGGGAGCACTGCTGATGGCCTCCGTGTAAGGAAACGTCGGATCCTCTCGTGCTTTGCGGAGCACGAAGCAATGAAGTTCTCTATTGAGAACTCTCTGCATCACATTTCAAAATTTCTAATTCTAATTCTATTTCAAATTTTACATTTCAAATTCAAATTCAAATTTCAAATTCTATTTCAAATTTCACATTTCAAATTCAAATTCAAATTTCAAATTCAATTCAAATTGAAATTCAATTCAAATTGAAATTCAATTTCAAATTTCGATTTCAATTTCAAATTTCAAATTTAAATTTCAGATTCAATTCCAAATTCAATTTCAATTTCAAATTCAATTCCAAATTCAATTTCAATTTCAAATTTCAAATTTCAATTTCATGTTCAATTTCAAATTTGTATTTCAAATTTCAATTTCACATTGAATTCCAATTTCACATTCAATTCCAATGTCAATCGAATTCCAATTTCACATTCAATTCCAATGTCAATTTCAATTTCATCTTCAATTTTCAATTTCAAATTCCAATTTTCAATTTCGATTTGAATTCTAATTACATTTCCAATTCTCAATTTTCATTTCCCATTTCAATGTTAGTTTTCGATTTTCAATTCCAATTTCATTTCAAAATTCAAATTCAATTTTAATAATGTGAAAAATTCTATTTCAATAATTCAATCCCACTTTCCTTCTAGTTTAGGAATGGCTCTAGATAATGTGAAAAATGTTGCACAATTCAACTTAAAAGAAGAGGGAATGTCATGAAAACACACAATTTTGTACTCTAAAAATGTTGAGTGTTGATCAATAAGATGAGTTTGATTTGTGAAAAGATCATGGTTGAGAGTTGTGTTGTTTCTATAATATCGGTGCTAGGTATTGCGGTCATGATAATCTACCAATGGGAATTTGTTGGTTGTCGCCATGTTCATAAATAGGTGGAGCAAAGGTGTGAGTTGGCCTTCTAGAATAAGAAAACTTCTCATAAAAGTTAACGATGTCACTAGAGGAATAATGCCATCAAAACAAGTGCAAACTATAAACTATATTTTCCTTGCTATCAATTTAATTTTCAATCACATATTGACATCCATGCACCACATGCCTTACCTCTTTCATTTTCGAAAGGAAAAACATACTCTTAATAATTATACACATTAAATTATATTTTACAATCATTTTATTTCCATCAATCTAATTTAATTTACATTTGCAATTTGAAATATACTTTTAACAAGTTCTAATAAAAGATTTTGGATGGGTTGTGGAGAAGGCACAAACACTTGGAAAAAATTGATGGTTCTATAGGGGTTGTTATTTTTTGCTATTAATAAAAATATCCTATCATTGCAGATGTTTGGTGACTCTAAAATTATTGTGGACTAGATTTTGGAAAAGACAAATTTACATGTGTCATGCTTAGATAATTGGAAATTCAAGATTATCAATTTGAAAGAACATTTTCATTTTATTTATTTTAGGCATCTCTTTAGGAATTCCAACTCAATTGCAGATTCTCTATCTAAAAATTCCATTGGTCAAATTCAATTTGAATTTTATATGGATCATAGACTGATGGAAAGAGGCACTACACAGTTGTCATAGTGTTTGTTATCAATCATTTTATCTTTCCAAGATAGGATAAGAGATTGTATGTCACTTAACTTTATAATTTTGGTCTAAAATTGTATTAGTTCATTGGCCTTAAGCTGTGCAGTCTAAGTCACAGGTTTTGAAAATTTCAAACTGATATGGATTGAGATATGTTTTGTAGAAGGAACAAAGAATTTTTTTTTTGAATTTTTGAACACTAATGATAGTAGAGGGGATAGTTGAATTTGATTAGTACTTGTAACTTCGATTCAAATTTTTTGAATAACAAGTTATGACATTTTTTCCTAGTGAAAAAAAATATTCTAATAAAATATTTTATTTAATCACTTATTGTCACATCAATATCACATCGATAGATAGTTTTCATTCATAACCTCTCCATCATTGTAAGCAATTTTCATTTCAACTATCAAAACTTATATATATATATATATATATATATATTCATTCTATTTTTAAGGTCATCGCCAAACTAGATACCAATTTGGTGTCTAGAACAAGGGACCCCTTTGTTTGTGGTAGAAGGGACCCCCTCTGCGCAACAATTAAAGTCTACATAGGTTTACATACCCTACCCCCCTTCATGTGTGTGTGTGTATGAAGTTGGATTTAGTTGCATCTAGAGGTCAGAATAGTACTTTTAATGTTTTTTTGAAAGAAGCCTTGATGTAAAAACAATGACTACTTTGATTCAAATAAATAACAAGTAGTATATTTTTTTCGTGTGTTAAAAAAAATAAAATTGGATTTACTCCGAATGATTATGTGATGGTGTCATTATTACTCACTAAGTTTGATGTCATAAATAATATATTAAATTCAAAATGAATATATTATGGAAATGTAAAATCATTAAATGAACAATGTTATGATATTTAAATTCTCTCACTTTAATTATTTTTAACTATTCTACAAGCTCTAAAAAAATTACTTTACACATTTTTTGGATATCAACATTTGTGACTATAAGAAAAAGTTCATTTATCAAACAAAAAAAATAGGTATATGCGTGTTAGAATGATAAGTGACTTGAGATAACTAAGAATAGGAGTGTTTTTTTTTTTATATTCTATCTATAACTAATAATATCCCTTCAACATGCACCATGTATTTATTTGTTTGCAAATTCTAGTCCCATAATTCAATCAAATCATCACATGAACATGATAGGTACATTCATGTTATTAAAAAACGAATCACATGCTAAGTTGGGAAATTACAATGTCCAGTGAGCATCATATAAAATGCATGCCATTAATTTGATATTAAATGCATACCATTATTTTGATATTGAGAAAAAAAAAACATTAATCTCATTTGTAGGATCTAGAAATTTAGAAATTTTGTATGTGAAAAAAAATCTAAAATTTTTAGTTTTTCAAAGTTTTAAAGTAAAAATTAATTATTAGAGTATTTATAACTTAGAAAGAAAGTTTACAATTTTCAATAAAATCACTAACTATATTTAACTCAGTAACCCACACATACACATAACACAAATATATCCCACACATACATACTTACATTTAACTATAATGCTTGTGCATGGAGAGTGTGATTGTATCTATATATATTATTTATATATTTAGTAATAAGTCTTTAAAATTTGATATTTAAATTTTATATGAAATTTCACATATATTTAAATTTTGACATTAATATTGATGTTTAGTGTATGGTTAAATTACTATTAAGTAGTTTTATGTAGATAATTAAGGTTGGATATTACTAAAACCGATATAACCATATTTGAAAAGTAGTTTTAAGATGTCTAAAAATATTGATTTTCTTGTAGATACGATTTAGACTAAAATCAGTTTTTGTTGCTAAAATAAGACCCAATTAACTATCTATGACATGAATAGAAATCTACACCTTATTGATTAGTCAATTTCAAAGGATTTTAATTGTTTATTTTAATGTTAATAGTTTTTGTTACATGTTTATATGAGCTTATATTAGAAAAAAACGGGGAACCCAATATGTATAATTTTTTTTCAATCCTCTTGGCATTCACAGAGGATTGAAAAAAGCGTAAAATTTGGATTTCAATTTACCTTAATTTAAAATTTCAATTTAATTTAATTTAAAATTTCAATTTCAATTTCAATTTATTTTAGTTTAAAATTTCAATTCCAATTTGAATTAAAATTTCAAATGTTTTTTTTTATGTCAATGGTTTTTGTTAAACCAACAACATAATATGATTTTTTTTTCAAGGCTCTTGGCGTTCTCATAGGATTGAAAAACAACGGGCAGCATTTCTGTTTGTCAAAACACATTTTAAAATAAAACTGGTAGCATTTTATGCAATGAAATGCTACCGTGCATAAAATGCTACCGGTTGATATAAGCAAAAATATTAATAATTTTAAAAAATAAATACAACATAAATTTAAAATTTAAAACATATTTCAAATGGTTTTTGGTTTTTTGTTTTTGTTTTGAAATGGGTTTTGGTTTTGAAATGGTTTTTGTTTTTGTTTTGACATGGCTTTTTGTTTGTTTTTTTTTTTCAAATAGTTTTTGGTTTGAATAGTTTTTCTACAGAAAAAAATGGTTATTGGTTTCAAATTGGAAAAAAAAATTGCAACATTCACACAAATTTATAAAAAAAAATAAAAATAAAAATTCTATTAAAAAAACAAATGGAAGGTTGGAACCCACTTACCTAGTGGAGTAGCAGACATGGATGGGCGTAGGCGTGGGGCATAGGTGTGGCGTGGGCGTGGCATGGCGTGTGTCTTGTAGATGTTCGGTCGAGGGGTCACTGTCTCTTGTAGAGGCTCAGTCGAGAATCTATTTTCAAACAAGGCCGACCGACCGGCCAAGCCCTGTTTTTATTTTTTTTCGGTCTTAACAGCTCGATCGAGGGTTTTTCAAGCCCTTGATCGAGTAATACCTTGATCGAGGGTTTAACCAAGCCCTCGATTGAGGTATTTAAAAACCCTCGATCGAGGTATTTTCAAACCCTCGATCGAGGTATTTTTAAACCTCGATCGAGGGCTTGAATTTTTTTTTTTTTGGGTTCCCTGTGCCCAAAATCGTGAACCACCTTAGTGGATTCACCCTGCAACATAACATAGCAGTTGCCATAGCACTCTTTTGGATATGTTAGATAATTAACAACATCCAAAAAACAATGTATGCATCACAAATATAAAAATATCTTATATCTGATAATAATTTTTACAAATCACATCAATAACATCAACAAATTTGCAGATCTCTTAAAAATAAAAACATATTTAGGCATAAATGAGATAGCCAAAATAAAATAAGACACAAGGATTTTATGTGGAAAACCCTACTTAAGGATCAGAAGCTACCAATTTTATTACTAAAAAAAACTATATACATTAAGCTTCAACCCAACTTCTCCAATCTTGTATCTCCCGTATAATGCACAAATTCTATACCAACAATATATATTTATATTGTTTCAATGAACATATACCACGACCACAAACCATGGGCCAAAAAATCACTTTTTCCAAAACTATGGTCGGAAAACTTATACAACTAATTTAGCTAATTCCAATAATACAATCTCCAAGCCTGCCATTCTTCTACAAAGTTCTTGCTTATCTCTTGGTAGAATTTTAGTGGGCATATCTGCAGGATTCTCGACTGTATTAATCTTTTCCAAGTGTAAATTCCCTGATTCCAACACTTACCGAATCCAATGATACCTTAGATCAATGTGCTTGGTCTTTGAGTGAAATGATGGATTTTTTTCCAAGTGAATAACGCTTTGATTGTCACAATACAACACACTTTTCCTGTTTTATTCCCAAATCTCCTAGGAATCGTTCCATCCACAATATTTCTTTGCAAGCCTCTGTTGCAACCATATATTCTGCCTCTGTTGTGGAGAGAGCCACTACTTTTTGTATCTTAGACACCCAAGACATTGCTGTGCCTGCAAAAGTGTATATGTAACTAGTGGTGGAATTTCTACTATCCACATCTCCATCCATATCTGCATTTGTAAAACCTTCAAGCACAAAATTATCACCAAAACATAAACAATTATCAATAGTTCATTTAATATACCTTAAAAATCCATTTTACTACTTTCCAATGTTGTCTTCCTGGATTGGAAAGGAATCTACTCACAACTCCCACTGAATGTGGAATATATGGCCTTGTACATATCATGGCATACAACAAGCTGCCAACCGCTAAAGAATAAGGAATCTTTCTAATTTATTCCTTCTCCTTGTCATCATGAGGGAATAAATAAATACTTAGCTTGAATTGGGTAGCAAGAGGTGTACCAACCAGCTTGGCATCCTTCATATTAAACCTTTCAAGGAATTTCTCAATATTTTTTTCTTGTGACAACCATAACCTTTTGTTCTTTCTACCACACACAATCTTTATGCCCAATGTTTGTTGTGTTGGACCCAAATCCTTCATTGCAAATTGACTACCAAAATCTTTCTTCAACCTGTTAATCATGTTCTTATCTTGTTCAACAATCAACATGTCATTAACATATAATAATAAGATAATGAAATTGCTATTTTCATCTCTTTTAATGTATACACAATGATCTTCATTTATCCTTTTAAAACCATGATCAAGAATGAAAGAGTCCAATTTCTTATACCATTGACGAGGGGCTTGTTTCAATCCATATAGAATATTTTTCAACCTGCAGACTAGATTATCTTTACCTTTTACCTTGAAACCTTCTGGCTGCTCCATATAGATTTCCTCCTCCAATTCACCATGAAGGAACATAGTTTTTACATCTAACTATTCACATTCAAGATCTAAATCAACAACAAGACCAAGAATAATTCGTATTTATGACATTTTAACAATTGGGGAGAAAAATTCTGTAAAATCAATACCTTTCTCTTGCCCAAATCCTTTCACGACTAGCCTTGATTTGAATCTTTTCTTATTTTATTGGCCTTCATGTTTTATTTGGTACACCCACTTGTTATGTAAAACCTTTCTTCATTTTGGACATTCAACCAAATCCCATGTCTTATTATCATGTAGGGATTTAAGCTCTTCTTGCATAGCCTTTTTCCATTTGATATTATTATCTCCTTCATATGCTTCCTGGAAACAAGTAGGTTCACCTTCACCAGTCAATAAAATATATTCTAAGGGGGAATACCTTTGTGAAGGCCTGTGTGACCTAGTAGACCTGCGAATTGGTAAATTTTGAGGCAATATTTCTTCCAGTGGCTTCTGATTTTGTTGTTCTTCATACTCTTCTTATTGTTCATCATTTTGTTGCAATGGATGCTCATTATTTCCAACAACATCTTCTTGTAATGGTGGTTGATTTTCTTGTTGTTATTGAATTTCAACAAACTTTTGTTGCACCGCCACACCTTTGTTAGTAGATTTAAACATTTTTTCTTCATTGAAGATGACATCCCTTCTTCTAATCAGTTTCCTTTTTACAGGATCCCATAACCGATAACCTAACTCATTATTATCATAACCTAAGAAAATGCATTTAAATGATTTTTCATCCAACTTGGACCTCTGTTCCTTAGGAATATGCACATATGCTTCACAACAAAAAATTCTCAAGTGATTGTAACATAAATCATTACCAGTCCATACCTTTTCAGGAATTCCACCATCCAATGCAGTTGTGGGGAATGATTTATTAAGTAGCAAGCAGTATGAACAACCTCTTCCCAAAAATATTTAGGCAAACCATAATTTGAAAGCATACTTCTCGCCTTCTCCATTATTGTCTGATTCATTCTCTCAGTTGTTCCATTTTGCTGCAGGCTACGAGGAATAATTTTTACATGCTTTATACCATGTTTACTACAATATTCTTCAAAGGCATTGGAGCAAAATTACCCACCATTATTTGTTCTAATGCATCTCAATAATTTGTTAGTTTCCCTTTCAACAACGATATGAAATTTCTGAAAATTTTCAAACACTTGGTCTTTTCTCTTTATATGGAAATCCCACAACTTTTTTGATGCATCTTCAATAAAAGTAATAAAATAAGCAACCCCTCCTAGTGATTTTAATTGGGCCACAAAAATCAGAATGAATCATATCTAATATTTTTGTATCCTTTTAGGATCATCCCTTATAAATGATACCATTTTTTGTTTACCCATAATACTATGCTCACACAATTTAATTTATGTACCTTTTATTCCAAGTAAAATATTTTTCCTAGCAAGGATTTTTAATCCTCTTTCAGTCATGTGCCCAAGTCTTTTATGCCATAAGTCTGATGCAGACTCTTCCTTTACAACACCAACAATATCTAATTTCTCCACATTTGATTTTACTATGTATAGGCTTCCATTTTTCTGCCCCTTTGCCGCAATGAGTGAACCCTTTACAATTTTCCAACTTCCAATGCCAAACACTATGTGGAAACCTTCATCATCTAGCTTCCAAGAGGAAATTAGATTCATTCCAAGATCTGGTACATGCCTGACTTGTTTAAGCAATAAACTACAACCATCTTTTGTTTTTATTAAGATGTCTCCTACTCCTTCAATATTACAAATGCTTTTATTACCCAAGTGTACCTGACCCATATCACCAAATTTATAAGAAATAAAATTATCTTTACTTGGGGTAGCATGGTAAGAGGCACCATAATCTAAAATCCAATCATTATCATGACTTGAAGTATAAATACATGCATCTTCATAAGAAACGACAATTAACACTTCACCTTCTGATGCAATGGCAGTAATTTCTTCATTTTTGTTGTTGTTGGCCGCCTTTTGCTCATTTTGTTCCCCTTTTAATATTTTGCAATATTTTTTAATAAGGCATTTTTTTGTAAAGTTGCAGAGGTATAATTAATTATAAGAGCCATAAAACATAGCCGAAATTACATAGGTATTAGGAAGATTAGCCAGCTGGGGAGGCCTCAAGTGATGAAGCCACCATCCCAGTCACTCAAAAATACTGTAAAAGCTAGCAATATACAAAAATAAGACCTGATGGGGAAGGTCTGCCCAAAATTGAAGTTGGGTCTTGTTCATAAAATACATGATACGTATGTAAAAGTTTTAAAAAGAAGACTGTAAAAAAGATGAAAACAAAAAGGATGGATGTTACAGTAGTAACCCGACGCCTTTGGAGCGCATCTAGGGATTTGAATTGACATGTAACTCGTCTGGTTCTTCTTCAATGATGGGGCAGCTGCCGTAGTCGTCTTCCACCGACCCAGGGGGGATAACAGGGGAGGAAGGCCTGGTAGTGCCATTAGGAGGAATCATGTTACTACCTTTCTATTTCGGGTCGAGGTTGGTCATTGATGGAGAAGGATTTTCAGCGTTCTCCCTGACATGAGCGTCCATGCCGTTCAAACCATCACCCTGATGTGCATCCATGCCATTATCAACAACTTTATGGAGGGTTTCCAGCTCATTACCTCGACCAAGGGAAAAATGATCCCAGATCATATTTGTATCCATAATACCCAGACGGTCTGCCATATCTATCAAATTGAATTTGATATCCCTGAGAGTGCTAGTGTTGGTGATCCAGTTGGTCACCAATTCCTCCACCAACATTCTCATCATATTCTTTATTAACCAATAATGGTTGATGGTTCCTCCATTTCTCCCAGAAGCCAGAGTGGATGAGACTCTACGAGCTTACCAATTGTCGATGAGGCTATGGGTGGAGGCGGAGATGCTCTCTGCATATCCATCCATCGCAGTCTAGTCAATGATATTTCTGGGTATACGACCAGAACCTCTTATGCTACCACCTCGACGAGGAGTGCCTCTTGGCCGCGTCATGACTGCAGGTTGAAAGAGAACGTCTTGAACCATGAGCATAGGGGGAACAACAGAGTGGAAGCAGGAGGGAGCTAGAGCGATGGAATAATTTTGAGTGTTGACGTTGAACCACGAAGAGCCCAGCCTACACGCTTTAACCCTGCAAAATGAATTAATGTCATTGGCTGGCATTCTTGAGAAGGGTGGTGAATTAATGTTGGAGGTGCTTTCCAGCACCATATGCTGACATTGTAGTGCGATCTACATGAGGTTGAGTAAATGCAGAACCTTGAGGGAGGGCCTCCCTTATTAACTCATCATCGTCATCTTGGAGGATGCGCTGACAGGTGGAGAACTTTGTGGGATGGAGCTCGCTGGAGTGGGCGCCATGTGGGGTTTGGATCATGTGGGCAGGGTTGTCACCCAGATCCGGGGTGGAGAGGTCTTTGATCACCAAGGCACGACACTATTGATGCATGTCTCTGGCATCCGTGGTGGAAGGAGTGGCGATAGTGAGGTATGAGTTGTCCTCCGCTCTGTTATTAGCCATGAGGTATGCCACAGAGTTGGCTTTATGATGAACATGCTGAAAGGTGATAGTTTTGGTTCTCATAAGCAGATCAACTATCTCATTTAGGAATTTCTCTAGTCACCATCCGGGAGACACTTTCTTAGCAGCTGAACCATTATAGAGACGCGTTGCCAGGGAGAGAATGATTTGGGAGTCTCCCTCTACGATCAATGGCATTAGGATTTTGTTTTTCGCAATTTTCATACCTTCCAACATTCCAGATAGCTCAACAACATTGTTGGTTTCATGCCAAATAGTTCCATGATAGATGCAAAGGATGGTGCCTAAAGATTGTCTGAAGACCCCGTCGAAGCCTGTTGCTCCAGGTTTTCCCTTGGATGCTCCGTCAAGATTGAGTTTGTAAAAGTTGGCAGGAGGTTTGCTCCAGTGTTCAGGGATGGCGGTATTGGAAAGGGGAGCACGGTTTAGAGGGGGTGGAGTGGAGAGATTGAGCTCCCAGCAGTTTAAGATGTCTCTTTCAGATGAAGAGGTGGGGAGATCCGAGTTGCTCCAGTTCGTGATGGTGAGGGTTTCCTACAAAGTGGCCTTTATTGAATGCCATATTTCCATGAAATTCCTGTACTTGCCATAAAAAATCCTTCTGTTTCTTTCTTTCCATATGTTCCATGTGACAATCCATGGTATTGGCTCCCAAAGGCGATTGACCACTTTTCTCTGAAAAGGATTGTTGTCCCATAGAGCGATAGATTGCACAATGTCCCCTTGAATTCTATTAGTGGGACTGCACCATCTTGCAATTTGATCCCAGATCTTGTTTTCCAGCTCATAGGACTCCCAGAGGTGATCAATGTTTTCAACGTGTGCACCACACAAAATGCACTAGGAGGGTCCATGGAAACCTCTTTTGATGAGATTGTCCCAGGTGAGGATTTTGCGATGAACCAATAGCCAAAGGAAGGTGGATATTTTAGGCCATAAGTTTAGACCCCAGATATTTTTCCAAATTGGATTTTGCTGGTCCGTATTTTCTTGATATTTTTTGGAGTAGGCTTATTTGATAGTGAAGGAACCTTAGTGTGGTAGCCCCATCTCAGTATGTCTAGATTATGGTTGAACTTCAACTGTCTGGCTTGCAGTTCCTTCCATAGTTGTCCAACGATGTCTAGAGGAACAGGAGGTTCCTAGTGCCTAGGATGTTTCCAAATTCAAATCTCGGAGTTGTCTAAGGGTATCCACTAATTGATGACTGTGTCATTGCCTCTAGCCTGGAAATGAAGATGAAAATCAGGTCGGACAACGAAGGGGAGGAGACTTAGGAGTTGTTGCCAAGAATCACGCCAAGAAAGTGCTTGATTACCTGCTCTTAATTCCCAGAAGCTGTGTTGTTGCACAAGAGCTGGCTAACAATTGACGGCCCTCTAGATGAGGGAGCCCGGGAGGTCCAAGTTGTAATGTATATGCTGAAGAGGAGTCCAGTTCAGGGCGTATTTACTATTCTAGAGTTGATTCCAGGTGGAGTTTTCAGCCGTAACCCAATTCCACCAAATTTTGGCAGAGAGACCTGATTATTTAAATCTGGATCCCAAAGTCCAAGGCCTCCTTCCCGCTTGGGATTCCAGACTGTCTGCCACTTGACCAAGGCCCACTTGTGATTTTCATGATTCCCTCCCCAAAGAAAGGATATTTGAATTTTTTTCATGAGTTTGAGGACCCATTTGGGAGCAGCCAGCACCGAAAACAGATAAAGGGGCATAGATTGGAGAACGGCCTTGAGAAGGATAAGGCGACTAGGAAGGTTAAGAGTTCTGAGATTCCAGGAGGAGACTTTGGATTCTATCTTGTCTAGCAGTTCTCTCCAGGAGGAGTGTTTGACTGCAACATCAAAAAGAGGGGTGCCAAGGAACTTCAAGGGAAGGTGGGAAACTTGAAATCCTAGGATACACATGATTTTTCTTTGAGTGATGGCATTAGTGTTAAAAAAGAAGAGTTGGTATTTTTCCAGTTTGATCGTGGTGCCTAAAGTAGCCGAGAAAGTGGTGAGGGTCCTTTTTAAAATGGCGGCCTCTTGCACCGAGGGATTTCCAAAAGGGTGATTATCATTGATGAACTGTTAGTGCGTGATAGGATGGCAGCCATGAAGGGAGAGTCCTCTGAGTGAGTGAGTGGTGACAAGAGTTTTGAGCATTCTACTGATGCCTTCCATCATTAGAATGAAGAGGAAGGGAGAGAGTGGATCGCCTTGGTGTATGCCTCTGGAGGGTGAGAAAGTGGAGGAGGGGTAGCCATTGATTAGGATAGAGAAGAAAACAGAGGAGTTAAGGGATAATATCCATTGAATCCAATCATCGCAGAACCCAAAAGCATGTAACATTTTCCCAATCAAATCCCAGCTGAGTTTGTCAAAGGCTTGGAGAGGTCCAACTTGATTAGCATCCCCGGGGTTTTGGTGAGCTTCAGAGAGTGGATCACTTCATGTGCAAGGATTATTCCATCAAGGATTTATCTTCCTTCCACATAGCCAGTTTGTTCTTGAGAGATGAGTAGCGGGAGGAGGTATTTGAGCCTATTGGCCACTACTTTAGTGATTATTTTGTAAACAATATTGCAGAGGGAAATGGGTCGAAACTTACCAGGGAAAGTAGCTCCCACTACTTTGGGTATTAGCGTGAGGAAGGTAGCATTCAGAGCTGGGAGAACCCATCGCTTTTGTCTAGATTCCTCCACAAGTTAAACAATCTCTTGCTTTAGGAAGCTCCAACAGAATTTGAAAATGTTTATAGTGAATCCATCCAGTCCCAGGGATTTTCCTTCCACCATCTGATTGACCATAGTCTCTACTTCCTGCAAGGTAATGATTTTCATGAGGGAGGCATTATGCTCTGCTGTCATAATTTTGGGTATATGGTTCGTGACCTTTGTGATGGACGCTGCTATGTTGGGATTATCTTCAATGAGGAGATTATGAAAATGGCTGATGAGTTCTTGCTCGATGTCCTCCTGATTTTTTAGGAGATTACCGTCTTTAGACTTGATAGCAGAGATGTGATTGGTCATCTTGTGCTGGAGGGTGGACCAATGGAACAAAGCCATGTTTTTCTCTCCTTCCTTTATCCAGGTGATGTGATACCTTTTCCTCCACATGATCTCTTCCTACTTGCATTTGGAATCCAGCTGTTTCACGATCTCCTGTTCCTTTTCCTTAAGAGTTTCGAGATAACCTTGCTCCATGATTTATTTATGATTTTGTTCCAAGTCCTTCTCCATATCGTTCTTGGCTTTAAAAATGTTTCCAAAGGTGGTCTGGTTCCAATGTTTTAGCTTAGCTCTCAGAATTTTTATTTTTTGATGCATGATCACCATTTTGGATCGCCCTTCAACCTTGGTGTTGTCCCACCACGACCTGGCCATGTCCAAAAAAGTGGGGTGATTCAACCAAAATATTTCAAAGAGAAAGGTGCAGTATTTGATTTTACCTAAGTTTTTCTAGGAGAGAGAGATGGGCCAGTGATCCGATCCTGCAGAGGGGTGGACTGAAGTGGCGATCGTTCCTTCTGCATCAATGATCTTATCAAGTTATTCTTCTATGCCTGGAATTTGACCTGCCTCTTGAAATTGATCTCCATGATTTGTCTCGATATGGTTTCCTTCCACGATCACCAACGGTTAATGCCTCCACATTTGGAATTACTTCTCCCATAGATTTCCTACACATTTATTCATTTAATAAACTATTAGAAACATCTTCAAAACATAAGTTACCTTTTGGTGCTGCATTACTTATGGTAACAAGCAATTTTTTCCAAAATATCATGCATGGATCTTAAGAGTAGAAGGGCTTTAATCTCATCATCAATTATAATTTTAATGAAGTGTGTTGGTTCAACACTGTGTGTAGCTCATTTAAATGTTCTTCTACTGAACTTCCTTCCTTCATTTTTAAATTAAACAACCTTTCCATTAAAAATAATTTGTTGATTGTTGTATCACGTTCATATAAATCATGAATATTTTTCCATAAATATTCGGTTGAATTTTCTTGTGAAACATGAATATATACCGTGTCTACCAAATATTGTTGAATAGTGGCAATTGTCTTCCGATCTAACGTCTCCCAATATTCATCACTCATGGATGAAGGTTTCTTTTACTTTCCTTGAATTGGTAACTGCATATCTTTCAAGGTGAGAATATCCTCCATTTTAGATATCCATGTGGTAAAATTTACTCATGGATGAAGGTTTCTTTGACTTTCCTTGAATTGGTAACTGCATATCTTTCAAGGTGAGAATATCTTCCATTTTAGATCTCCATATGGTAAAATTTACCCCAGTAAGATTTTCAATGCTTATGGTTGATTCCATCACAACCTCCTTTAGATGATCCCTACACACACCGAATATACCAAAAAAAGATGTGGCCTTGATACCAATTGTTAGATAATTAACAACATCCAATAAATAATTTATGCATCACCAATATAAATAGATCTTAGATCTTATAATAATTTTTGCAGATCACATCAATAACATCAACAAATTTGCAGATATATTAGAAATAAAAACATATTCATACATAAATGAGATAACCCAAATAAAATAAGACACAAGGATTTTATGTGGAAAATGCTACTGAAGGATCAATAGATACCAATTTGATTACTTAGAAAAACTATATACATCAAGCTTCAACCCAACTTCTTCAATCTTGTATCTCCCGTATGCACAAATGCTATACCAACGTACAATACATATTTATATTGTTTCAATGAACATATACCACAACCACAAACCATTGTGGTGAGAAAATATCCCTATGGATAGGTATATATCCCCTTGGGATTAAAAAGGACCCTAGTTTCCTACCCAAGGCATAGAGGAAACAAATAGACAATATAGTCCTCCTAGATCTAGCTCACACATCAACTAACAAGCTATGGAAAGACAAAGCAAGTAGATGGCATACCTTACTTTGATGGTTGTCCTTGCCGCTTCTAAGTTGCTGCAGTTCCAACCTTTGATTATGGGCTGATGAACCCATTCACAAAGGAAATACAACACCTTCTCCAAAGCAACATATGTATAAACACAGATCTAACTATAAAAACATAGACAATTTCATGCATTCATCATTAAATACATGAAAATGAGAGGAATAGGCTAAGTTATATTAATGATAAGAAATCCAAAAGAAGTTGATTACAATGTTATACCTTGATGTCCAAAGTAGCAGCACCTCCTTCCAAGCCCTCCAACATCACCCTTGCAAGACTCATAGGATCATAAGTTTAGTGTTTCCAAGATCACCCTCCCCATAGCTCATGGATGGTCCTCCTTAAGTAGGATTTGGGAAGGACAACCACTAGGAGAAAATGATGGATCTAAGTGAATAATATGTGGATTAAGGATCTAAACCATGCCAAGGAGGGAATGTGAGATAGGATTCGAAGGGGTACCTTATCCCAAGAAAATCTCCATGAGATCCAAGATCCAAAATCAAAGGGATAAGCCTACACCAAAATTTTTGCTCCCCTATAACTAAGCAAAGCGCGGAAATATTTAAATTTTCGCTCCCCCATAGCCATGCAAGGCACGAAAATATTTAAATTGTCACTCCCCCATAGCCATGTAGGGCACGGAAATTTGAGTAAGCTAATTTTTGGAGGTTGTTAAGGTGGGTTTCGACCCCTTGCTTGTTGGATTTGCTTCCAAATGTGACTAGAGAAGGGACCAACATTTATGATGAAGTGTCCTAACACCCTTAGGAGGCATAAACATCATGTTTTCCATGGTGGTGAAACATGTAGATCCTCACTTACACATGGTGTGGAAATTTGAGGTATAACAACCATGGGCCAAAAAACCACTTTTCCAAAAACTATGGTCAGGAAACTTATACAACTAATTTAGCTAATTCCAATAATACAATCTATAACTAATTTAGCTAATTCCAATAATACAATCTGAAAATGAAAAGTGACAAATATTTATTTTATTTTAATAATATTTGGTTTCACACATAACATGATGTAGCATGAAAAAATGCAGTAAAAAGTAAAGAGATTCAAAATCATTGTGAAATGGTGAAGCAACACAATGCACACATCATCAATGGAGCTTCAGCAATCCACTTTCAAAAGAACTAAATTCAATGATAGACAGATGGAAGCACACATCATCAATGGAGCTTGAGAAATATGAAAAAGAAGACTCAAAGATTCAACAATCCACTTTCACAAGAGCTAAATTCAACGTTCACTTTCACAAGAACTAAATTCAATGATAGACAGATGGAAGTATACTCAAAACTAAATTTAATGGCAGACAATATCAAAGTAAGCAGTGTTGCTAGGCCCAGTACACTCGGAGTGGAAAAATGTGAAAGGGGAACACCTCCACTCACATCCAATCACTTTTCTGATGTTGGGAGTAACAATTATTTGAATAAACAGACCTTTTCACATTCACTTCATTTAGTGAGTAAGACCATCTGCTTCAGGTTCATAGTGTTGTTTAAACTATCTTCAAAGAAACTACAATAAATTTTCGATCGAATTTGACACACCATTTAAATGTATTCTGAAGCATGAAAATATATTTTCATTTAATGAGTAAATTTTTTCCATTATTTATAAAAAAAATTATGTTTTTTTTAATTTGGATGTTTTGAAGCACAAAAAATAATGCAGTGGACAGAAACTTTGTCAAGAACTTTGAAAGTATAAAATATGCAGATTGAAAGCATGATTTCCAATGTTGTATTTTCAAAGTCTCGGACAACATTTTTTGTCTTTGTCCTTTTGGAAAAGAAATCAAGTATTTCCCAGCATATCAATGTTACAAGTTGAAGAAAGCCACAAAGCATAAAGCGAAAAAGACTAATATCATGCTTTTCAAAGTTCATCATTACATCACAAAGATTAATTAGAAGCAGAAACCACCAGGAATTTTGAATCTTTGGCTCGCCTCCATTCACCAAAAGGCCTAAGATTAAACAAAATGATCAAAACAAGAGAATCGAAGATAGTTGTAAGATAGACTCTCTATTATTTAACTGCCTAAGATTAAAACAAAATATTAAAATAGTAGAACTAAATATAAGTCAGACATATATGTCAATTATTCAATTGAACAGGAAAATGATCAATCTATTATTCAATTGAATAGGAAAAGGATTAATAGATCCCTTAAAAAATAATATGAAATGGAATCTTCCGAAGAAATTTTTAACTTCAACAAAGTCAAAATCCTGGTGGATGTGTCCTATTCCTTACGAGAAACATTTAAAAAGAAAATAATTTTTATTTTCAGACCCATATATTCATGCTAATCAATTGTGGTCTACATCTCTATAGTAAACAATTTACGGACTTACTTTGTTCTTAAAATTATCAAATTGTGTGTAATACTCCCATGACTTTTGAATAAGAGTTATACAACTCTATGAGGAAAAATACTCACTTTTGAATAAGAGTATCGTATGCAAATTATAAGTAGTAAACATCGATTTGGGTCTCTATTGTTGGGTACAAAGTTTATTTATATTTTAAACAAATTCCCTAATATAAGTTTTATGCGATCATTATATAGACTATGGGTTAATATGTTAATTTTTTAAATAAAAAAGGTGATGCAAGCCAAAAGGCTAGCAATCACGTTGGGAAATTATGCATCATAATACAAACAAGAAAACCATCAGGTGTTTATAGTTTATAAATCCCGACATAAGTTAGATCCAAGTACCATACGAGTCGCCAGTCGATTCTGCATATGTTGTTGAAGACGTTAAAATACGAAATACTATAAAAGAATAAAATTTATGATCACAATCCTATTACATAGCTATGGTTGGAGGTCGCAAGACTGTATAGCTGGATTTATACATGATAGAAACTAAAGAACGTTAAAAATATAGAGGTATTGTAGAAATTAACAAGACGAGTTCCTCGTAAGTATAAGCACAACAATGTCATTGCTCTCGTATTAAAGAGACTCAATCCATACAATTAAAAGAAAAGAGAAACGTTGAATAACCAGAATAAATGTATAATAGTTGTATTCACAATAAGATCCCAAACCATACAGGAAAAAGAAACCGTGTTACATTTTAAAACAAAACAAGATACTTAATAATTCTACTTAAAGGTTTGCAGGAAGAGGAGGCCGTTACTCTTCGCAGAGAACAAAGCCTTCTATGAAGGATTGCATTATAAGTTATTCAATCAACTCAATAAAATTGTAGTTTCTTCACTGTGAGAAGTACACCTGCAATATGCTAGACTGGACATATTTCTGGAGCATCCAATGACCTAGAGGCATGCATTTGCATAGAAGGATTCATAAAACCCATATACTTTTCTAAAATATATTTAGAGAAGTTTTTAATTATGAGTATTTTTTTAAAAAATCGTGAAAGGTACTTTCAAGCATGTCAATTAAAAATGTTTAGAATCTTCGATTATTATGTACCTAATTACAATACATAATTATATGAATTAAAACCAAAAGATAAAAACATCAAAATTGATTTTTCACCATCAACAAATTCTTAAGAAAAATGAAATTTTACGCACTTGATAATTGTCTTAGAAAGTGAGAAACTAAAATCCCGCTGGGTTAAAAGACTATTAAATGTCTGAAGAAGTTGGTATACCAAAATGAATAAAAGAAGGAAATTTGATATTAACAACATAAACCTATAAATCTATTTTTCAAGAGGGGAAACATTTCTAATCCATAAACTTATAAACCCATCAACTTATAAATCTATCCTCCAAGGGGAAAAGTGCCCATTTCACTGAAATTTTCCTTTGAAATTTTAATATAATAAATTAAAATCCAAACTTAGTAAATATATCATCACAACTAGGATAGAAAACTATGTGAATGAATAAATACATAATTTGAAAACAATAAGTACCCATAGATGGATTGCTCAAATCCTTGCTTCGAGCTGATTCAATACCTATATAAATTTCCTATGTACAATTTACCTTCATATAGAAATGAATATTCACTTTGATTTTGATCTTGTAGAAACTCCTCCGAAACTTATTACTCAACGTGGATTCTTTTCATGCAACCATGATACAAATTGAAAATCCTTTGAAGGAGGACATAATGAAGGAACCTCTATCGAAATAGCTTAGGACACATAGTCCTACTATGTTACCCTTCTAGGAAGTGTGGTCCTTCCCTCTTGAACACAAATATTAACTTGACATATGAACTATGGTAGTAGTTATGTTTTTTTGATGGAACATATGCGACACATCTTAAATTGGGTAATTGTATATTATCATTCTCTTCAACAATGGATAGTCATTGATGTACATAGATTGAAGTTTGGGCATTACTTCTTCATTGACCACTATGAGCTGAAACTTATTCAAACCATCAAGAGACAAGGCCTATAACATTGGAAGAACGCCACTACCAATTTCCAATACTTCAAACTCATTGCATTCATGTGTATTTAATTTCTTTAAACTAAGTAATTTATTTGTTTTGAATCTCTTCAACGAAGCACAATATGTCATACTTAAACCTTCGAGTTTGGGCATTGTTTCTTCACTCGACATAACAAACAATTCCACCATACTTTCTATCTTGCTTAGATTTGCTAGTTCCAAATGTTTCAAACTTGGAAAACCCTCTCCTGCAAGGAGCTCGCCTGCTGAGAATTGGGTAAACTTATCCTCTGATAATACAACTAGCACAACCTATTACCTACGGCTGGTGAACGCCGATAGGAATCGGCAATGGAAAAATGGATCTAAATGTTAACACAAGTTACATGCTAAATTAATCTTATGGTTTTCATTTTTGATAAAAAAAATGGAATAGAAATAGAGACCATTGGTGAGACGTGGTAGAGGAACATGCAATCAATTAACATCCCTTAGCCATGTTGTGGAAGTAAAGTAGAGAATTGTGGAAGTAACGTAGAGATTATAAATTTCCCAGATGTTATCTATTGTGCAGATTAAATGGAGCAACAAGTGTAAAGGTTTATTAATAAGATTATTGGCTATAACAATCATTAACATATGTTGTAACACACATTAACACATTAATAAGTTGGAGGGATGTTAACGGATAAAATTGAATCCATTGATATGTGTAGACGATAAAGGATATTTGCAGAACAATAAATCACGCCTGTTCATTCCATAATGTTGATTAAAATACCAAAGTTCCCATCCAACTCCCGTGCAAAGTTGAAATAGGATGCCTATCGGCGTAACAAGATATATACCTCACTCCACTAGTCGTCGAGTAGCTCTATAGTCCCTAACTTCAAATCATATTCGAACAAACCGTTGTCTTATAGTGCATCTATGTACCACAATGAATACTCACCGAAATGAGATATTTGAGTTGGTTGCACATTTTTCTTTCTCAATTTTGTTCTTCTGGTTGACAATCATTTCATTTCCTTTCTTTTCTTTTTAAGTTGAAATATTTTTTAAGAACTTGTAGACTAAATGATCAATTGTATGTGATGATATTGAAATATATATAGAATCTCAAGTCTTGTATTTTTGAATTTTTTTCATCATAGTTAAGTAGGACATACTGGCCCTTTTCCTTCAAAATACTGGTAAGACATGTGTAAACACATAGGTGCAACAAATCTTGTTGAAATGGATGGTTTAGTTAGCCACACACTCTTCCTCCTCATATTTGTTCTTAGTTTTTATTATTGATCACGGTTGCTTTGCCTGATGGTGTCACCACGGGGGGTTCACTCAGTGAACTTGTTACATAGCACGACCATTCGTAGGATATTAAATAATATCCCCAATTTCACTAAATATTGGAAAATGCCTCCTAAAATTGTATTGTTGAACCCCCCTCCCAATATACCTTTTTAATTAAGAAAACCCTAGTTTCACCATATATTATATGTATCCATTTTTATCAACCCATTTTTAATACCCCATTTATATCATATTATCAAGTTGTAACAAACAAGAGCCTGAATGCATCTTAGTATAAGAAAATACGATGCTAAATAAAATAATAATATAATGCTAATAATGATCCTAGTAGGATTACGGGGGTGACTTATCAATTTGTAGCATTGGATAGTGGAATACCCAACAAAATATTAGTGGAGAAGGAAAAATATGTAAAAGGAAACCCAGTCAAGAGATCAATGTAACAAAGAATGTAAAATACCGATAGTCTAATACTTAGTGAAATGCTTAGAAAAGATGAGAATTGCAGATGTTTCACACCACAACGTGCCAATCTACCAATTTTAGATCATGTAAATATAAGTATAGCCATATAGAAATCATGTTTTATACAAGCTTACTAAATTGGAGGTATGAATTGAGCCCATGATTTGGAGGTATGAATCCATCCCATAATTTGGAGGTTATTCCTTATCCCACCCAAATAAAATAACCCCCAATATTTATATTACTATGTCAAATTAAAAACCCCCCTTGACCCCTTAATACAAGGCAATATATTTTTGAGCATTTTAGGAATATTCAAACCCCCAATATGAATGGACGTGATATGATATTTCCTCGCTAGTGAAGCCCCCGTGGGTGTCACATTCTTTTTTTTCAACAAGGAAAATAATACATTTGGGGGCAAGTCCTTAGTATCTCTAATTTAATAATTAATATTAAAAAGTGACATCATGAATATATGATAAGAAGGCAATCACCATGAATGTTTTATATTCTAATCTTATGAAAAAGTATTGCTAATATATTGTCATATATTGAGAGTAGTGGCATCATGAACCTAACAATCTTCAAACATCATAGCGCCATAATGGATCACAATGATGTTAAACCTTCATATAATTGGTTGATGCCTAGTTAATTGAAGCATGCTATCGCATCATTATAGTTATTTACACATTTTCAAAGCACCATAATGACTCTTAATGTTGTTAAATCCCTCTTGTTGGCTAGTTGATTGAAGCAGGGTATCTCATCATTATAGTTATTTACACATTTTCTTGCTTTTGCTGGTTTTATTTATTGATTTTATTTAGTATTGGAAGTTCAATTTAAAAAAAGAGAAGCTTTAGATCAAATCAAACTTTATATCGGATTTACATAATTAAAAAGAAAATAAATCCTTAAAAAATAATTGTTAAGATGAATGAGTTACATCATCACACATCATAAGAAGATATCACTTTCAATATACATGTAGTCACGCATCCTTGAAAAATATCACTTGTTAATTGTACATTTATAAAATTTGATAATTAGGGAATGATGCATCTCACTTATTAATTGTTCATTTGTAGCATTTGATTTGTTTTTCAACGGATAACAGCTAGGGGGCCTCATCCTATCGGTGCCTCAAACGGAGGAACCTGTCCCCAACACCCAGGAATTGAACCCCTGACCTCCAACCTGCAACGGCTTGAAAGCTAAAGCCCAACCAACTGAGCTAATTGTTGGGGCTTCATGCCTTTGATTATAAGGGAATCATGCACTTCCCCTTTTTACATAGTATAAGAGCAAAAGTCCATGAACTTCCACTCTTTACATAGTACAAGAGGATTAGACATGTTTCAAGTTATTATTATACTAGAGACATAATGCATTATGCATATAGTCTCTCTCAAAATAATATATGATGAAAACAAGTGTGATTGTGGAAATGTCTTTTTACTTAATTATTTTGAAAATGTTTTGAAAAATAAAAATAAAATTAATATTTTGAAAATGTAATAAATGAAATATTTAATATAAATATTTTTAAATAATTATATTTTTAATATAGTTTTTTTAATTAAACACTTACCATTAATATTTATAATTTATTTATAAACCTTTACAAAATGCCTATTGTGATATTATTTTAGTATGGCATACATATAAACCTAATATAGGCAATCTGAAATGGGTAGAATTACCTCATTTATACTGTAAGAATTAACATTATGGGGGTTTTGTGTTTCCATCAATGACAACCAACTTTGGAAATAAAAAAATAAAAACTAAAATATGTTTGACATTTGTTTGAACAACATGGTAATAGAACTTTCGGGAAGCTAAATTCAGTAACACGCGGTTGTATTGCCTAGCCTTCTTGTCACATTGGAACAATTGTCAATGTTATATTCCACTAAATAATAATTGTCAATGTTACATCCCAATAAAGGATAAGTCTTCATGGATTGATATGGTCATTGAAATAAAAACACTAAATAATAATTGTCAATGTTACATCCCAATAAAGGATAAGTCTTCATGGATTGATATGGTCATTCAAATAAAAACAGTTGATGCTATTAAATTCTGATTTATGGATTGAATGTACAATTAAAATAACTTATATATATTGTTTTGTTAAAAACAGTTGATGCTATTAAATTCTGATTTATGGATTGAATGTACAATTAAAATAACTTATATATATTGTTTTGTTGCTTGCCTTGCTCTCCTTGACTTTTACC
This sequence comes from Larix kaempferi, assembly GCA_027924585.1. Taxonomy (NCBI): domain Eukaryota; kingdom Viridiplantae; phylum Streptophyta; class Pinopsida; order Pinales; family Pinaceae; genus Larix; species Larix kaempferi. The sequence goes on from BSBM01000136.1 coordinate 11,940,996, forward strand.
TTGTAACTAAATATATAAATGGACTCATCTTGATTACCATATGTGGATATGGGATGGCAACCATCTCAATCAATAATTTTCATGTGTCCATGGCAATACAAAGAAGTTTTTTTTCGGAGTTAAATTGGAGAAAAGTATCTTTTTTCAAATCATAAAGGTTTTCTTGATAAAACATATTACCGCCATTTCTAGTACATGAGTGGTTGCTTGTTCGTGTTATATATGATTGTGTGATTTTAACTCAATCCATTATACATGTTAATGTTGTTTCACTCATTCTCATATTTAATTGTTTATTTTTATTTGATTAATTTTTTTGACATGGAAAAAATAATGTGGTTGCTTTTCATTTTTTTAGTTAATAAACATATCTCTCGATGTTGTATGATTTTTTTTTCACACGGAAAAGTCTATACTTGTTTTTCCTTGTGAGAGAATCAAAGTATACAAAATATTTTTGTAGTCTTTATTGAACATTCTTTGTATCAGTATATTTAATATATTCTATATTGTTAATACAACATCTGTATGCAAGTGTTTTTTTCCTAATAAACCAGTTTGAATTTAAGCATCTCCAACTGTCTACAAAATCGGCTACGTGAAATAGCTCTATGCATTTAATAGCAATGTATTTAATCTATATTAATAGAACTGTAGAGAACCGACCGAGCACTGGACTTTGTCCCTCCATTCCTCGAACCAGAGAAGGGCTGCCTCTGACAATAGAGCCAGCTTTGATAGCAAATCGACATGTTGACTGAATTCTCAAAATACATGAGTGTATTCCAGGAAAAAAAAAAGCGCTTGTAGCTACCTAATCTCGATCTTCCAACCTTCCAAGAGGATAGCTAGTATCTCATATTTTTGCTGATCCCAATCGAGGATCACTTGAGAGTCACCCACTACTCTTAGTTGAGTAATTCTTTTGTTGTGGGAAAAGGTAATAAGTGCCTTGAGTGCTAGCAATTCACTCTGGGTGTTTGTACCTCTGCAACTTCCCAACCACACCCTGTAATGTAGTTTGTTATTCACCTGAAGCAGAATACCAATGGCGGAGTAAGCACCATTTCCTTGTGACGAGCCATCGAAGAATCCTGTAGGGAAGTCGTCGTCAATGATGGGAGGAGGATGAAAGTGCATCTTTTGTGCTCCAGGATATTTCATGTAGTCGTTATGCATGTTGAGGGCCCTATTTTTCATATATGTCTTTGAATATTATGCTATTCGTGGCTAGCCAAATGTGCCAGCAAATAATTGTCGGCATTGATGCCCATCGATCTCCAAACTGTTTCCATTGATGAAGGCAATCTTCCACTGAATCCCCCGACCACTTGAAATTGATCTTTGTAATCTGACTAACTTCCAACCAGATTCTATTTGTGTAAATGCAGGTAACAAACAAATGATGTATATCCTCAACACCCCTATTGCATAGAACACAATGAACTCGTACAAACAAACCTCTCTTTACCAAGATGTCCCGGGTCAAAATCTTATTCGCCAGAAACATTCAACTAAAAATTTTTAACTTATAAGGACAATGCCAACTCCACAACCAATTGTCCCACCATCTCGCCACACCATCCCATCTCTCTGACATAATAGAGTCATATGCCTATTTTGATGTCACCTGCTCACTTTGGTTGTTCCATGACCAGAGGTGTTTGTCCTCGGAGTTAGAAATTCTAAGTCCAGTGTGTTGTAGTCCAGATATATAGAGGTCCCATTCTCTACCCAATTCTCCACCAATCTGAAGATCATCTGCTAATTTGCAAAGTGCTCTGTCGTGTGTATTAGTTAGGTGACCTGCAATATGTGCCAACACATAAATACCCCTTGTTCTTTAAGGCCTAGAGAAGTTCCTATGAGAGGTAACAAGTATCATGTGTGCTTGCTATAGGATCTCTACTGACCCTAATATGGGTGCCTCTTCCCAGAATCCAAGCCAACCACTTTAAGACAACCTTTGAGGATCTAGCCAAACCAGCCCAGATGTTTGAGGCTCTCTCAGTCAACCATGGTGTTGGTTGTGTGGTATTTTGAATGGGTGACCTCGCTCCACAGTCCTCTAGCAAAGAGGCATCTCCAGAGGCTCTTTGAATGAAGGGCCATGCTAAAGTCAAAATTGTTATTTAGCCCCCAGCCACCTAACTGTTTTGGTCTGTCAATCTTTTCCCAAGCTACTAAGTGAAAAGTGTATTTTTCTGTGGGACAATGTTGTATGATTATTACCAACAAATACAAGAACAAAAAGATTCTATACAATACATTAAAGAAAGATTCATGTCACATCTCACCATTCCACTTTATCTTATGGGACTAACTATGGATTTGCTATGTAAATTAAAAACATTTCTAGAACAACTTATTGTTTTTCACAAACGAGACATAATGAGATTGATAATAGTAGATTGGTTAAATCATAACAACCACATTCTTCTGAACTTGGATCTTAATGGTGCTGTGAATGCCATGGATCACCTTGTAGATATGAATAACTTATATTTTATTGCTTGTGAATGCCATGGATCACCTTGTGGATATGAATAACTTATATTTTATTGCTATGTAGATCAGTTTGTATTTATAAATAACTTGCACTATATTGCCATATTTTCTAGAGTTATTATGCAATCTTTCATTGGCAGATAAAGACTCAAATGCATCTACATTAAATATGAACCTTCTCTATTTAACATTCTTAAAAATATGAGTGAAATAGGACATGCATAATCATAATTAATGTGTCCTAAGATTGGTTCCAGGCATTTTCCTCAACATCCTATTTTCATTTCAAAGTTGATATGATTTAAGATTGATTTCAAACATATGCTTCAAGATCCTATTCTCCATTTATTTGGCTAGAAATACCATCATAATGGACATGTTTTGAGAATCATTGCAATTATATCCTTGAAATATTGTCTTCCAATCCTTCTTCAAATTTCAAATGAATTTTCAATTAGTTGTAATGAACTTCATTTGCTTTCTTTCAACATGTTTACATATGGTGACTATTGGGAACTTGTAACCAAATTTTGCTCTAACTTGGTTTGCATATTCAAGGATAAAACAAATAGATACTTGAATTATCCTTTGACCTTACATTTTAAAATCTTTAATGACTTATAGATTGATCTGGATTTATGTGAGAACGAAATGAAAGAGCATATATATATCCACATACACATATATATGGCCATAAACATAGTGATATAGTAAACTCATATTCTATTAAATGAATGAAATAGAACAAACCGTAAAACAAAAGCAGCTAGAATGTGTTAGAAAAACAGGATCGCAGAGCAATAACAATAAACATAAATGCAAATATAATCACACATACACATTACAAGAGAGATATAGATATATCGTGGTTCACCCAAGATGGGTTACGTCCACACTGAAGTTTCCAGTCCTTATTATTATACTGTCCAGCAAAGTGAAGGGATACAACCTGCAGCACAGCCGCTGCACTTCCTCTTCACTGTCTCACGGTCTCTCTTCTTGATCTCAGAGATCTTTACAATGCATAAAACCTAATATATCAACCCTATCTGTATTACAATGACTTTCGTTTATAAGGGAAATACAATAGGAAAATACCACGGGTTACCCAAAAACCATGCGCCCGTAAACTATTGGCGAAAATAACCCCAAAAATTTTCCTCAGGGGCTCGCTGGCCCCCTGGGGCTCGTGCCGGGATCATAACCAAACCTGGGGTACAACACGGCTGAATAATAATATCTATGAATCTGGAGATCAGGCTCCACAACCAACAATCTCCCACTTGGAGACTGATCACAACAACTCCATCGCTACTACACTTGCTAGACCTTGGACTTGACAAATTTCTCATCTTCACTTTCATGCTAGAAGGCCAACTGAAACCGAGAAGGAAATCAGTTTCTCTCTGGTCACTACCTTTGTGAACATGTCTGCAGGATTCTGGCTAGTATGTATCTTTTTCAGCTTCAACAATTCATCTTCCAGAACAGAGCGTATGAAATGGTACTTGAGCTGTATATGTTTAGTCCTGGAATGGAATGCTGAGTTCTTTTCAAGATGAATGGCACTCTGGCTGTCACTACACAACCTGCTATCCTTCTGCTTCTTACTCAATTCCTCCATAAACCTCTGCAACCAAATCATCTCTTTACTAGCCTCTGTAACAACAACATACTCTACTTCTCTTGTTGAAAGTGCAACAACCTTTTGCAGTTTCAAAATCTAACTTACTGTTGTTCCACCTACAGTAAACACATACCCTGTGGTGCTCCACCTGCTATCCTTGTCACCTGCCATATTTGCATCAACATATCCCTGTAGAACAGTGTCTGAACCTCTAAAGCATAATGCCTGAGTGGTAGTACCTCTCAAATACATGAGAATCCACTGTATTGCCTTCCAATGTTCTTTACCTGGATTGTTCATATATCTGCTCACAACTCCCACTGCTTGTGCAAAATCTAGTCTTGCGCACACCATGGCATACATCAAGCTTCTAACTGCTGATTGATAAGGAATCTTGGACATGTAATCTATCTCTTCCTGTGTCTTGAGACACATTTCCTTACTTAGATTGAAATGGTTGGCCAAAAGTGTACTAACTGGTTTTTCATTCTGCATTCTGAACCTCTCTAACACCTTTTGTATGTACTCACTCTGAGACAATGTTAATTTGCGATTTTTCCTGTCTCTTGTTATTCTCATACCAAGGATTTGCTTTGCAGCACCCAAATCCTTCATCGCAAATGAATTAGCTAGCTTCCTTTTGAGTACATTTATATCCTGCATGTCAGACTCTGCAACAAGCATGTAATCCACATACAATAACAAGATAATATATCTTTCATTGTCTAGCCTCTTGAAATAAACACAGTGGTCAAAATGCCATCTACTATAACCTTGTTCTGTCACAAACCTGCCAAATTTTAAATACTACTGCCTTAGAGCTTGGTTCAAGCCATACAAGCTCTTTTTCAACCTGCACACCAAATTCTCATTCCCTTTGACCTCATACCCTTGTGGTTGTTGCATATATATCTCTTCTTCCAAATCCCCATGGAGAAAAGTTGTTTTTACATCTAAATGTTCAAGATGCAAATATTCTACCGCCACTAGACTTACAATAGTCCTAATTGAAGTCATCTTAACAATAGGAGAAAATATTTCATCAAAATCTATACCTTTCTTCTGTGCAAACCCCTTTACAACAAATATGGCCTTGTACCACTTCTTACCTCCTTCTTCTTCCTTCAATATGTAAATCCATTTGTTTTGCAATGCTCTTTTACCAGTAGGAAACTGAACCAAATCCCAAGTCTGGTTTCCTACCAATGAGTCCATCTCCTCATTCATGCCTTACTCCCACTTCTTTCTAGTTTTCACCTGCATTGCTTCTTCATAACATTCTAGTTCACCAGCATCAGTCATCAATAAATAATACATTGAAGGAGAGTATCGTTCAGGGAGTTTACTTAACCTGGTAGATCTTCTTACAGTTGCAGGAGTTTCAGGTACTTGCTGTCGTTCTTGATTTTCTGGCACCTTTGGAACTTCATTTTCTTCAATTTTATCAAGTGCTGTGTATTTTTTGTTTTCCTTTTCCTGTTTCTTTCCCTGCAACTGATCTTTATACATGAATTTTCATTGAATATGACATCTCTACTTCTAATGATTTTGTGATTTTCATAATCCCATAAACGATAACCAAAATCATCAACCCCATGTCCAATAAAGGTACATTTCTTGGATTTAACTTCAAGCTTTGTTTTATTTTCTTTATCAATATGGACAAATGCTTCACAACCAAATGTTTTCAGAAATGAGTCATTTACCTTTTTATATGTCCATGCCTCCTCTGGAATACCACCATTCAAAGCACTTGAAGGCCCTCTGTTTATTAAATAAACAACAGTATTTACTGAGCATCTGCCCAAAATTGTAAGGGAAACCCTGCATGCAATCTCATACACCTTGCATGCTCCATGATCGTTCTATTCATCTTTTCTGACACACCATTTTCTTGTGGTGTTCCTGGGACTGTCTTCTCTCTACGAATCCCATGGTATGAATAGTAACTATCAAACTCCTTGCCGTAGTACTCACCTCCATTATCAGATTTGAGACACTTCAACCTTTTTCCTGTCTCATTCTCAACCAAAGCTTTCCACTTCTTAAAAGTAGCAAACAAATCAAATTTCTGTCTAATGCAATAAACCCAAGTTTTCCTAGTTGCATAATCAATAAATGTAACATAATAATGAGATCCACCAAGAGATTGTACCTGAGCCGGTCCCCATACATCTATATGCACAAGCTCTAACTTTTCATTCTTCTTCTGTTTCCTAAGCATGAGAAATATAACTCTCTTCTGTTTTCCATAAACACAGTTCTCATAGAATTCCAAACTTACCTGTTTCAAATCTGGCAGCAACTTCCTTGAGTGGAGAATTTACATCCCCTTCTCACTCATGTGGCCAAGCCTATGATGCCACAATGTTGTATTTGTTCCTATGGAAGCTAAAGAAATAGAATGGTCAATATTATGAGGACATAAATACAACGTACCTACCCTATCTCCTTTTGCTATCACCATTGATCCTTTAGTGATCTTCCACCACATTTCTCCAAACGTAGATAGACAGCCGCCATATCCCAACTACCCCGTTGAGATCAGATTTCTTTTCATAGCAGGAACATGCCTAACATCTTTTAGCATCCAATCAGTTCCATTCTTAAATTGTATCCATACCTTACCCATTCCAACAATTTTACATGGCTCATCATCACCCAATAAAACATGTCCAAACTCGCGTGGAACATAATCATGAAAATATTTCCTATGGGGTGTAGCATGACATGAAGCCATTGAATCTACTACCCAATAATCACTTGTATTATCTAATGCAAGAATCAAAGCATCTTGTAACACATCACCTACTACATTTGCTTCCTAGGTAGTTTCCTGCTGTCCATCTCCTTTCTTCTTTAGAGATCTGCAATCTTTCTTCAAATGTCCTTTCTTTCCACAGTTCGAACACTCTATTTTTCCCAGTCTGGACTTGGATCTTCCCGTTTTAGACTTGCCACAATTACCTTGGCTCTTTCCTCTCTCCTTTTTTCTTTCCCTGCTCTCCATGGTCAACGCATTACCTGATGTCTCACCTGTGTTTTTTCTTCGCATTTTCTCGCTAAGAATAACACCAATAACATCATCAAATTTCAAGGTGTTTGAACCAGAGACAGAGTTACTTATAGCCATGACCAAGCTATTCCAGCTTCCTGGCAATGAACACAAGATTGGAAGAGCCCTAACCTTATCATCGAATTTCACACTTAAAAAACTTAGTTGATTTGTAACTGTATTAAATTCATTTAAATTATCAGTAACAGATCCACCTTCAGACATCTTCATTTTAAATAAACGCTTCATTAGAAATACCTTGTTGGAGGCTGAGGGTTTTTCATATAGCTTACCCAATGCGCTCATGAAACTCTCCGTTGTCTTTTCTTTTGAGATATTGAAAGAAACCGACGAAGCTAGGCTCAGCCGTATTGTTCCCAGAGCCTTTCTGTCAAGAACCTCCCATTCTTCGTCCTTCATAGTTGCCGACTGCTTTAATATTCTTCCCAATGGTAGGAATAGATCCTTCTGGTACATATAGTCCTCCATTTTCATCTTCCATAACTGGAAGTTTTGGCCGTTAAAATTCTCGACCTTAAAATTTCCTTCTTCTGCCATTGCTCCCACTCGAACCAGAAACCCTAGCTTCCTGCGGGTTTATCTACCAAATAGACCTTCGGCTCTGATACCAATTGTTATAAAAACAGGATTGCAGAGCAATAACAATGAATAGAAATGAAAATATAATCACACATACACACTACAAGATAGACACAGATATATCGTGGTTCACCCAAGATGGGCTACGTCCACACTGATGTTGCCAGACCTTATTATTATACTGTCCAACAAAGTGAAGGGATACAACCTATAGCACAGCCGCTGCACTTCCTCTTCACTGTCTCACAGTCTCTCTTCTTGATTTTAGAGATCTTTACAATGCATAAAACATAATACATCAACCCTAGCAGTATTACAATGACTTTCTTTTATAAGGGAAATATAATGGGAAAATACCACGGGTTACCCAAAAACCATGGGCTCGTAAACTATTGGCGAAAACAACCCCAAAATTTTTCCTCAGGGACGTTACCCTCGGACCCCTTGGGGCTTGTGTCGGGATCATAACCAAACCTGGGGTACAACACAGCTGAATAATAATATCTCTGAATCTGAAGACCAGCCTCCACAACCAACAGAATGGTGGTAGCTATATCTCTAAGAGATGTGGCAGCTACGCTCATTCGTGACAAGCTGAATGCATACACTTAACATAACTATAATAATATTTTTAATATAGTTTTTTTTGTAATTAAACACTTAACATTAATATTTATAATGTATTTATAAACCTTTGGAAAATGCCTATTGTGATATTATTTTAGTATTGCATAAATATAACCTAATATAGGCAATCTAAAATGGGTTGAATTACCTCATTTTATACTGTAAGAATTAACATTATGGGGGTATTTTGTGTTTCCATTAATGACAACCAACATTGGAAATAAAAAAAAAGAAAAACTAAAATATATTTGACACTTGTTTAACAACATGGTAATAGAATTTGCGGGAAGCTAAACTCAGTAACACGCGGTTGTATTCCCTAGGCTTCTTGTCACATTGGCACAATTGTCAATGTTATATTCCACTAAATAATAATTGTCAATGTTATAATCCACTAAATAATAAGTCTTCATGGATTGATATGGTCATTGAAATAAAAACAGTTGATGCTATTAAATTTTGATTTATGGATTGAATGTACAATTAAAATAACTTATATATATTGTTTTGTTGCTTGCCTTGCTCTGCTTGAATTTTACCTTGCAACTAAATAAATAAATGGACTCATATCGATTACCATATGTGGATATGGGATTGAAACCATCTCAATCAATCATTTTCATGTGCCCATGGAAATACATAGAGGGTTTTTTTATGAGTTAAATTGGAGAAACAATTTTTTTTCAAATCATAAAGTTTTTCTTCATAAAACATTTTACGGTCATTTCTATTGCATGAGTGATTGCTGGTTCTTTTTATATCTAATTGTGTGGTTTTAACTCAATCCATTATGTTAATGTTGTTTCACTCATTCTCATATTTAATTGTTTATTCTTATTTGAATAAATTGTTTTTATAAATGGAAAAATTAATGTTGTTTTTTTTCATTTTTTTCTTTTAGTTATAATAAACATGGATAAGCAATATCTCTCGATGTTGTATGATTTTTTTTACGCTAAAAAGTCTATACTTGTTATTCCTTGTGAGAGAATCAAAGTATACAAAATATTTTTGTAGTCTTTTCTGAACATTCTTTCTATCGGTATATTTAATATATTCTATATTGTCAATACAACATCTATATGCAAGTGGCCTTTTCCTAATAAAACAATATGAATTTAAGCATCTCCAGCACTGTCTACAAAATAAACTACATGAAATAGCTCTATCCATTTACTAGCAATATATTTTATCTATATTAGTAGAACTGTAGAGAACCGACCGAGAACTGGACTCCGTTCCTCCATTCCTTGAACCAGAGAAGGCCTACCTTTGACGATAGAATCCACTTTGATAGCGAATTGGCACGTTCATTGAATTCTCGAAATACATGAGTGTATTCCAGGAAAGAAAAAAGCACTTGTAGCTTCCTAATCTGGATCTTCTAACCTTCCAAGAGGATAGCTTGTGGGCTAGTGCAAGGTAATGATACCCAATTATGACACGTTAGTTGCAATGACATTATGGAAAAATAGAAATATTATCATTAAAATCAATTATTAGAGGTACCTACAAATTTTTTTCTGATTAGGTGTAAAAAGATAAAACGTAGAAAAATGGATGGCCTTCCGGAATATATAATTTTTAGTTATGGAAAAGTGGTATAACCACCCCAAAATATCATTATTCGAAGATTGGCATGTTATTTTTTTTCTAAAACATAATGCACATGTTTTTTTTGACCCGCCTATTTGCTATGTAAATTTTCAATTTATGAGAAAAAAATATGTAGAGGCGTAGGCAACAGAAAAATCTTGTGCAGGGCTATTTTTCCAAAATTTTAAAAGTCAATTTTATATTTTTTTTAAATTACTGAAGTCAGTGAAGCCCTAAAACGACATTGTCAAGTTTTAATCCACCATATCATGGTCTAAAAATAATCAAAATGCATTTTTTTTTTATGTTGTAGGTATTTTCGTGCTCTTACGTGGGTTCTTTTCCGTTTTCGAAATAGGTAAGCCAATCAAAAGTTATAGGCCAAATAAACGACCTATTTTTTTACGAATTTGACATGAGTGCAGTTTAAAATGAATTAAAAATAGAGAACAACAACAGATCTATTGAAAAATTATATATTTGGAATCTGCACACAGAGCTCGACAAGTGTGTGCAATTTCATCTGCAGTGCACTCGTGGAGCTTATGCAGAACTAGTTGAGAAAAACAGGAAGTTGTAGCGTTTGATGTTTTCTGCTATAAATCAGGGATAAATTAGACCGAGCCTAAAGGTGCAATCTGAAGCTAATTCCAAGCCTGCAAGGGCGCCAAAAACAATTTGAATTCAAACACATGCGCACGCAACTACGCGCACGCGCAAACACGCGCACGCGTGATTGAAAGCATGCACATGTTAAGAACAACACACACATGTCCTTGCGCGTACGCGCTATTGTATGCCTTTGTATGGTTTATTTAATTTCCTTTGTCAAGGGGATACATGATGTTGATGAAGTTGTGATGATGAAGAAGATGACGATGATGGAGATGTTGATGAGGAAGGGGGAGATGATAATGATGTTGAATATGTTGATGATGATGTTAATGATGATGAGATGATGGTGATGGTGATGATGATGATGATGACAATGGTGATGAATATGACGATGAGGATGATGGTGATGATGATGAGATGATGGTGATGGTGATGATGATGATGGCAATGGTGATGAAGATGACAGTGAGGATGATGGTGATGATGATGATGATGATGAGGATGATGGTGACAAGGATGATGATCATGATGGTGATGAATATGATCATGATCATGATGAATATGATGATGATGATGATCATCATCATCACCATCACCATCACCATCACCATCACCATCATCATCAACATCTTCATCATCATTGTCATATCCCCCTTCCTCATCAACATCTCCACCATCGTCATCTTCTTCATCATCATCATCTTCATCACCATCCTCATCAACATCAACATCATCTCCATCATCATCATCTTCTTCATCCTCATCACCATCATCATCATCATCTTTGTCATCATCATCATTGTCATCATCAACACCATCATCATCATCGTCTTTCTTCCTCATCTTCATCAACATCTAGGTCATCATCTTCATCGTC